>CM069071.1:5443332-6020832 GCA_035220775.1 Malus fusca
AGATTCCCAGGTATGTATACTGTTCTTTGTTCTTTTTTTTTTTCTTTGTGTGTGTGTAATTTCGTCTGTGATTATTTTGAAGAAAATGCAGGATTTTGCTTGAACATTAATGCAGGTGGTTTCTGTTGCTGTGATTAAAGCGGGGTCTTCCTTTAATGTCATCCCGGAATCAGCTACAATTTCTGGTACTTTTAGAGCTTTTAGCAAGAAGAACTTCAAAGGACTCATGAACAGAATCGAAGAGGTAGGCACATATAGAACCGGTTGCAAACTTTTTATCAAAATTCAAAATTGCATATCAAATAAATAGAATCGAAGAAACGCTAACCTGATTTATTATGTACGACTTATTGTTTGTTTAGCAAATTGTAACCGCGTCCAGATAAGCGTAAACAGACAACTGAAATTCATTCTTGCTGACAGGTTGTAAAAGGGCAGGCAGCCGTGCACCGGTGCTCCGCTGAGGTCGAGTTTTTAGGGAAGGAACATCCTACCATCCCTCCTACTGTAAACGACGAGAGAATTTATGAACAAGTAAGGGGAATCTCGAGCGAAATAGTAGGAGAAGAAAACATACAACTAGCTCATACCTCCATGGGGAGTGAGGATTTTGCTTTTTACTTAGACAAGGTGCCTGGATTCATGCTGTTTTTAGGCACAAGAAATGAGAAGATAGGAGCCATACATGCACCACATAGTCCTAACTACATCATCGATGAGGATGTGTTTCCCATTGGGGCTGCCATACATGCAGCTTTTGCCCATTCTTTCCTATCAGATTCAACTGGAAAGTTGCACCTTCATAATTTCTGAAAGTCCTTATTATATGTTCATTTTGTGTCATCCTTAAAAGTTAAAAAAAAAAAAAATCTCGATGCACCCAGAGTGTCTTGAGTATAGGATCTTGTGATTTATGATTTAAAGGATCAATGATCACAAACTGACTTCATTTGGATTTACTTGCTTGATAACCAAGTTTGCAAAAATGGCAATTAAATTTGCAGTTGTTCGGGTCAACACAATACGATTCCATTGATATGTACATGATTTTAATTTATATGTTTGCACACGATAAGTTAACGAGTCAGTATTGGGTTTGGCAAAACACATTACATGAATTTAGTAAAACACGACAAGTTGTCAGGTCTAATCACATCAGTCGAATGATAAATGAGATTTTCCCTTTTATTTTTACTTTTTCATAATGGCAAGTTAACACATTCCAGATTTTATTATTTTAGACCTTTACTTTGCGGTAGAAGGATTCAATGATCAATGCTTGAACAAGTTTAGAGAGCATACATTATTACACCAACATGTCAACCAAAATCACAAAAGCAAAACATAAACCATGACAAGTGAAATTCCCCCAAATTACATAACAATACAGAGAACAAAAGACTAAGAATAGTAGAGCCGATCAGAACCTTCCTCCCTCCCTCTAGACAAGAACCGCGGCGGCAACGAAAGCGAGGAATCCAACAACCATGGATGGATATGTGAAGCTGCTGCCAGAGGGTGGTGATGCTGGGGGGGGGGGGGGGGCGCCATACCGGGCATACCCGGCATGTCAGCTGCAGTAGCAATCACAACTAGTAGGGCAAAGCACAGAGCATACGTTGCCTTTGAGGCCATGACTGATATATGGAATGATGACTTACAGACTTGCAGTTGACTCTTTGGTTTATGGCTTACAACAATACAGGGGCTGAGACTATATATAAAAGAAGAAGGGGTTAGATCGACCGATTGTCAATATGTCATTGATAGTGTTTCGGTATTATAGTAGCAAATACAATGTACACATTATAGATGAATTATCGATCGGACCTGACTAGTAAAAAAAATTAGAGAAAGAATGGTTCTTTATACACTCAAATTTCATCTCTAGACACCTATTAATTTTATTTAAAAGAAACTCTTGTACCTACATATAAAATTACTATAAAAGACTTAGTGACTTCAAACTTCTAATACATACCGTTGTCCTATTCTTTTATCGTAAACTTGGCTATTGTCATACACCTCCTCCTTCAGGTAGTAGAATATGAAGTTCTATTCCTTCTTATGGTATCGTATTCCCCCATTCACGTCTCTGTTATGTGTTCTAATGAAATTTCCTTTCGTAGGCTCAAACTAAGTAGTTATTCTTCAGATCTTTGTTGATTGGCCAAAATAGGCGTTTAGAGAAAATTATATTTATAAAAAAAGAAAAAGAAAAGAAGGGTATTTTTGAAATTTTATTAAATCATTTTGGGTGTCTAAAAAAATTGAGTCTGTGGGTTTTGGGCCGTAAAGGCAGAAAGCCCAACAAATTTCAGGAAGCGGAAGCAAAAGTTATGGAAAGGTGTATTGGTAGTTGATAGTGATCGTCTGCTCGCTCGTTTGTTCGATAACAATCTTCAGAGTCCCCGCCGCAGCTTTCGCTCTCTGCAACAACAACAAACCCTCCATAGCCGTATCAGTACATATATCTCCATGCCCTTCTAACTTCCCACTCACTCTCACCCTATGGGCTCCACTTCCGCCATCTTTCTCTGCTCTCATCCCAAGGTACTCTCTCTCTCTCTCTCTCTCTCTCTTACTTGAGTGCTGAAATTCCTGTTGGGTTTGAAGATACTACTGCGGCCGCAGAGGTTGCAATCTCAATTCGAATCCAAAGGTCCGGGAAGTGCTCGGCTCGGGTATCGTGCGCAGGGCGTGTTTTTACCTCCTATCCTTCCGCGACGGAGGAGATGCTTGGCGGTAAAAGCTGCTTCGAGGCCATCCGGTGCTCGAAGAGTGTACAGAGAATCACAGAGTGGGAGCTCATTGTCTGTTGCTCCCGTCAAGCAGCTCGCTTCCTTCGTCGTTCCCGTCGCCTCCTTCTTCGCCGTCACTTTTGGTACTGCTTTTGCTTTCAATTCCTTTTTCTACTGTCTCTTCAGCAAAAAAATTGACTTGGTTGAATGTTGGATAGAAATTAGAAAACTTTAACTTGGTTAAAATGTGTGGTAGAAATTGAAATTTTTTAATTTGGTTAAATGTTGGATAGAAATTTGAAAACTCTAACTTGGTTAAAATGTGGGGTAGAAGTTGGAAAACTTTAATTTGGTTAAATGTTGGATAGAAATTTGAAAACTTTAACTTGGTTGAAAATTTGAAATGTCGAATAGAGGATGCATTTATTTTTAATTATTAGCAAATTTCTACTGGAAAATGGCTTTTGCTTTAAATTTTTGTCATAATCAATAGATACCTTTATTGTGCTTGTGTTATCAGTCATTTGTGGTCCGGCATTGTTGATTCGTCATTATATTTGCCTTGTCGCTCAAGTTGGTGCACTAATTTATGTCTTCAGCTGACAGTTTTGTGGAAATTGGTGGAGAAAATCCTTGTTCCGAAGCGGCAGAGGACTTCATCGGTAGAGAGCAGTACGCCCGCACAAGGAATGAAATGGTCTTTTGCCGCTGGTACGAATTTATTATCAGGTCTGGGTGCAAAGATTGAAAGAGAGTCCAAGTTGAAGCTCAATGACTTTGCCAAGGAACTTAAGTCATTCAGAAGTGTTGACCTGTCAGGTAGATGCTGTAGTACTCACGAACGTAGTTTCTCTATCTTTGCCAGCCTTTTGGAGAACAATAGCCAGCTTTAAAAAAAAAAAAAAAAAAAAAATCATATTCTGCTTTATTTTCGTGTTTTTCCTTATTTATACTAGTTTTTATCCGAATACCAACTGTAATCGCACTAATTTCTGGAACAATTGATATTTGGAATCATATGTTGTATTGATTATTTTTTTTATTAGAGGTTTATTATTGTTTGTTAACTTCCTCATTGATTGTACCTTCCTTTTTGTTGGAGGCAAACCGGGTTTAGTATGCGAGTCATTTGAAGGTTCTAATATATCTACTAACTAAATGTAATAACTCATGCATGTTCTGGCAACACTTTGTTTTGACAGGTCGTAACTTTGGAGATGAAGGATTGTTTTTTCTTTCAGAGAGCTTGGGTTACAATCAGGTTTGAGTTCATCAGTCAAACACTACAGCTCTCTGTTTTTGTTATATATATTTTTGTTTATCTTTTTAGTTTACTAAGAAACTGTTACTGTGGACTATAATTGCATGCTTTATTGTGTTTCAGACTGCTGAAGAAGTAAGTTTTGCTGCAAATGGAATAACTGGAACTGGAATGAAAGCCTTTGATGGTGTTCTTCAATCTAACGTCATGTTAAAATCTCTTAATCTTTCTGGAAACCCTATTGGAGATGAGGGAGCTAAGGTCAGTACAAATTCCTCCTGCTAACATTTTTCGCTCCACCTCTGTCACAACTTACAATTGTACATTGTTGTGCTTTCTTAAATTAGAGAGCTGATTGTTTGTGTGGTGTACTTTTGTTCACAGTGCCTATGCGACGTATTGGTGAATAATGATGGTATTGAAAAGCTCCAGCTAAACAGTACTGACATAGGGGATGAGGTTAGATTATTTCTTCTATTCAAGCTGGTTTCCTAATGACTACATTCATGTGCTTTCAAAAGATGGAAGAGGAAAGGCTTGTACATGAATGGTACACTTAAGATGCATGCTGTTCATTTAACTGTGCAGGGTGCAAAGGCTATTGCCGAAATGTTGAAGAAAAATTCAACCTTACGTGTTCTCGAACTTAACAACAATATGATCGACTACTCTGTAAGAAAGGCTTACAGATATTCTAAGATAGTAATCTTCAATGAGTTCAGTCATAGTTCACCAACTGATTCTATTTATAATTTACAAAATGGAGGTAGGGATTTACAAGTCTTGCTGGAGCTCTTGCTGAGAATAACACACTACGGAATATACATCTGAAGTTAGTCAAGTTCCTTCTCATATAATACAAACTTTCTGGTTTTTATCATCTTATGTAACGCTTGTTCGTGCGTATGGCTTGGCTATGGCTTTGGCTTCTTTTAAAGAAATTCTTATGACAATCTTTTATTTGTTTGCAGTGGCAATTATGGTGGCGCCCTGGGGGCCAATGCTTTAGCTAAAGGACTTGAGGGGAACAAGTCTTTAAGGGTACCTGTCTCTTCACTACCACTCTTCTTTCTGTTTTGCAATGCGACAAAATTAATTTACTACTCTATGTTGATGATGACTCTGAATGTTGCATAAATTTTCAAGGTATTTTACATCTGTGTTAGCTGGAAATACAATAAGTTAGATAAGTGAATTTTCATACGATAATAAGCCTGAGGAAGACATTCAGTGAATAGTTCACAAAAATCTACTCTTAAGCAATTTTAAAGATTGATGGAACCCTATTTATTGTTTTCAAGAAACACCACTTATTAAGTTTTTTAGAGGGCTCTGGTATTAATAGCTATGATATATATGCAGGAACTTCATTTGCATGGAAATTCTATTGGAGATGAAGGAGTGAATGCTTTGATGTCAGGTTTATCATTACATAAAGGTTTGTGTTTCACTATATTAATTGCCATCTTTTGGTCAGACTTCTTCGGTTTCCTGCAGTTGATCTCATATGCATATTTTCTTAGGTAAACTTACACTTCTGGACATTGGCAACAACTCTTTTACTGCAAAAGGTGCTTTCCATGTTGGTGGATATATCAAAAAGACCAAGAACTTGTTATGGTTGAACCTTTACATGAATGATATAGGCGACGAGGTATGGTATTTTCAAGTTGTTGATTACTTCTGCTACACAATTATCTGAACTCACAATTTGTCTGGTTTCCTTTTCAATTGTGAAAATTACTCAATAGCCAATCTAGAATATTTGGGAATTTTGTATACAAAGTAGATTATGATGGTGTACCCCAAAAAAATGTCGATTATGATGAATGAAGTCATTAAGCATATGTTTTTCATTTCAAGGTTATCAGCTTGCATCGAACTATCTACTGCTACAGCTATCACTGTTTGGATTTTCTGGCATTTGACAGTCTTAAGACAGAACAGAGAATTTGACCGACCGAAAAAAAAAAACAGAAAAAGAAGTTTGAACTTAGTTTTAGTATTTCCATTCTGGATTTTGGTACATTGTTTGTGCTATAAAACATACCAAGTAACTAAACAGTACTTCATTGGCATGTTTAGAGTTTTGTAACTTCAAAAGCCAAGTCAAGTTCCTTGCTGATGTGTAAATCCTGTTCATATCTAGGGAGCTGAAAAAATTGCAGATGCTTTGAAGCAAAACCGGACGATAACAACCATAGACATGGTGAGAAGAGCATGTGTCTTTGTTAGCAGCATTTGTTTTAATGTATCTGTGTTTTTTTTTATTTAAAAATGAAAAACGGTGTCCTTAACGTGCTAGTTTAGTAAACATGGGGATCGTTCTTACAGGGGGGAAACAACATCCATGCCAAGGGAGTCACTGCAATAGCTGAAGCATTGAAAGATAATTCCGTCATTACATTTGTAAGTCTTTAATCTTTATCCTCTACCTTTTCTTCTATCTTTCCGTTTTTATTCATGAATGTAATGGCATACACTTCTCTCGTCTCTCAGTTGGAACTCGGTTACAATCCCATGGGACCTGATGGGGTGAAGGCTTTATCCGAAGTTCTCAAATTTAATGGAAACGTAGAAACCCTTAAGCTTGGCTGGTGCCAGGTAATCTATAGTTTTGCATATGCGCTTATCTATTTAAAATCTTGGATCTGAGCTTTTAACGTGTATTGTAAATTTTGTTTTGCAGATTGGTGCAAAAGGTGCAGAGTTCATCGCAGATATGTTGAAATATAATACCACCATCCGTGTTCTGGACTTGCGGGCGAATGGACTTCGAAATGAAGTGCGTTAATGTAGATAATCAATGTCTTCATACTCCATTTAACCCTTTATGATCACTCAAATCTTATGTTATTTTATACGTTAAAAATGCAGGGTGCATCGTGCCTGGCTCGTAGCTTAAAAGTGGTTAATGAAGCTTTAACTTCATTGGATCTAGGGTTCAACGAAATTAGGGTATGTATTGGCGTTGTGTTGCCTGTTTACCCTTTCACATGTTAGTGGTCTTTTGCACACCATCTGACAATGGTTTTGTTTTCAGGACGACGGGGCTTTCGCAATCGCTCAAGCACTCAAGGCTAATGAAGACGTGACGGTTACATCTCTGAACGTAGCCAGCAACTTCCTCACCAAATTCGGACAGGTATCCCCTTCGGCGTCAAGGATCTTCGAGTTTCACCATTTATGTTTGCCATTTTGTTTTCGCTATATAACGGTGTTTTGGATCGTGCTTCAGAGTGCTTTGACGGATGCAAGAGACCATGTGTACGAGATGAGTGAAAAGGAAATCAACATTTTTTTCTAGCAGGCTTACTTTTTAGACCAGAAATGTGGATGCAAAAACTCGAAACAACACCGTTCTCGCGGTTCATTCTTTCCCTTGGAAGCATCGGCAGGAACTCGAAAGTCCAAGCACTTGGTTGAAGTTTTTGACTTCTTATCAACTTCAACTTACCAGGAACAATTGACAATTGGAAATTTTGACGTTGAGAGATCATAGTTAGCTCTTCAGTGATAGGCATTGTTTGTTCTTAAAAGGTTTTAAATTTTTATTTTTTTGAATTTGGGGGTGGGGGTGGGAGGTGGTATCTGTCAAATGAATTGATAAATAATCAGACAAGTTTTGTAAAGATTTTTGTGTAAACGATGACTAGCGTCTTGTAGGAAAATGAGAAATGCTAAGGACCAAGGAGACTCTACGGAGTGGAACTCTCTACCGTCTCATGTTTTTGGCGTAATATTTTATGTTGGTATGAGAATTAATGTTAAATTATGAGGTGACATGGTCTATGGAGAGTCCTACTTTAAGAGTTTCCTTAGCATTTCTCTAGGAAAATACTTGGTTCCTCACCGTATTAATTCATTCCTCGTAAATTTTAGTTTGACACGTGCACACAATATTTTCGTGTTTTCAATGTCTTATTTTGTGTACAACTAAGGAACCAAATAATGTTTAAATTATATTTGAACCGATTTGAAAGTGCTCCGGGAAGAACTTTCATGACACGTGAAAATTACGGTGACATGGTGGCGGTGTATGAGGCCATGAAAGTTGTCTCCCACTGTCCATATTGTCTATTTTATGACGTGGAAGCGGTGAACAGAGTTCGTGGCTGTCCTTGGAAACAACATTCATGT
The DNA here is from genome assembly GCA_035220775.1 of Malus fusca. Taxonomy (NCBI): domain Eukaryota; kingdom Viridiplantae; phylum Streptophyta; class Magnoliopsida; order Rosales; family Rosaceae; genus Malus; species Malus fusca. The sequence goes on from CM069071.1 coordinate 5,451,475, forward strand.
CGTGGCAGTCGGACTGGTTTTGATAATACTACGACGGACCATACAGACTAATGTGTCACCAGACTCACCTCCTTCATTTTACTTGAGCTTACTCTGCTGCCTCTTGTTCCCCTTGGAAATATAAGACTTGGACGACGCACTGTTTCAGTTCCCGTGCCTACCCATGACCCACAATTTTATTTTTTTTCAAGGTAGCGTCTCGTTATAATAAATTTTTCAATACATAACATTGTGTTATTAAATTAAATTTACGTAGTGACAAACACGTTTCATGCAAGTTATTTTCCAGAAAGAAGAGTACAAAAAAAGTGAATAACACCCTTGAAAAAATGTCCTGAACAGAAATGCAGGAATTTTTTGGGCGTCCGTTTAGTAAGAAGAAGGTGAAGGCTTCCTCCAGCTCAACATGAGATTAATATTGCAGTGTGTCAAGAGCTGTTATACTCTTACGGTATTTCAAATCAATGATGCATTACTATATGAAAAAGTTTGATGTACAAAATATAGATTGACTTGAGATATCGACACAATTTCATCCTCGTGTATCGATTTTTCTCGGACGCCTATAACGAGTACAAGGAGAGTGACTTCTCATTCTCTTGATATCAATCCATCCAACTGGACTTGAGCTGTCCTCTGCTGAATACGAAACCAGATTATTATTATTATTATTGATAAGTAGTTCCATCCAGCTGGGCTTCAGTACTGCTTTCCAACCGACTCGTTCATTCATTCATGCATGCATGCATTCATAGAATCTCAATCCCCTCACTGGCCATGAACAAGCCATGTCCTTCCTTATCCCACGACCCATGCGTGTTGGTGCTCATGGAAATGTAATGGCCCTTTCTTCCTTTTGCCCTTGGTTTTATCGATAGTGACTTCTGCACTGATTTCTTGTATTTGGAGTGAAAAAACCGATACACAGAATTAGGAGACAAAAATTATATTTTAAGCAGAATAAAGAAAAGTGTAATGCCCGTGTGCATGCCATGCATACTAGTTCCGGAAGATCCAGCATTTAGTTTGTGGGCATATCTTCATCTTCACTAATGTCGACAAATGCTAAAGCAATCTGTTGAGTGCGGTACACGTCCTGTTAAATGTTATTGAGATATTCTTAAAAGACATTTCATGAAACACATATTGAATAAAGGTCCTGAAAGACCTTCATAAACGCTTTTCCCGACTAAAAGGGTCCAGCACCAACAGGGTCATATGTGGATCCGCTAGGTTCGCATGCATCCGTCAAGGCTAAGCCACAAGTTAATCGAAAGAAGTAGCCGCATTCTACCTGCATGCGATGTTCATGAATGATTAATCAAGCAAGAAGCTAGCTGGGTGCCACGTACGCCAAAGAACTGAAGTGGTAATTGAAATCGAGTTTTTTTTTTTTTTGGGAAATATTGACAAATATTTTATGTCACCAAAGTGCGTGGTGCGTCATGGTTCAGACACCGATATGGCGTCGTATTAGTTCAAGACATGCCGAACAGCAGGACATGGGCGCATGCAAATACGGTACAAGAGACATGGGCAATAACGTAACTCTACCAAGACGAGAACGACTATATAAACAAAAGGGGACAACTCTTTCTCTATGGACTTCAAGACTTGAGTTTTCAGAAACACTAGTTTTGACTGCTGTGAGCCTGTGAGTAAGCTAACAGAGAAAGTAAATATATATACTGTCACAAAAAAATGTCGTCACGCTTGCTTCTCGTTGTGGCGGTTTTGCTCTTCGGCTGCATGGCGGTGGTTTCGTCTGAACATTCTACCATTGAAGACCATGAAACGCAGGTTAACTAATTAGTCACCACTCACCAGCCACTAGTCATGCATGACTGCTTTCGTTTTTTCTCTTTGGGTTCTGTTTCTGGAAGTTCTGTAACTATGTCTTACCAGTTATTAATTACTTATGTGTTTTTTGTAGGCGGTGGTGAAAGGAGCTAACAGAAGGCTTTTACCATTCCTGAGTATGCATGCATGGCCTTAATTTTCATTTGCTTTCAAAATTTCAATCTTTTTATTGCTGCATGTAGTTAATTAACTTAGAATTTAGAAATCAATGACTTGCTTTTTATTTATTTTTATAATCAATATTTTACTTAGGAAATGATTTCTGAACGCTCATTTTTTCCTTATGCACAATTGTGTGTATTTTCATCTTTTAAGTTTTCTTTGGATTGAATATTCTAAAGGTAAAAGATAAATAGCATTTAGTGTACTGACGAGAAAAATAGTGTATGTAAATTATTTTATTTACTATAAATTGATCTAAATGGTGTGAGAAGGAGTATTGGAATCGAGAAGCATATCAGCTCTAAACAACGTGCATAGATATATTTGTGCGTGACTTAGTCGGTTGATTTAGTACATAGTGATCAATTGTTAATTAGTGTTAATGAATAGGGTTCGCATGTGTGTTTGTTTTAATTTGCAGACTGTGAAGAGTTGTGCAATCAGAGGTGCAGTAAGCACTCGAGGCCAAACGTGTGCACGAGGGCATGTGGGACCTGCTGCATGAGGTGCAAGTGTGTTCCTCCCGGCACCGCCGGCAACAGAGAAGCCTGCGGGAGCTGCTACACTGATATGACTACTCACCACAACCGCATCAAGTGCCCTTAATTACCACTAGTTATCAATTACCGCCTTAATTAATCGGGAATAAATAAATTTCAGAAAACTTGTATGCTGTCTGATGTTTTTTTATATGTTTTTCGTTATTTGTATTTTCTGTCGATGTTAATCATGTGAATGTATGTTAATTTAGTAAAAGTGTATTGATACTGCAAGAGTGAGTTTCCAGTCTGCCGAAAATTATTAATACACATTATTTCGTTATCCAATTTCACTTGGAGTAACTTCAAGACGCGAAGCATGATTTAAATGCTCTTAACAACTTAAGTTTGTAAATTTTCGAATGCATGTTGGGGGACACAAATTTTATCATTAAGATTAGTTTAGTCAGATTTCACTATAATATGGAGCGAGCCGGGCATGCCTCTCAGCGAAGAATGCACCAGAAGCTTAGAAGCAAAGCTACCCAAATCGGTCGTGTATGTTTCCTTCGGAAGCATGGTTTATTTGACTCCGAAGCAGATGGAGTAGTTGGCATTGGGACTGAGAAAGTGGAGCGCATTTCCTGTGGGTGGCAAGAGAATCGGAACGCAGTAAGCTGCCCGGTGAAATCATCTAGTCGGCAAAAGAAAAGGGTTGGTTTGCGACATGGTGCAACCCGCTAGAAGCACTGGCACATGGAGCAGTTGGGTGCTTTGTGACTCATTGCGGGTGGAATTCGATAGCCTTGGGGCGCCGGTGGTGGCTGTGCCCCGGTGGGCTGATCAGCTGACTAAAGCTAAGTTTGTGGAGGAGGTATGGGAGGTTGGGGCGACAGGTAAGGAAGACGAGGAGGGAGTGATGAGGAAACAAGCGTTTGTCGGGTGCTTGAAGGAAGTAATGGAGGACGAGAGAAGCAAAGACATTAACAAGAATTCGAGTAAATGGAGGGAGATGGCTAAGAAAGAATTAAGTGAAGGGGGGAGGCTCTATCAAGAGCATTGGTGATTTTGTAGAGCATCTGAGGCTTGCTAATAAGAAAGGAGAAGCAAAGGAGTGAGATTAAGCCTCTTACGAGCTTATTTCTTATCGATCACCACAGGAGAGAGAGAGAGAGAGAGAGAGAGAGAGAGAGAGAGAGATGTTGTCAATAAAATTGACAAGTTAATCTTACTGAAGCACCATGGCATAGTCGTAAAACGTTAAATATCTATAAATATGAATCGAGCGTGCTTTTTACATCAGTTTCCTCGCAACCTAGCTTTCTTATGCTACAACATCTGTGAGAGTGATTTTTCGGCAGACCTGCTAAAAGTATAAACATCATAATCAGTCCCGTCCCTTATATCAAAGCCAAAATGTACTCGAATCATAACGAAATTATTCAAGATGCAAAGTTGTATTCTACTAACCTACGCAGTCTTATGCTAGAACGCTCTCCTCATTCGATGATGAATCCTTGATTCTTTGCAAAGCAGCTGTAAGAACAAAAATGATAGAATCAGGCCCCATATATCATAACCAATCTGTTTCCAACCATAACAATTCATTGAATAAGTTAACCAAATTTCTAATGAACTTCTACTGCACTACAGTTTTTTCAGCATGTACACTTGGTTTTTATCTGGACCTTTTATTACTGAGTTTTGGACAGTTGAAAATCTGAACTTTTACCTTTTTTCTTAAGCTTATTTCGAAAGCTTCTTTTCCTGCTAAATGCCGTCTCCTATAATAAGAAAGCAAACTATTAATTACCAAGATGTACCAAAAAGACTCCATCGTCAATCAGAGCAGTAAAAACACAGCAATATGCAATCCATTGTCTAAAACTGAGGATTAGGTGGAAGCAAAACGGTTGAATCATAATTAAGAATATCTTGTTTCGAATTGTATGTTTTTATACTTACCACAGGCAGATCAAGTTCCCCTGCTCTACGAACTGCAGCAACCAGGTCACGGTTAGATTCTGTATACATGCTAGTCACAAGTCCATATTGACCAGCTCTGGCTGTACGACCAACCCTGTGTATAAAGTCCACAGCAGAAGTAGCAAAATCTGCCTGAAATGAGTAATTGATGCCAAGAGTTAGCTATGTTCATACTAATAAATACCCGATGAATACTTGAAACAATATAAAAACCTCAAGACACACCTGGATAACATGTGATACATTTGGAATGTCAACGCCACGTGCGGCAGAATCAGTGCACACGAGAATGCCACCTTTCTCTTGGAAATCAACCAATGTCTTTGCACGGTCTTCCAAGGAGCAATCTTTATGGTATTGGTAACATTCAATCCCAGCTCTCATCAATATCTTTGCCACCGATTCCACAGCCTCAACAGTATTTGCAAACACCATAGTTCGGCACTGACCAGAAGCGGATCTCGTCTCAATTCCATGTTTCACAGCCTTTATAAGTTCATCCACCTGAGTATCAAAAGTAACTTCAATCCACCTTTGCTTCAATCTGAAATATAACACAAGCAACAAATTAACAACACTTACAAACACATCAATGTTCAAACATCTACTATTAACAGAATTGACTTCAAACAAATCCACATAAATGCAGCAAAATGAGCACAATATAGCACTACAGCAGTTATCTAAGGAGCAAAGGAGAATATAAACAGTAACTGGTAGATAAAAAAAAGGTGTCCCACCTGGGGTTGTGGCAATGGAGGTAGTTTCCACTAACCCAATCGGCCTCTGGAAACATCTTCTTCAACACTGCCCCAGCAGTTCTCTTTCCATTCGCTGGAAGAGTAGCTGCAACAAAAATGTACTGTTTACTGCGCTTATAAACTTTTCTCACTCTCCTCCAGTCTAAACTTTTTACGTGCCCAGCCTCAACCTCCTCATGTACGTCACCATCTTTCTCAGAATCTCCCTCTTCTTCAAATATGTCTTCAGTCTGAAGATCGTCTTCATCTTCTGAACTGAAATGTGATGAAGTGGGTTCTGATGGATTCTCTTCACTTGACCGTGACAATAGCTTTTCATCAAACCGGAGCATGTGTATGAGACGGATAACCTTATTCTGGTAGCCCCCAGAGAGAAGCATATCCGCTTCATCAAATACCTGCCAATGCCAAATTGGCCATAAATCATGTGATTCCTTTTTCTATATGCATGCAATTATAGATATGTGATTTTGAATGGAGAAATCAACATACCACATATTTTACACTCCTTATAAAATCCGTACGGCGGAAATTTTTTGGGTCAATATTATTCAGAAGAGCAGCTGGTGTCGAAACAATAATATCAGGTTCATTAACTGGCCATCCCTGCAATCAAAGTTTATTTTTTTGTGAGAGAATTGTATCACAAACATTTTGATAGGCACAGGGAAAAGAGAAGGTGAACCACATCCATCTAGTAATACAAGTAACACCATACAAGTGCATCATTCTATATCCAAAACCGAATAACAATAACATCAATACCTGTCTCCCACAAAGAGATACAACACTTCGAAGTGGTTCGCCATTTTCGCCACAAAGACCGTTGGCCATCCGAACCACTTGGTCTGCAAGTGTCACATTTGGACAAAGAACAAGAGAAATCCTTCGGGGTTGGGACACTCCTTGATCAGAAGAAGCAACATTCGCAGACTCGTCGTGCTCATTGCACAGCTTATCAATTAAAGGGACAAGGAAGCTGTGCGTTTTACCACTACCAGTTTCAGCTGCCACAACAACATCCTTCCCTGAAAGTATAGATGGTATGCTAGCAGCCTAAAATCCCAAAACAACAAAAATGTATCAATAAAAATTCAAACTTCGAAGCGATTTCACAAATTGGGATCAATAATCTGAAAACCCAGTTCGAGTTTTCACTGCTCGAATGGAGAAAATTGAGAAATGAAAGAATAAATTAGTGTTAGGAGTCTTAGGACTGAACTTGTCACCTGAACCAGAGACGGTTGGCCGAGGCCGGCATTGTAAAGAGCATGAGAAACCTTATCGGATACGCCGAGGGACGTCCACGAAACGCTTTCTTCAGTGAAAAACGTATCTCCGCCTTCCTTCCGGTACGCGGCGGTGGTGGCGGTTCCGAAACGGCGAGGGTGGCTGAGCCAGAGCAAGCTGATCCGAAACGAAGACGAAGAATTTGAGAGAAGAGACAAGGAGTGCCGGAATTGGGACAGGAACCTGGGCGGAGATGCGGAGAGTTTACAGAACGGAAGCATTTTTGTGGCGGAGCGATGGGTTTTGGGGATTAGGGTTTATGGAATATGGATAAACCCTTGTTGCTGTGTGAAGATTGGGTTTGGAGATGGAGGGAGAAGTTTAGGAGGGGATACGGTGACAGCAACAAGCAGGCGTGTTTCGTGACTGACGCATTTTGGTCCGTTGGATCATTTGCTAATCAGGCGAGTAGTTTCAAACATGGCCTAATTGGATAAATGGTTCCGTGGTCATAAGGTATTCGGATGATAACCCTTGTGGTAAAAAAATTCGGATTTAAACCCATGTGGTCACAGTCTGTTAGGATTTAAACTCATGTGGTCTAAGTCTGTTAGGATTTATGCCCTTTTGTCATTCCTCCATTAGGTTTAGGTTGGCCAAATCAGATAAATGGTCCCCGTGGTCATAAGGAATTCGGAAGATAGCCCCTGTGGTAGAAAAAATTCGGATTTAAACCCCCTGTGGTCTAAGTCTTTTAGGATTTATGCCTGAAATTAGAGGTTCTGTCATTCATTCGTTAAGCTTACAGGTGGAGGAGAGTTTCTCTGAGTATCTATCAATAAAAAATATCTTACAATAAAAAGAGGGGGGGGGGGGAGATTTCAGTTTATGGTAAAAAAAAAAAAAAAAACTAATGAAAATGGCTTGAAAATTTTGAGTTTTAATGATAAGGACAAAATAAAGGGTAAAGTGAATAGTACCAGGTTTGACTTTTTAGTGTAAAAATGTGGTTTTTCGTTAAAGTGAACAGTACCGTGGGCTTTTCGTTAAAACTCCCTAAAAAAAATCATTCATCTCATTTATTTCACAAGAAGAAAAAGATGAAAACAGAGGATCTGTTGAATTTCAAATAGTTAGTTTCACCAATAGGATACGAAGACTTACTTCACATTTACAATTACACAAAAAAACTATTTATCTCAGAGAGGTTTACGTAAAATTCTGGGAAAACGCCAACGATTACTGTCTTATTTGTCAAAGAAAAATAGAATATGTTATAAAGAATTAATTAATCGGTTGGATATTCGGGAGTCAAAAACTCGTTAATTTTATAAAGGCATTTTGAATTATTTGATTTATTAGATCTTGAATTTTAATGAATTATGTGATTTATTAGTTCCACCTCGTTCTGTCGCGTCCCCTCAGAGAAACTTTGCTCCACCTGTAAGCTTAGTGGAGAAATGACAAAACCTCTAGTTTCGGGCATAAATTCTAACAAACTTAGACCACAGGGGTTTAAATCCGATTTTTTTTTTACCACATGGACTATCTTCCGAATACCTTATGACCACGGGGACCATTTATCCAAATTTGCCAACCTAAACCTAATGGAGGAATGACAGAAGGGCATAAATCCTAACAGACTTAGACCACAGGGTTTTAAATCCTAACAGACTGTGACCACATGGGTTTAAATCCGAATTTTTTTACCACAGCGGCTATCATCCGAATAACTTATGATCACGGGGACCATTTATCCGATTAGGCCTTTAGAACATTACTCAAGTGAATGAATTTGTAACACGAAAATCATGGTTTCCCTATTCAAAAACAAAAACAAAAAATATAATGGTTTTCTTCTCTCTAAGGCTGATATTCTTTTCCAATAAAAGTACATATGCAAGTTTTTATTCATGTGTTTTTGTTTAATTGACATAGAACGTCTCAATGTAGTGTAGATTTACTTGATTGCCGCCCATCAAAAGTTTAGTCTTAGTAACGTCAAATTTCGGTAATGTTTGCTACTTGTACTGTATATTAAGTAAATAATTGACACGTGATAAATTAGTAACGCAAGAAAAGCACATGTCTTATGATGTCTTTCTCTAACACTGACCCCTTCAGTCATGGGGCTCAACTGTAAATTCCGAACAGTCAAAGGCCCTCAGGAGAAATCGAAATCCCACAATTCCACGAGTATATACGACACCAGGATTTAGAGGAGGTTTTAGATAAGAGAAGGAGGAAAGAAATGAGCTGGGCTGCTGTAACTCCGCTTCTGTCACTGCCTCCTCCAAAGCTCCACCCTTCCTCCTCCTTCCTCTCTCCTTCTTCGTCGACGTCTTCGATTCCAAGTGTTCGGGTTTTAACAACCAGTAGCATACACTTTTCTTCTACTTCGCCATTGTTGTCGTTAAGAAAGCAGCAGATATGCAGAGCAGCGGGGGAATACAAATTTCCCGACCCAATTCCCGAGTTTGCTGATTCCGTAAGTTTCTGTGTATTTTACTCGTTAGTTTTCCCAAAAGATTTGATTTTTTATTCGATTTGTCGATTTTTTCGGGTGCAGGAGACAGAAAAGTTGAGGACCCATCTCTTGAATAAGCTCTCCAAGAAAGAAACGTATGCAGACTCGGTTGAAGAAATCGTAGGGATCTGCACTGAGGTACATAAACCACTTTTGGATTTAAACTTGCCTTAATTTTCTTTTTAGGCTGTTTAATTTGCTTAATATATGTACATTACATCATTGCCTCGTTGGGTGGCTCGGCCCGGGCTGGACTATTTCAATTAAATTATACTAATGATCTGGCCGCTGTTTGATGAACTTATTGAAATGCGCAACAACGGACCAAATCCCCGCCCCCAAAGCACGTTTTTGCAGTTGCATAGCTGCTAGGTGGGTTTAAGAAAAGTTCATCCAAAGCAAAATGCAGGATTTGCACGTTACAGTTTCTGGATAACAGAACCACTTTGTGAACGAGTTCTTAGGTTGCTTATAGAAATGTTCTTGCACTGAACTATTGTCGTTAAGGAGCTTTGATTTTCGAAGCCACCTCTGTTGTGTATGGACATATATACTTTGTTTTCGGTATCATCTCCTATGGAAGAATCTTGTTGATTTGTAGAATACAAGGGCACTAGATTGTTTTTCCCTATGATGAATCGTTCTTTGAACAGATATTCAGTACTTTCTTGCACACCGAGTATGGTGGTCCGGGGACACTCCTGGTAGTTCCGTTCATTGACATGGCCGATACCCTAAATGAACGGGGATTACCTGGAGGCCCCCAAGCAGCTCGTGCCGCAATCAAATGGGCACAAAATCATGTCGACAAGGACTGGAACGAATGGACTGGCGGTGATGAAAATTAACAGGAAGCTCAAGCTCATGTTATGCGAGGTTGTTTCGTTGAAGTTTGCTAGTTGAAGGTTAGGTTATAGAGTTGGTCAAGCAGTTTCGATATCTGTTGTGCTTGTGAAACTTGATGGCAAGGGAAATTTGAACGTGTGTTAGTTTGCCTTTGTTGTAACATTATGCTGTGAAGGTATATCAATGAAGAGCTTTTCCTTCTGCCTTACGATCCCCTGATCATCTTCTACTTGTTATTCGGTGTTGAAATTTTCGAGTTAGTTTTCGCTTTTTGTTTCGAATGATTTTTCGTAAGTACAAGGCTTAATCCAGTTTAATCGAAATCGTCGTTCTCCGCAAATGAATTCACTCGCTGATTTGTTTTGCTCTGTGAGCATGGGTGTAGTTTTACATCGTTGATTTGTTTTGAACTGTTATTAGCACTCCAAAATTCTCATTTTGCACTCCAAACTTTCTATATTTAGAAAGAAATTTACACTTGTAAGAAATGCCAAATGAGATTTTAGGACTGCTAATAACAGTTCCCCTTTCGAAAACCACCAAAATATTAATAAAGGTCTCAAACTGCCTATGTGATTTCGGTGAACATAGAAGTAGACAGAGTATAAGTGTCGAGGAATAATTTGCCACGATGTCCCACATCGGTTAGAAGAAGCGCACAAACCACTGGAGAGCCACTACATAGTGCTTCTCAAGCCAACTGTTTACTCACGGAGCTGTGCGGTGAGCACAAAGCGAACTATTCTTTCGCCTTTTACTAAAGAATACCGTGTGCGCACCGCCAATAATGGCATACGCCTATTTTTAAAAGGGTATTTCTATATTGAAGTGCCCTACAAATTAAAGTCTAATATTTGATAGTAAAATGTGACGAGTGCAATGTGGAAAGATATGAGGCTATAACCGGAGAGTATCCGTGCCCTCGCAGCTGCCTATCTTTCTTCTTGAGATGCCCCGAACAGCCGTAACTATTGATGATGCCGAATAGCCAAGGACCAATGCTTTTACCGATGAGCAACATTTCGTAAGCAAAACATACGTGGATTATGGTTAGCTCTGGGGGAGCTAATTACAAATCTGGTGGAGATCGATCCATAATCTCTTCCCTATCAATGAAACGCTCTAACAACTCTTTTTCTCGCAAAACTAAGCAATCTTCAGACTTGCCAAAGATGTCGTAGCGCCGCTTGGCAACATAATCATAAACCATCTCTCTCAGAGGAGTCGGGATCACCATGAAAGCACTCAAAGCAGAGTAAGGGAGAGGCAAGTACGACAAAACTTTCAGTGCAGCTGCAGAATCATATCAAATGAAATTTTGGAATTCAATTGTATACATAAACTGAAAACTTAAGACTATATTTTAAGAAGCTAATTACAGGGGGAAAATATGAGATGCAGGCCAACAGGAAAAGCAATTGCAATTGACATTCACGTAAATGTATAACATGTATGCATAAAATCTTCCCATGTTTAAAGTCTTGTTCCTTGAAAGCTGAGAGCAGAAAATTCGTCTAAATCAACAAGGCTTAGAACTAGTATTCTGTGGAGACATAGAACTAGTATTCTCGATCAACAAAGTTCGAAAATCCAATAAGTTTGTTGCTACTATTTACTATCAGAAAAAAAACAGAAGAATTCCTAGAAGATTAAAGACATCATCCCAAGGGAGTCTTAATGCTATCAATAGATCATTGGATTTGAAAAGATGGACTATGGCAAGGTTCCGATACGACTGGATTTTCTGTTACTAATACAAAAAAGAAAACAATAACATACAAGATGGACAGTTTAACATCACATATGTGTTTATAGAAGAATAGCGAGAAACCAAAGTTTTCTAGCTAACTCCTAATATCTGGGAAGAGAAATTGTTCATTCTGTTTTAAACATAGCTGTGCAGAATAAATCTACCAAATAGATAACCCATGATCCATACACAGGTCCGAGCCAAAGGAACTCCGTACAAATCCAAAGTTTATAAACTGTAAATTCAATAGTACAAACCTAAGTTACTTAACTGACCTTAGGCAGGATGCTTCCAATTTTGTGTCTATCTTCTCATATGATATACATTCTTTCATCATAATTTCCTTAATCGAGTTTATTTACCAAACAGAGTCGACAAATTATGACACAGCATTAAAACAGAGTTGCTTAAAAAACCAATCTACTGGATTCCCCATGTACAATCCAGAAACAACACTCAAAGAATATGGATGTCTAGTACGGGTTGTTTATGAAGATACTTCATAATCACTTGGCATTATTCCTCACCGCACCGTATTAAGAAAACCAAGCATTCGCAAAAGGGTTTGTAGCTCAATTAGTTAGGAGCGCATACCCCTGCACTCGAGGTCCTCTGTTCAAATCCCCCTCCACGAATATCACTTGTGCGTATAAACAAAAAAGAAAACCAAGCCTTATTTGCTTCCTATCACTTTGCATTACCCAATTTTAGTTTGTTACTTCATAAACTCAGAGTTGGTAAACGGAACAATGAACTAATTTTTCAAACCAAGAACCAAAATGGAAAATTGCTAACTATTTGTAATACGCAATGCGATCATATGAATTCTAAAGCACAATTACAAAGTTCAAGAAAGCTGAAAGATTCTAACCAGTAGAGCCTTGGTGGTAAAGCCCGGGGCCTTCGACAAACAAGAATCGACGAAGAACGTCCTCTCGATCCAGACCACATAATTTCAGGTAAGGCTCAGCAGTCTCCGATTGAACGCAACAGAATTTGATCTTCCTGTACTTGTCCGCTTTGATCACCCACTTCACCCCTGTTTTCAACAACATTTCAGACCAAACCCCAATTTCCCATTTCCGATCAAATTGAAAACCCTAGAAATTCATATCCCTCAAAACGCACAGTAAAAGAGAAAGGGAAAATGGGGTTTCTGAAATACCTCCATGGCAGAGATGGCAAACCCCATCGTACACCACGACGCCTGGCTGAAGGAGAGTGGGTTGCACGATCTTCGCCGCCGCGGAAGCAGTCGGGTTAGAGTAGACGGGCACGTCATCATCTTCATCTTCGCCCAGATCAGCGACGTTGGCGGCAGTGCTCGAAACGACGTCGCGGGGAGACGGTGAGTTGGAAGAAAATAGACATTTTAACGAAGGAGATGGAGAAGAAAGTGAAGCTCTTGCTTTTGTAAGTTTCGGCAGCAATCTGATCAGCCTTGCCGCCGTCATCTTTGGCTCTGGTTTTTTAGGGCTTTTAGCGGCGGCCCCGACTGTCGTTCAAAGTTTGTATTCCCACTCAACTGTGATGATGAATAAGAATAATTATTTAAAACTAATTTATTCTCCATTTTTTTTGTGTGAATATATTGTGTTAAAAAAAAAAACTAATTAAAAGGGTTTGAAAACTTTGAGTTTTAACGATAAAGACAAAATAAAGGGTAAAGTGAATAGTACATGTTTGACTTTGTAGTGTAAAAATATGATTTTTCGTTAAAATGAACAGTACGCGAGTTTTTCGTTAAAACTCTTAAAAAAAAATCGCTTCTATAAATAAAAAAAATTGTTTGGTTCAATTTGGGTGCAACTCAACGGGTTGGACAAGTTGGATGGTAAACACAATCCTAACCTAATTTTAATATTTGGGTTTGGATTTGTCATTATCAACAAAAATGATGACGCGTAGGAACATCCTGCACAGAAATTTTTTGCCTTTTTCGTTTTTAATGTATAAACCAAAATGTTGTACATACATTATTTCTTTTGGTTATAATGGAAGAAAACTCGCTTAATTTTAAACCATTTGTCCACCTACCCACCCACCTCACCACTTGAATGATCCTCAAAAATTTATGTAGTATTGATTCCTGCCTCAGTAATTTGGGTTTTGTCTAGTTCAGTCTATTAAATAGTCCGACTTTTTAAACAATCTTCACCGTTCGATTTCTTGGAGTCAACTTCGGTTACTGGTTAGCTATCTCCCTTCGAAGCCAAAGCAGCTTCTTTGGACCCATATTTTGCGAACACGTCAGCGAGCACAGCCTTCTCCTTCACCTTTAACCTACAGCACAAGAAACAATCTTGATGTAATTTACTAATTTTGTCCTTAAATGCCAAACCAGACTGAAATTTTTCAGTAAACATGCAGCTGAAGCTGATTACCTCTTGGAGGATCCGCCAGTAAGCTGCTTCTTCTTCTTAGGGGAGCTTTCTACTTTCCCTTTCATCAACTATGCTCTCCTCCCATGTGTCCAGGGAAGAATCATCCAAGTCAGAAGCAGCTTTCTGATCTTGTTCCAATTCAGAAACAGTTAGTTGACGAGCATTATGGTTATCCGATGATTGTTTTATGGCGTCTTCCAGTTCTGGTCCATCAATCTCAACATCAGAGCCCTCATATTCATCAAGGATAGTCTCCTCCGATGTGTCCATGGAACAATTATCCGAGTCCAGAAACAATAAGTGGGAGAGCACTACGGTTATTCGTTGATTGTATTTTATCCAAATTCCGCGGTGGCGTATCTACCAGCTCACATTTTATCTGCTTTTGAATTTTACCAAATGTAACACTCTGCGAAGAAAACATCTCAACGAATCTGCCATGATAGAAAAACCAATCAACTCATATATAACAGAAAACCGGCATTGTAATAAAATTTAGACCACAATGCATACAACCAAGATTCAAAAGTAAATGCTGATATGCATATGCTTGATAGTATTCTCAACTCTCAACATTCATACTTAGAACCGTGCCCTATCAGGTATTTCACAACCACACATATCCACATAGCCCGAAAACTTCCACACCCTTCTTGTCAGTCACTACCCTTCTTCATGTTTCTGTTTTTTAAAGAGACGATATTCTAAACTACTATATCCCAATGACGGGATTCAAACTCTATATCTACATTAAAGGGATTCAAACTCGGGTACAATTCAATGGTTGCATTCTCAAATTAGAATTCCATTTCATAAACCCTAAACCCACACATACCTAGTTCTAGTTGCATCTTTCTCCGTCTTGACATGAACGAAAGCAAAACCCCTACAAATAGGGTCCTTAGTTTTGTTTCCGGAGACCGCAGGGTTTATACTAACCAAACCGGAGACTCCCAACCCGCTACTTCTCCGGGCGTGGACGGCAAGAAAACCGCGATGCGCGTGGTGGGTTTGTCGAAAGAAGCTGGTTTTGAAAATGGCGGTGTGGAGGGAAGCAGTTGAAGAAGATGGGTGCGGGAAGACGAAACCCAATCGGGATTTGTGTCGTGGGAATGAGAGGGCGGCAGCGAGAAGGGATTTGGAAGTGCACGGAGGTGGAACCCTGCCGGTGCTTATCATCTTTACCGCTCAGTCCCTTCTTCTTGTTCCTCTTTGCTCTTCCTGCTACTGAGCAAACGGATTAGTTCATCAACCGCTTTGGTATTAGTCACATATATAATATAATAAATAAAATTGAGAAATAATTGCAGCAAGGTTTCGTGGTGTAGTTGGTTATCACGTCAGTCTAACACACTGAAGGTCTCCGGTTCGAACCCGGGCGAAGCCATTTATTTTGAAACTAAATCAAATTTTTTGAGTTAGACTCTTTTGAGGCTTTCTTCAGTTGGGCTGGGTTTAGAGCAAACGAATTATTTATTGGGTTTGGTTGCTCTTGCATACGGTACCCAAGAAATTGAGGCTTTTTTTTCAAGGTTTGTATTTTTTTTTTTTACAAACGACATTGTTTGTAGATTAAATTGTTAGTTGATAGAAGGAAGGAGAATTAGTAAAGATCGAATCCACACTAGAGTACATATGCATCATTACTTTCCTGCACTGCGATAAAACGTCATCTGCAAGCTTGTTAATGTCTAAGACGTTAAGGAAATTATTATTTTCTACCCCTCAGGCTCCGCAGTCTCTACCTTGTTTGGCAATATTTTCTATTCTCAAATTTATTTTTTTGATATGAACATAAGTCGACTCATCGGAGAATCAAAAGGCATTATTTAGTAACAGTGTTTAAAATATCGGTATTGGTGGAAATATCGGTAGGCAAATTTGTGAAAACATCAATGGATATATCATATATCGATATCAATTGCCTTCAATGGAACTGCTGAAAAATTGCTCAAAAACATGGAAATTTATAATTATTTTTTAGGGAATGTTATATGAAGCCACAACACACGTGTGAATCAAGAATTAATGATTAGACAATGTGTAAACAATAAGTATGTGACATGTGAGAAGAAAAACTTCCTTACAACGACAAGTAATAAAATAAAGCATTTCACTAGAAAGAATAAATTATACATAACTTCATTAAAATTTTCGTCATAAAAGCAACACAAGTTTTATTGAAGTAAGCTAATACCATAAAGAAAGAAATTAAAAAATAAAGAATGCATAGGCTCATTGATATTTCCTGCAAACTTTTTGCAAATTGTCTACAAACACTAGATATTTCCTGAAAATATAAAAAATATCGAGGAAATTGACTGATTTCTGGAAATATCATGGATATGGGGTGAAGTTTTGACACACCCCGATCCAGAGGATCAAGGCGTGACCCACTGGGAAGTTGCTCGTGAGTTCTCAAAAACAAAACCGTGAGGGAATGGTAAGCCCAAAGCGGACAATATCGTGCTACGGTGGTGGAGCGGGCCCGGGAAGTGGTCCGCCCCGGGCCGGGATGTGACAAGTTTAGACTTCACCCCCTCTTTCCATATCATTCCCTTAATTTTTAGATATTTTCGTGGAAATATTGAACATATACATGATATTTCAAACACTATTTAGTAGAAACAACACGAGTAAATTGTAGCAATGGTCTCTTAACTTTAATCAAATTGGAACAATGGACCCTCAACTAAAAATTCATTATAATTGGTCTCTCAACTCATCAAAATGTGTAGCTATGGTCATTTCCGTCAACTTCGTTAGAATTTTGCCAAAATAAGTTATGTTGGAATGACCATTGCTACAATTTGGGTCCCTCAACTCATCAAAATGTGTAGATATGGTCATTTTCGTCAACTTCGTTAGAATTTTGTCAAAGTGAGTTATGTTGGAATGACCATTGCTACAATTGGGTTAAAGTTGAGGGACCATTGCTCCAGTTAGGTTAAAGTTGAGGGACAATTTCTCCAGTTGGATTAAAGTTGAGGGACCAATGGTAATGAATTTTTAGTTAAGGGATCATAGCTGCACGTTTTGATGAGTTGAGGGACCAATGATAATGAATTTTTAGTTGATGGACCATTGTTATAATTTACTCAAACAACACAAAAGTCAACATCAAGCATGAACTTGGCAATAGAAAAAATAGAGCAAGACGCTCCCCCGGGGCTGAGGGTCATGGTTCCACCTTCCATTTCCAAACATGTTTACTTGTTGGCATTAGGATTAGGTGAGTGACAGCTTTCCATCGCTCTCCAATCTTTAATTATCACTTGTTTGACGTTTTAGTTGAAACGTATGAATATGATTGATCATCCATATACTAAATACTGCTAAATCATAATTAGAAGTCTAGTATTTTTGTTCTTTTCTATATACCAAATTATTAGTTTTTTATTTGAGAAATCAGTTAAAATGATCAGAAATCAAATCTGTTGTTGAACTGATCAAAATCAAATATAAATGACATATTGGTTGGATATGAATGGCATAGCAGTGAAATGTTGATGACATAACCATCACTTATCAACGATATACAGAAAACTAATCGTTTCAAATGAAGCACTACTAGCTCCATAGTTTTTATCTGAAATCGGTTAAAAACGATGAGAAATCAAATTTCTATTGTTGACCTAATCATAATCAAATATAGACTACATATTGGTCGAATATGAATGACATAGCGGTGAAATATTGATGAAAATAACATTCACATATCAATGATGTACTGAAAACTAATCGTTTCAAATGAAGCTGGTTTTGATCTTTCTTATCCAATATCCACCAAGCAACTTAACAACTAATTAGTTATTATAACACTACTAGCAATTCTCATTATTTAATTGTCTTCTATCAAACATGAGAAGAGTTGTAATCAAGGACAAGCCGGGTTTGTCAGTTGCATGACAAAGATGCAACTTGTGAATCCATTATTTTGGCGTATGGGGCTTTGACCCCATCAACTCAAATATAAATTAAAATAAATCAAGGTAACATAATTAATCTACTACCTAGTTCTAGCCACTTCACAAAGAAGACAGATTGTTAATCATGTTGTTAATTTTGAGAGTCCTTATGGAATCATTTACTTATTGATACATATTCCCCAAAATCATGATTAGTTGCACTAAAGTTTAGAATTAAGCAATGATCAAAATTCTTACAAACCTAGCTAATATTCCAAAACATATGGTTTTACGTACGTAAGTTTGTTAAGTCAATTGGTTAAAATACCGTGCGCTTTCTTTTGTATCCGAGTTCTAGGTTCATTTTTTTAATTTAGAATAGAATATCATCGGATGAAAAAAAAAAGACCAAAAGTTCTAAGGGAAGTTTATTATGGGTCCTGTGTTTGAGAGTCTAAAGCTAAAAGCACAGCTACGAAAGGAACTGATACCAGAATTCAAAGGCACTAAAACATACTCTTTTGATTTTTATTTGATTTGATCTAATTATTTAATTAATTTCAGCATCAATGGAGTCTATTCATCCAAAATCTAGCTTATTCTTCAATCATTCTAACCAAAAAAAAAAAAAGGAAAAAGAAAGACCTCTCTCCAATAATCTTTGTCTGAG
Source organism: Malus fusca (assembly GCA_035220775.1). Taxonomy (NCBI): domain Eukaryota; kingdom Viridiplantae; phylum Streptophyta; class Magnoliopsida; order Rosales; family Rosaceae; genus Malus; species Malus fusca. The sequence continues at coordinate 5,470,038 of CM069071.1, forward strand.
AGTGGTAGATAATACAAGGCCGAAGCAGATAAAAGGGAGAAAAAAATCAAAAGCAAAAAAACAGTGCTGAACCCACTTTGTGTTTAATTAACAATTTTAGGACATGTCATGGGGCAGCAGAGTTGGACATACACACAGAGCTAGCAGACTAGCAGTGGTACCTATGAGGCTGTAACCTTGACCAAGTGCATAGAAGAAATAAAGTACACCAAGAGAACTCATCAGATTTTTTTTTTCTCATCCCAAACACGGTGATTCTTGATAATACTTATTTCATCGTGATGTACCTTCTTCTTTAACACTTGTTACGTAACGCTTGTAACAAGCGTTATAGGAACTCATAGTTTTACCTTCAGAGTGAAGTCTTCTGACATTTTGGATCATACAATAAATTTGTATAACTGTTAAGCTGTACGTATAAGAAAAATATTAAAAGGAAGAAAACAAGGGTTCAATTATTTTGGATAAGAGACAGATGAATTGAGCTGAATTTTCAGGGAGGGTTGGGCCTAGGGATGGCAACGGTTCGGTTTGGGGACGGAAATGCTATATCCATCCCCATAACCACGAAAATTAACCATATCCATAACCGTAAATTAACCATCGGGTATTATCCATAACCATACCCACCGGGTAACGGATTCCCCATCGGTTAACGGGTATATCCATCTTCGTCAATACAAAAAATATATTCGTTCAATTGAGACATTATAAGTTAGTAGATATTAATTTCGTCATTAAACATTAGATGTATAAAATGATCCAACAAATGGATCTTGTTGAGTATAAAAATTAAAACACTAATGATGTTGGCTTATCTTTGATATCTCCCATAAGCATCATTGAGTTCACATTGATTTTGATTCAAAACTTTACTTTCCTACAAAATGCAACTTTTGTTTTCTCAAGGTAATGATTCGGTGAATAATAGATATACAAATATATATATATATATATATATATATATATATTATACTATAATATTATATATAAAGTATATTATTTTCTAATCGGGTTGGATTCGGTTATGGATACGGTTTGGGGACCTCTATAACCATATCCAAAACCATAACCGAATAATATAAACGGTTTTTCCCCATATCCAGAATATACCCAAACTTCCATACCCAAATCTGTTCCATTCGGGTGGTTATCCACGGTTATCGGGTTTAACGGTTAGAATTGTCATCCCTAGTTGGGCCATGGAAAGTAGGGCTGTGAACTAGATATATACATCTACCTGCTACATATATGGGGCATGCATGCACAGCAGCGAGTTCACAAAAGTCTATAAAACTTCAAGTGGCCACCTAACATTCCGGTCACACACAGTGACCATTTTACAACCAGTCCAGCTACTTGCTCAATTCCTTTTTTCCTATATACATACATATATACATATATATAAGGAAATTAACGTGAAAATGTAAACGACGGTGGTACGTCATGATGATGGTGTTCGTGACTATGGTGATGCATAGTAGGGGGGATAATGTTAGCATTGACATTGGAAAAAGTCGATCGCGCGACATTGCTATTGCAAGTGCAGTACACATCCATGACACTGATGACAGCCAGTCCCCAAGCTTTTTGTTTTTTGTAATTAACCTAGTCTTTCGAGCAACAAGCTCCGAAAGTTGTTGTACATCAAAGAGGAAAGAAGACAATTTCTGGTTCTATGAACCGGTTACAACTTGTAAAATGATCAATGAACCTGTCTGGATTTACAGTTCATTCAAACGTTGTTTAGTCTTTAATATCCATTGAATTTTCGTTATTCATAAATAATGACAGAGACTCATTACAATCTCTTTTAATCGAAACGCCTATATATACAGCTTTGTAGATCGTTTACTCAATCCCCTCCACACGACTTGTACCATCAAAAGCCAACTTTAATTGCCATTGTCTCCCTTCCAAAGCTTGATGTCGAAACATAGTTGTATGTGTGTATATATGGTTAGGTTCTGAATACACACAGTTTTGACACACGTTTTTTTGTAGGGTTCACTCTGCAATGTACTTTAACGATTCGAACCGTCTATATTTTCGGTCTTCCTTTAAAAATCATATTTACAAATTAAATGGCTTATTTGGAAAGTGTTTTTTAATGACAGTATTTTTGAAAATCCTTAGTAAAAATGAAATTTAATCCTGGAAAAACACTTAAAAGTGCTTCCTGCAAGAAGCACATAACGAGTGCTTCTTATAGGAAGCCTTCAAGCGCTTTTGAAATCCAAAAATATTTTTTTTCTGGAAGCGATTTCAGTCATTTAAAAACACTTCCCAAATGAGCCTAAAATCACTAAAATCTAAAACCATATGATTGTGAAATTAAATTTAATATTTCTTTGTAGAACTATATTCGTCTATTTTCTTCACAGCAAAATAAATGTTTTAATTATATTTTTTTTTCAAAAAAAATACATAACTAAAATATAGTCAATTCGAGTTATTAAAATACATTAAAAAGTTGGTCCTATAAAATAATGTCAAAACATATAACGTTTATTCTTGTATCGTAAGTACTAGCCCATATATATATGCACATGTGTGTGTGTCAGTTTGTGTTTCCACACACATATATCGGTGTCATATGACTCAATTAAATGGCCAAAGCAACCACAGTGTTGGATGTGCAGGGAGTCAACTTACCCATTATGTGTAGTTATGGAAAACACAATGCAGTCCAACTACCTGATGAGACTTAATGTCCTTTTCGACAGAGTATAGAACAATGCTATGATCGGTTGCTTACTTAATAGTGTTGAATCATAACTCTTGAATCATCTTTCACATAGTACTACAATTTAGTAGTATTCATTTTCATTTCTTCACTTGCAAGTGAAAAATCTTAAGTTAGATTCTCGTTAAAGACGAATTGAACTACATTATTGCTAACTCATTATGAGACTAAACCCGCCCCTTTATTCCTTAGCGCAAATAATATTGTTTGTTAAAAAAAAAAATTAACTTTGAATCATCCCACGCAAATATATACGGTTTGTATGCGCTTGTGTACGATTAACCCTAACGTTCTTAAAATTCAAATGTAGTCCATAAACCTGTATCAAATGTCAGATGTTTTATCTCAACCTTTCACATTAACCCGCAGGGCCAACGTTAGGCTACTTCTTGTTGGTTTTCAACTGGCGGTAGGGTTTCTGGATCTTAAATATTTTGACCGTCAGTACTTCCCAGTTCCCACCTTGATTTGTTGACTAGTCAATAACCACAGAGCTGGGCTGACATGAGATCATATTTAATTGGTTTAGCTGGGACCCGGCCCAACAATTTCATTGCCTGGTTGTTCTCAAATGGCAAGTGACTTCAGACTTCTGACCGGAGACAAATACGAGCGGACATTATAAATATAAATATTAAATACCTTTATTATTGTTGCGAATGAACGTACATTTTATACTGTTTGACAAGAGAAAAGTTAAAGCGAGTTTTTAAAAGTGTAATTTTTTTTTATAAATTTATGTCATTTTATACTTTAACGTTATTTATGTCATATTGTAGAATATTTTGTTAAAAATATAAAGTAACAGATAATTAATAAATAATCCAATTTTTAAAAGTCTCTTAAGCATTTCTCGTTTGACAATATCTTCTGCAGCAGCCTCTCTTGATCTAGACATTTTGTGAATTAAGCCACTAGAATTTTTCACCTTCACACGAATTTGAAATTGTGAATTCGTGAATGGGACGGGGTTGTCATCATCAACATGAAAAAGGTAATTTAATAATTCCACATCTAATTGGAAAATCATTCCCATTATATCATGGCAGTCCGAGAATGGCTACTTTAATTATTGACGTTTTATAATCTATATAGGCTTATTTTTTGTTATGCCATTAAACTCCAACTTAATCTCACCATTTTTTCTTAAATAAAAATATTGGCAATTTACACGCTGAAATTCAATTTCACAACATTTTATTGAGAATCTGTCAAAATGTGATAGAATGTATTGACATTATAGTGTAATTTAGTATTTGTTGAAATTCGACTGTCAATGGAAGAAAATCGAAGAGAAGGAAGAAGACTCAACGACGAATTTCGGCATCCAGTATGAAGTCGCGAGCATCAGCATTCATGAATTAGAGACTGAATCATTGTTTAATTCGACTAGTAATGGAAGTAAATTGAAGAGAAGGAACAAGACATGATAATTTTACCAAAATACCATTCTCTTGTATGCCTGAATAGACGCCACATAAGCAATATTTCTATCACATCATCACATCCGTCACATTTTGAAAAATTAGTCAAAATCTCGCCAAAATGAAGTAAAAATCGAGTTTCTGAGTGCAAAGTGACTATATATATTTTTTTTCAAAGAAAAAGTGAGATTAATTTGAGGTTCAAGTAACCTACCAAAAAAAAAAGCCATCTATAATATCCTATACTATTGCAACCTTTTACAAGTTCAAAAAGTTAAATCATGATGTCACAGAGAAAGAGAGAGTTTTGTTTTCTTTTTTTTCTTCTTCTTTTTGTGACCTATCAAAACAAAGAAATCCACCTTTCCTATAAAAAAAATAAAAAATAAAATCAAAGAAATCCACAATCTTTTCAATGTTACATCTTGCATGCTTTTATGCTCCACTTAAAAGTTACAATTAAACTTTGGGCGGATTCAGTGTTTTACAATAGACTTTACATGTACATAACTAAGAATATATTATACATATATAATCGGCACATATAATAATTCTTCTCTTGTTATCGTACAAATCAGATTATCCTCTTATCACCTAGTTCTGATTTTAATGGTGTTTCTCTTCCCAAAGTTGAAAAAAATCCCAAGTTAATCCTCCAACGGATGCGGGTGTTGATAGAAGATAAAAAAATGTATTAATTTGCTGCCAACCAATAACAACCTGATTACTACAAAGAATTGCCCCCTTTTATTACATACAATAATTTCTTACTGTATATAATTTATTAAAAAGGGTATATTCGAACTTAAATACAAGGGACAAACACTATTAACAAGGAGTTTAAGCATTGAGATCCTTTGGTTTCTTGTGTCCCAAGTCTAACTGGTGTGCAGACTTCTGCTTTTACTGTTTCTTAGTGCCACAGTACCACCACCTGACCCATTCTCTTTCACTGGGGCAGTTTTGCTTCCTTTTCTTTTATCCAAATTATCTCCTTTAATTATTTAATTAGATTAAACGGAAAAGTTAGGCCAATATTAGATACTGTAAAAATGGTAATATATAATTACAGTACCGTGCCACAAGGTCCACCAATATACTTCTATGTCCTGTCAATCCTGATCCTCCTCCATACGTGACTAGCTACACGTTCTAGGGCACACTATATAACTAATATATGCAATTGTTGAAGGTTTAAAGGGAGGGGATAAAACAATTTAAAGACAAAAAAAAAATATAACTAACGAAAAGTCCAAAAACCTTTAGTTTTAATGAAAAATAACAAATAAATGTGTAGTGAATAGTACCAGAGAAAGGTAAAATGTAGTTTTTCGTTAAAAATGAACAGTACCGGGAGCGTTTCGTTAAAACTCAAAAAAAAAAAAAAATACTAAGAACTAGTTCTATTACCAAGGCATATATACAAATGAAGAAATTTGGCAGACTATGCAGAAGAACCAAGACTAGGATTATTTCTCCTTCTCCTTCCATCATCTTTCCTCCCCTCCTCTCACATTCTCTATTTTGTCTTTCTTTTTTTATATAAAATTAATATAAGATGTTGACATGACTTAACCGTGACTGTTCAAATACGAGAGGAGGGAAATGGAGGAGAAAAAAGAGGGGAGAGAATCATACACCGAAGAACCAACCAATTTGTGATTTTCTATTTTCTAAAAATTAGAATTGTATTTTATTTCTAAATAATAAAAGCATTTGATTGGGGCAGAATGTCTGTCTTCTTCAATCCAATTTTAATTTTTTTTACATGCGAATTAAAGTAGTTTAGAATACATATCGTTTTGTTAAAAGAATAAAAAAATTACTAGAGAATAGATCAGATTTAGCGAAGTGTTGATCTAAAATTGGTTACACACTTCCAACAAACTTCTTGCTTATACTCCATCACCGTCGTCAAAAGAACTACAAAATATTGATTTTGAAATGAAAAATCGCAAACGAAAAAAATCTACAATACTTCGAGTAATGAATACTTCTCCACTTAAGGTCTTGAGATTCAATCTAAAGTATAGCTACTAAAGAAAATTGGACCAAAATTGAATTTAATCTAAATACTTTAAGTGACAGAGTATTTAATTATCCGGAATAATATATAGCCATAAGCAATAACGAAATGGGAGGATACCAAAAACTTAATCGGCTATGTTTCGGCTGAGAAATTCCCAAATTTTAGGGGATTGATGCCCAATTAAAAGAGATTATAAAATATTATATGAGATAATAAAAAAGCATGTACGAGAGATAACGACCCTTTTCGAGTATGAACTTACAATATATCTTGCATGTCTTTGTAATCCATGTATGTATTTTCAATATTTTGTACCTAAAATTTTGTGACAATTTGACATCAATATCTTGATAAAAATCCCTCCCCACAAACAAAATTATTTTTTTTGACAAAAAATAAAATATTTTAGATTTTATCAACCAATCAAACGGGCCACGTGGCATCATCATAATTTACTTGTGAATTATATATAACAAGGGTTTCGCACGGGTGACGTGATGAAACTCCAGTTGCCATCACGCACTCTTTACGTAATTATAATATTTTCCTCCATAAACAGAACTACACATAATTCCCGGGAAAATCACATCACTATTTGTTTTTCCTTTTTCGTACTCTCGAAATTTCACCTCCAACGAAAACGAAAAATAAAGAAATAAAAATAAATACAAAAACTTCATATTTATATCCATCGAAACTGATAGAGTCTCCAAATCAAAATCTCAAGTTTACTCATCTTCCTCACTCCCGCTCCCTCTCTCTCTCTCTCTCTCTCACACACACACACACACACAATCTCTCCACAGAAACAAGCATTCCGGCGACTTCTCGGATCAATCTCCGACGACGATAAGCGATGGGGAACCAATGACTCAAGCGATCAGGGACGACGGCGATCATCATCATCATGTCGACTGTATGGAGCTCGGACTGTTTTTCAGACCTATTGTGCGCGGAAGACTCCGGAATACTGTCCGGAGAGTCGCCGGAATGCTTGTCGGACGTGGAATCTCCGGCGTGTAGCGAAGAATCCATCGCCGGATTCATCGAAGGGGAGCGCCACTTCGTCCCCGGTTTCGATTACTTGTCTCGCTTCCACTCCCAGTCGCTCGACGTCACCGCCAGAGCCGACTCCGTTGCATGGATTCTCAAGGTAAAACGTCAAACGATTTATTTAATCGGCGGCTAACTTTAATATAATTAATGTAGACCATTGTGAACGAACTGATCGACGCACATCCTTTTCTCCTCCGTTTTCTATTTCTGACATTTACATGGAATTAAATTAATCAAATTCGATTCAAGTCAAATGGATAGTGTAAAAATCAGTTCTCTTGAAACGCATGCGCGTGAGAGCTTTAGATCTATTATCTTTAGTGTCTCTTGCATTGCTAGCGTCAGGCGAAGACGCTGTTTATCAGCCGCCGGATCTATCTGTAAATTGTTTTTCAGTTTCGGACGAATACCGGCGGCTCAATTGGATTACTTCCCTTGTAATATCAGTTAATCAATATTACGTTCTGTATGCAGGTCCAAAGTTACTATGGGTTTCAACCACTGACGGCGTATCTCTCCGTTAACTACTTGGATCGGTTCTTATACTCCCGCCGCCTGCCGGTAAATTTAATCTTCATTAGCGATTAAGCTGAATAATATTTAAGATTATATCTTAATTATTGGTGAAAGACGTAATTACTTTATTGACTATTCTAAGTACGTATAGACTTTTCAAACGTACGTAAAATTAATCGAACAAAACAAAAAGTCGACTGTACAATCTGGACAGTAGGTGATTCGTTGTACGTACTGTTCCATTACAATTTCGAGAGATTTTTTCACTAGTACACGGTATGGTACACCACGTATCATTAAACAAATGGTGAGATATGTGTGCTAAAAAGTTAATAATTTAAAAAATAAAATTTCCTACCATTCCTATTAAAACACATGATGTACCACTTGTGTTCCCGTCACAACTAAAAATTTCTCTACGATTACGATCCTCTAAACTAAACTCCAACGTTTTTATTAGGTTAATCTGACTTTATAATTACTACAGTATTAAAGTACAATGATCCTAATTATTACATGTCTTTTTAATATTAACTTTGTTATTTTTTCTCTGACACGTGCTAATACTTCTAGCATTGTGTATCGAGTGCAAACCAACAAATTACACAGGAATCTTAATTAATTAAGTCCATATGATGACGATAATACTTTTTCTAATAATACGCGTTTTGTATGTTTATTGTTTGATCAGCAAGCAAATGGGTGGCCGATGCAACTTTTAAGTGTTGCTTGCTTGTCCTTAGCTGCTAAGATGGAGGAACCTCTGGTTCCTTCGCTGTTGGATCTTCAGGTATTAATTATTATACGTAATCAACCCTAATTTTTTCTTAATCTAGACTTATTGATTTTAATGTGTTTTTTTGGTTGGAATATTGATTTAATGTTTAGTTATGGCAAAAATATTATAAAACAGCTAGCATGTCACTATAATGTAAGATGTACACGTGTCATAGGTGGAAGGTGCCAAGTTTATATTCGAACCCAGAACAGTCCGCAGGATGGAGCTCCTGGTGCTGAGCGTTTTGGATTGGAGGCTACGATCCATAACACCCTTCAGCTTCATCGCTTTCTTTGCATGCAAGCTCGATCCAACGGCAACTTTCATTGGCTTTCTCATTTCACGCGCCACGGATATCATCTTATCCAATATCCAGGGTACGTACTGTACGTAATATTTACATGCAGATTTGTATATCTATACGTAATACAGTTGTGTAGGTGTACGTACGTATATGCATTGTGATAACTTGTAGCTGTTATTCTTGACTTTTGTTGTTAATGAATTCATAATTATGTCGATCCGCAGAATCTAGCTTTCTTGAATATTGGCCATCATGCATTGCTGCGGCAGCAATACTCTCTGCAGCCGATGAAATCCCGAATCTGTCACTTGAAAACCCTGAACATGCCGAATCATGGTGTGATGGACTAAGCAAAGTAAGCACACATTATAATTGCTTTGGAACATGATATTTTAAATTATTCTAATCTACATGTTTACTTTAATTTGCAAATTCCGAAATATATCCATTTTTCTAATTAATTTGCAGGAGAAAATAATCGGATGCTATAGATTAATGCAAGATCTAGTGGTTGGAAATAGTCGGAATAAAAAGTCATCACCCAATGTGCTACCACTCCAACTCCGAGTTACGGTTCGGGGTAGAATGAGGTCGAGTTCGGACTCATCGTCCTCGTCATCGATCTCATTATCTTCGCCATCGTCATCATCACCGATATCATATAAAAGGAGGAAACTAAATAACTGCTTGTGGGTAGATGATGACAAAGGAAACTCCGAGTAAGGGGATATGGGAATTATAAATAAAAGGGAAATGAAAATGGTGGTCCAAAAGTTGTCTAGAAACCTCATATTTTTAGGAGGGGTTTTGGGATTAAAAATTGACCTGATCGTGGGGTTTTGTGTAGATTATAGTATATATAATGTCTGTATGTATGAGAGTTTGGTGAGTTTTGGAGATATTTTATTATTTTATTTGTTGTTTTTGTTGGTGGGCATTGCCATTATTCATTATATAATGGCTTTGCCGATTCCCAAGGGAGGGGGATTTGTTTTAGTAAAGAGATATGATTTATAAAAATAGTGGAGTCATGGAAGCGTGAATGAAGTGGGATTGAATTCAAAGGCCTCATTGAAGTTGGTGGGACATGAAAACAAGGAAAGAAAAGAAAGGGTTGGCAAAATTAGGGATCCAGCTTTGAAGTTTGAGCAGTTTTTGCTGAATGAGACCGATATGGAGCCAAATGAAATTGAAATACAAGAATCTATGCTTTTGTGAGCGCTACGACACAGTTTGAGAACAAAGATAATATGATTCGTGTGCCGTTGTCCAAGTTTTTCTACTCATCTAGGTTGATTATTGCTTCTGACTCCTCAACTGTGTGCGTTTTTTGACGGGAAAACCAAATGAACGGATCGAGGTGAAGACTGAATACGATCGGTGGACTTTTGAGTGGTGTGTGTGCTCTCCCACACTGCTTTGGTGGCAGAGTGCGTGGCGTACACCTGTCTATGTGTGCATTTTTGGCGGGAAATTGCCTCTTTTATTGGCCTTGAGTGGGCCTATAACCATACTGATGAACTCTGGTGTTCACACGGGTGGTGCATGGTCACTCGTGTCTACACCGTTTTTATTTCTCTTAATTTATTTGATTTTTTTATTTAAATAAAAAAAAAATCACGAGGAGGAGAAACCTCCTTAGTATTGTCCTAAAAAAATACAAGGGTCTTTGGGGCCTTTTCATGTGTGCTGTATTTGATTCATCATCAATAAAATATCATCAAGATTTCTTTCATATCTCTCTAGCTATCTCTCTGGCACATCATTGACAATACACAATTTGCAGCTTGGTGCTTTATGTTTATTTTCTGTGTGGAAGTTTGTGAGTGATTTTAGCTCCTCTGCAAAGTGAAGACCACATTTGGTCCCGCGATCAATAAAGACCGTTCATTCATCGAGCGTGACTGTTCATATTAAGAGACAATTTGATTTCACATCCTCACACATATGTACGCCTCTCGTGACCAACGATTAGAAAATCTGATGAATCATTGTGAGCAAGTCACGTGATGGATGTTGTTCACTCAAACAGATGAAAAAATCTGTTGTGTCACTTTGAGTAAGTCACATGATAGATGTTTAGTGGAGATATCTCTAGTTGTAAGCACAAACATATATATAGTTGTACACATACATATGTATATCTCTGATATTAGAGCAAGTTATCTTATGAACGGCCCGTGGCTATTCTAATATCTCTACCAGATATCAGACAACTCTGCCTGATATGCAGTGATATTTCACCTTCACAATTGTATTTTATTGATGATCAGCTAAACAAGTAGGGTTTCAGTTCGTTAATATGAAAATTAATATGGTGGGGTGGGCGCTAGGCTGAGATGAGATGATATGGTGGGAAAAAGCCAAGGCCTTGAAAAGGTGCTTTTAATTAAGTACTAACAGCTTCTCACTACAAATAAAAAAAGGCCAACTAAGAGCATGTCATTTAGTCACAGATCCCCGACATGGGGTATATTATTTTTGCATGTAGTAGCATCATATATTATGGCCCCTTATGTACATATGGCTTGTAAAGGGTAACCATGCATTTAAAGCAACTGCATGCATAGTCATGCAATCTTATCGTCAACTTCTCGATTAATTTTCCAGGTGGCAATATGCAAACCGATCGAGTATCCATCATCTCTCAAATCTTCCTACATCACTTTTATTTTTCTTAGTTTTACTCACACACACAAGGGCCGAAACTTACTAAGGCCAGAGGGGCACGTGCCCCCCAGTTTTTGGCCAGTGAAAAAGTGGTCTGAGCAAGTACCAAGGTTCCGTTTAAATCACAATTATTTTTCGTCAAGACGAATAATAATTAACTCATCATCATCATCAACTCTATCTCTCGCTCCTTATTTAGAACTACCAAGAGGCGGGTAACATATATATTGTTTAGTTGTATTGTTTATTCTGGTAGCTGAAGAAAAAGAATTCTCTCTCGTACGTCTAATAAATTTGACCTCCTAGCCCTATACGTATATAACTTATATATTTGTTCACGTACAATATTGACCCTAAAATATACTTAAAATGGCTAAGCACACAATGGGTATGAATTGGCCAAGTGCTCGACAAAATGCCTCACTTAAAATTTTAAAAAATTGCCACTGCACTCTTTTTAAAATTTCACAAGACTTGCATCTGTCATTGCTTGTGCTCGCATAAACATTATTTAAAGCTTCGCCCTTGCACAGACACATCTAAATTATGTCAATATGGCTGTTTAAATGGACCACCATGAAATAAAACAACCAACGTAGTGATAATTGTTGGAAAGAAAGTACATTTTCTCCAATTCCTCTTGGATGGTTGCCTTTTAGGGTATAATAATGCCATCATCCATCGAGGACATTGAGAAAAAGCATCCATATTAAATTTAGGGTTTCTACAGTGTTTTCAGGTTTTACTTTGTTTGAGAAGCTTGAAAGTTTAAATTTGATGAACAAGTGTTGAACAAATAAATTAAATTCTGAGTTAAGAAAAACATATATAGGTTTAGATAATTTATTCACATTGATGAAGCTTAGCTAGTTAATTACCTGCTGCTTTACAAAAGGATTTAATTAAGTTTGTTTTGACAATGTGGATCCCTTGATCGATCCATGCTGTAGGAATCCACTTACTAATTTAATTAAATGAATCTAATTAATCAATTCATAATTAATTATGAATGGAACTTGCTAATTAATCAATTCATGCAACATGGAATTGCCTCATTAGGGCCAGCTAGCTAGGGTTTTTTTTTTTGGTGGGAGCCATGAAGATTAATTTGGACCACACGGATCCGTCACCAAATGCCAATTCGGATCCACCATATTCTTCTTCTTCCCCCACCAAAAAGGTCACCCATTAGACAAAATGCAGGTCCGCGGGTTTGGTGATCAACAACTGATAAACCTAATTTATTCACAATTAGCCCACCTCCTAGACCTATGGATGAAAAGTGACAAAAAAACTTAACTTTAATTAAAACATAAATCTGACGGGAAATAGGACAAATCGTGGAGCGCAATGACACTGCTATCAAACAATTTTAACCACACAAAATAAATACAGATGGTTTATCTTTATCCAAGATCATATACTTTTATTTTTCCGCAGCAGCAGCCATAGATGGTGCTGTTTACACCAGTAGATACAAATATATCATATGCTTTTTATAGTGCCCTAACTCACATGAGCTTTGAGCAATAGGGTTTTTCAGGGTCCCTTGAGTATAATTCGATGGCAGTATATCGAACCCACGATGGTGACGTGACGCCTTCTCATTGGATATAAAAAGGTGAAAACTTTTTGTTTTGTTTTGTTTTCTTTATACACTTTGTTTTTTTTAATAGAAATAGGAAGGTGGTGGCGTGGTGCCTCTGTGAATTTGGATTTTGTAGGCAATTTCTTTCCAACATTATTTATCCCTCCCATCATGATCAAGGCCAAGCAGTAAAGCGTGGGGATGATTAACATGTTGCTATCATTCACCTATTATATACCACGCATATGTTGAAATTTAGATGTGGTAATTGACAATCATGCATCAACTGTTGAATTTTTGAGAAACTTGAGATTACTGTAGACCATAGATCAATGAGCTAGAGATCACATGGGTACAACTCAAATAATTAGAGTAACTAGTGGCAAATGATTATTACTTTTTCCCAAGTACAAATCAAGTTTTAAGATTCATGCTATTAAATTCGATCGATCACTCATTTTAAGAATGAAAATACTTGACCTGTCACTTAAACTGTAAGCGATTATATCAATATATAACCATGTAATTTGTTTATCTTGAATTTTATATGAGGGAATGTAATTGCAAGGGCCCAACCCTCTTATTTTTCAGTGGTGAAAACTTGTCCGCATGCTTCTTTTTCTCTAAACAAAATGGCGTTTTAAAGTGAGGAATCCTAAGTATAAACCCTAAAGCCAAAATTTCTTTTTCTCTCTTAGTGCTCAAAAGTAAGAGGTTTGGAGGTGTAGGGAGCAGAATCTAGCTCTTTAGCTACTCTTTTTCTTGCGGAATTTTTAACTTTTTGAGGCCAATGACAAAGATAGAGGACCCTAAATATTCATCCTTTAAAGGTCATCTTTCGTTGTAAAAACCATATGCTCGTGGGGTTTCTGCAAAAGTCAGGCCCCTTAGACTAAAGGGTTCAAAAGCTAGAATGATGCTGAATATTTCAGATATCAGATATGAGTTTTGATTTTATGCTGAATGCAAGACACCACCATTCTCAAGTCCTTGAAATACTATCATTGTCCCCATCCCCCATGCATGTAAAAGAATTAAATCAATTAAAAGAAAAGATTGTTCAAATTAAAATAGAAAATTGGGAAATCAGACAAAATTGCTGAAATGATGAGTTTTTTAGTATATCAGTATGTTATCGATATTTGATCGATAAGTCATCAATATGTCATTGGTCATAATTGAAATTTGATTTTAGTCATTTAAGCCAATTTTTCAAAAAAAATTGATCGAAGACCCCTCCAACACCTGTAAAATTCATGTTGTGTCTCTTCAAAATGATCTTCCAGCTCAATCGAACAGATGACATGCAGATATATGTAAAGTGGTATCTGTATGGGGAGGCCTAGTGCATGTGTTTGGCTTTATTTTTACAACTTGATCAAATCAAAATTGGAGAGGACTCTTTGGATGCCACGAAAAGAAGTTGAAAGGGGTAGGAGCTGATGTACGATGGCCGGTTGGCTATTATCGAGGGAGCGTGTATGTCTGATATTTTTCTTCTTTCTTTTGCTTTTTTGATAGTGCCTGGAGCTGGACCTCCATTTTCAAGATGGACCTCCATTTTCAAGAGTGGAGACAAAAGGGTCGTCTGTTTCATCATCAATATACATTAAACAGCCACCATCTCTTCGTTTAGATCATATCATGTATATGCATCTTATTAATTACACATAACATAACACATTTTTGTTTTCTTGTCATAATTTGATCAAAAGCAAACAAAATGTCTTTTGCTATAGTTGAAATTAACGAGCATGTACTGAGGCATGATTGTCTCAAAACCTTATCAACAATGCATGTTAACAGTATGACAATTTAATGTGTCGTACTAAGTGATAAAAGAAAGTTATCGCACATATGAGGCTAAACAACTCACTAGACAAGTAGATTGCACAAAAGATTTGTTGAGCCATGGTTGTCTCAAAACCCTAATCAACGATGCATGTTAACATTCTAACGTGTCATATATATTGTGTGCCAAAATGAACTTATCAGGCTAATTAACAAATCACTAGACAAGTAGATTGCATAAAATACATTGAGCGATCGTCACAATACCCTAATCAACGATGCGTGTAAACAATCTAACAATTTCACGTGTCATATACAGTGTGACAAAAGAAACTTATCATACTGTTTGGACCCAAAATTACATCGTCGGCCTGTGCAATAGTAGCCGTTGGATGGACATAGCTCCCAACTGTCGGATGAAAAGTGAATTACAAATATTTTTAATAAATTTCAAGATAATTATTCTGATATCAAGATGTTATCCATCAGAGTGATTATCTTGGAGTTTATGTTAAAATATTTTTACATCAACAAACAGACTCTTTCTTCAACACGATTATAGTTATATTTCATCTTATCATGTGGTCTACTGCAGTTAGAAGTCTAATTGCACTAATGATAGACTCAGTGGGGTTCAACTTAAGGAGGTGTCTATAATATTTTTACTTGGCCAGTCAAATGGGGGTATGCCACGTGAGTTATATCATGCATAAGATGATCAGGAGATAAGGATGGCATACCATGAATTATTGGAGTTGTTTCCCAGGGTCATTATCTTGCATGCACGTGGTCAAGTATTTGAAATTTTGAGCCTGGCTAGCACCGATTCAGGTTGTGATAATTATTAGCAAAGGGATTGGCTTATCAAGAGTTAAAATGTGGCGGTGACATCGCATATTTGCACGGGGAGAAGGTGGTAGAGTTGCAATTGGAGTCCACAAAATTATCAACCGCGTACTCGTCCCTATAAATACAGGACATTATGCAACATTAAGCCCCCACAAAATCAATACAAAATTGCCCTGCGCAAATCCTCAAACAACTTGAGAACTTTTTCCTTTTCTTTTTCGCTGACACATCTTCCGTTGGCATCAACAGCACTGTGAAAGCAACCGGTGATATCTTAAGTCGGCATAGATAGCTCTATCACCGTAGAATTGGCCGAACTCGCAGTACCTTCCGTTGGCATCAACAGCACTGCGGCGGGCACGGTCAATTGTCTATCCAAGTCTCGGTCGAGAAGGTTTCTAAATCCTTTTTTGGTCGAGGTCATCTCATTAGTCTTCTCGACGAAGTGAGGTGTTACAGTTATTACATTCGGCACATTGAAAGCCGAATTCGATTTGTGAGCTTCGTAATAATAGTAACCTTGTCTTCAGGTTTGAGAATCCAGGAGGCCGAGACGTGTTCCTTTCTCGGCCGCAATCGCAAGACACAGAAGTCAGTAGCGCGACCCAACGCAACATCAACAAATTTACTCCTCGGCCGAGCTCGGCCGACGAGTTGGCACGCCCGCATTCACCGAAGGACGTAGTTAGCTTTTAAATTACTCGGCCTGCGCGCCACGTAGGCTTTGTAGTTTTTAGGGTCAACATTTTGGCACGCCCAGTGGGACCTAGTGCTAAACTACGAAGTTCACATGATCTATCTCGATCCGGCTTCAAGGGATGAGTGTTATCGCCTATTAAAGGAGCAAAAACAACTTCTCGAGAGTTTGAGAAGAATTCCTGAAAGGCAAGAGGCCGGGGGGCAAATCTCTACTCCGACCACAACCAATATTCGGCCTAAGAAAATTGATTATTTGGCCGAAGAACAAAGGCCACTTGTTGTTTCGGTAGAGACTGAAAATATAGTAGGCCTAGAAGAAAAAATTCAAGTCCCTAAGCTATATACAAAAATTGACTTGGAAAAAGATTCGTCAAAAGAATGCTCCAGTGACGAACGAGGCCGAGATATTGGCCTAGCCCGAGAAACTACGTCAATCGATATGATTATCGGCGATAAAGCCGATATGGGGAATTCTCATTCGGCCGAGTTATTTGGGTTAGAAGCCGAAATTAACAACGTAATTATGCCTGAGGGGCATAATAATTGTCTAACATATTTGGCGGCCGAAAATGAAAAATATTCCGCCAAGTCAAAAGTATTTGGAGATGATTCTTTATTCGGCCTAGAGCAAAATCAATTTCAAAATTTTGTTATTGAAAGATCTTTGCTTGGAATAAAGCATCGTTGGCCTCCTCCTGACCATGGTTCGGCTACTTTTTCCATTTAGAAAAAAAATAAAAAGAATAAATTATTTTCTTAATCATCTGGCTAATTAAGCTGATGTATAAGAAAATAAGGGGGGCAACAATCCAAATATATATATATATTAGTTGGTCGAAGAAGCAATCCAGGCTTATATATATTGGTTGGCCGAGATGGCCGAGAAGAAAAAAAAAAAACTTCGGCTTTAGCCTCGGCCTCGGCTACTTTACAAAAGCCTCGGCCTCGGCCCCATTACAAAACAAAGCCTCGGCCGAAACAGATATACATATATATCTATATAAAAGCAGCTTTTGGCCGAATTGAAAAAAAAAAAAAAAATTTGATCCCAGGCCTGCGCTCGGCCAACCATTAGGCCGAAGGCGAAGAGACATGCATGGCAGACAACATAGGTACAGCCAATAGGCCGAGAGTTGAGGTTATAGTTTTGGTTATATATACTATATTATATGTATATATGACCGGTCGGTCAGTTGGGTTTAATATATATAAATTAGTTGTGGCACATCAAGGTTGTCACGATGGTAATTTAATAATATTGGAGAATGGGTGACTGAATGATAGGCCATACTTGGCAGAGTTGTCTACACGTGATGGTTTCAGAAAAGGTGATTACAACATTCATGATGGGTGACAGGCCGAGCTACCAAGAGTTAAAATTCTTCTCGGTCCAATTTTTCTCGGCCCTGTTTCTCTCGGCTTCATTTGCAATTCGACCGCATGGGTAGGATGGTCGAAGATTTTTTTTTGGCCAAGTTGCTGAGCCTGGTATAGAGGTGTGGCAGTCGAAGAGGGCCACAACATTGGCAGAACATACATGTTATTGCCGAGGAACAAAGTTTCTTTTTCGGCGATATGACGGGATTTTGTTGGTCACGAATAATTAATTTCCTTAACCATTCGGCTTGCGAGCCGAAGATCAAGGAAACTGGGGGGCTGTGTTTGGACCCAAAATTACATCGTCGGCCTGTGCAATAGTAGCCGTTGGATGGACATAGCTCCCAACTGTCGGATGAAAAGTGAATTACAAATATTTTTAATAAATTTCAAGATAATTATTCTGATATCAAGATGTTATCCATCAGAGTGATTATCTTGGAGTTTATGTTAAAATATTTTTACATCAACAAACAGACTCTTTCTTCAACACGATTATAGTTATATTTCATCTTATCATGTGGTCTACTGCAGTTAGAAGTCTAATTGCACTAATGATAGACTCAGTGGGGTTCAACTTAAGGAGGTGTCTATAATATTTTTACTTGGCCAGTCAAATGGGGGTATGCCACGTGAGTTATATCATGCATAAGATGATCAGGAGATAAGGATGGCATACCATGAATTATTGGAGTTGTTTCCCAGGGTCATTATCTTGCATGCACGTGGTCAAGTATTTGAAATTTTGAGCCTGGCTAGCACCGATTCAGGTTGTGATAATTATTAGCAAAGGGATTGGCTTATCAAGAGTTAAAATGTGGCGGTGACATCGCATATTTGCACGGGGAGAAGGTGGTAGAGTTGCAATTGGAGTCCACAAAATTATCAACCGCGTACTCGTCCCTATAAATACAGGACATTATGCAACATTAAGCCCCCACAAAATCAATACAAAATTGCCCTGCGCAAATCCTCAAACAACTTGAGAACTTTTTCCTTTTCTTTTTCGCTGACACATCTTCCGTTGGCATCAACAGCACTGTGAAAGCAACCGGTGATATCTTAAGTCGGCATAGATAGCTCTATCACCGTAGAATTGGCCGAACTCGCAGTACCTTCCGTTGGCATCAACAGCACTGCGGCGGGCACGGTCAATTGTCTATCCAAGTCTCGGTCGAGAAGGTTTCTAAATCCTTTTTTGGTCGAGGTCATCTCATTAGTCTTCTCGACGAAGTGAGGTGTTACAGTTATTACATTCGGCACATTGAAAGCCGAATTCGATTTGTGAGCTTCGTAATAATAGTAACCTTGTCTTCAGGTTTGAGAATCCAGGAGGCCGAGACGTGTTCCTTTCTCGGCCGCAATCGCAAGACACAGAAGTCAGTAGCGCGACCCAACGCAACATCAACAAATTTACTCCTCGGCCGAGCTCGGCCGACGAGTTGGCACGCCCGCATTCACCGAAGGACGTAGTTAGCTTTTAAATTACTCGGCCTGCGCGCCACGTAGGCTTTGTAGTTTTTAGGGTCAACACATACATATGAGACTAATTAATAAATCACTAGACAAGTAAATTGCATAACGAATACTTAACCAAGTACGAATGGAAAATGTGACTTGAGTTTAGTAAGTCGTGTGCCTTAGCCGAAAAGGATGTTAGCCGAAAGCTTCTGCTCAGACTGCATTAAAAGAATAACCAGGACACAGACAAGATTAGAACATTGCCTAATTATGTTTAGGTGTAGAACACCAACTGTGAAAGGTTGTGGTCGTTGAAATTTTTTAGGGGTAAAGGCTAGATCCCTTTTATCTTGGGTGCAAGTTGAAATATATGCCCCTCATGGTTAATGACAATTAAAACGAGAATTCAAATATTTCCTGTTTTAATTTCGTTTTAGTTTCTTTATCCTCATGAACATGTTCTAGCTACTTCTTAAGTGGCATGGCAGTTCTCCTCTCTGTCTTTGCAGGTGGGAATATGTTACAGAAAGAAAAAGAAAAAGGGTGAATGCATATAAACAATTGATTCTAGTGCATTCCACTTCATTAACCCATAACGGAAAGAAGAAACAAAAAAATCTTTAAAGCGAAACGTCAAGGACATGATAGAAGATTTGTATCTTAACCCGATTAAGAATTCACTCAAAATTTTGTATTCAACTCTTCCTTATCAAAATATTCATTTTTGAAAAGAATCATAAAAAATGAGGGAAAAAAAACATAATGTAGGATTTGGAATTGGATGTGAACTTATCCATAGGCCAACAATCGCTAATTGGGGTCGATGCTTTTGTTTAGCAGAAAGCTTCCTCCAGAATGTTTGATTTATTAATGCAAATTAAGTTGAAAAGAAAGTTCACATTGCTTGAGGATGAACGTGTTTAATTGTAGACACAATTTTTAATGAGCATTAGGGATTAATACGAAGCACTTCTCTCTATGTTAATTGCCTTTTCCCATTTGACTGTCTCCTCCCAACGCGGTAGTAAACTAGTAATTTAGAACTTTTGTGGTTTAAGCAAAGTACAATAACATGCAGGATCCAAAACTTTATTATTTTAAAGGTAAAAAACTTTGTTATTTTCATTTTATTTTAAGTTTTTTGAGTTTCCTTTTGTATCCAACACTTCTCTCACTTTACCACTTATTTTGCACGCACAATAACACATATTTTCTTTGGTTTTATTTCCCTAAAAAACTTCTTCTATGCTACTGTCATGTAGAAAAACTTGTGTACTTGGCCCGGACTACGTCATTGATAGAGTAATCCTAAACAAAGCATGAAATATTAAAGTGGGGCTTATTCTCAATACTAAGAAAGTTGAGGTTTACTATAAAATCAATTGGTAATGTAGGGAGTAATCTAACTTACTTATAAATCCATGCGATGTCTATCCTCCCATCAATTTAGGATTCATTCTCAACACGCCCCTTACGTATAGCGAATTTTCAACTCAAACACTTAAGCAACACAAACAAGATGGCATGGAGTGCATGTAATCATTGAGCTTCAAACGTGAGACAACCCCCTCTAATACTGAAATTTCACCATAAAACCAATTAGCAATATGGAGAATAACTCAACTTACATATAGGTCCATAAGATCTGAAACCCAAGCGTAAGCCAGCGATCTTAAAGTGCTGGCCCATTACAATTCTACGACAGCCAACCGGCCCAATTCAAATAATATTGCTGTGGTTTTGATTTCGTTAGAATCATATCCGCCATCCTGAATGTCGTGGTGCACTCCTTAACAATGGCGCTCCACAAACCCTGTTGCTGTGGCCCTCTCGTTTCGAGCCCAGCACTCACTCCTCCCTCCAAAACCCCAATGTCCACCGTTATTCATATTCTTCGTCCGCCACTAAAACCCATATTCAGAAACTCCGCCGTAAAGCCGCCGAGAGACACCGCGGCGACGCCCAAGAAGTATGTTTATCCTGACCCAATTCCCCAGTTCGCAGATTCTGTAAGTATGCTTGAGAATTTATGCCTTTTTTGTGGAGTTGATCTGAATGCATGTTTATGTTGTGTTATTAGCTCGACTTGTTTGTTGCAGGAGACTCAGAAGTTCAGGGCAGTGCTTTCCAGGAGGTTACTTAAGGAGAAGGAGACTTATGGGCATGACCTCCATAGTGTGGTAGACGTCTGTGCAGAGGTTTGTTATTCATATATCTAATGGGTTTTCTTTTCCCGTTTTCTGTGGTGAACAGTTGATTGATAAAAATGATAACATTAGTCGTGTAATTTGAGGGAGTTGTGTCCTAAGGGTGCGTTTGGTACGCAGACGGGACGGGACGGGACGAAGGTTCCATGCCCTCGGATGGAAGTGAGGAGGAAGAAGAAGGAGACAGAAAGGTTATAATTTTTTGTTCCACGGATGTGGAACGAGTTCGTTCCAGGGGGAGGTGGAACGAAAAATCATCCAAAACTTGTTCCGTGGAACAGCGCGTTCCACTCGTTTTAGGCGTACCAAACGTGGGACGGAACGCCTCGTCCCGTTCCGTCCCGTCCCGTCCCGCGTACCAAACGCACCCTAACGTAACAAAACCATATGCCGCCATGTTAGCTTCTATGAAGAATATGATTTAGCGCATAGTTATGAATTTGAGGGTGGCTAATAGAATGCCATTGTTTTCACCAATTTGGAGTTGCAAATGAATGATGCATCCGCTCTCGTAGTTCAAGTGGATAAGAGTATTCATCCTGCAACTAAAGACCTGAGTTCGAAGTTTTGGATCCCTTACCCAATTTTGCTTGTATAGTAAAAAGGTTGATGAACAATTACATGAGTCTATGAGCAGTAGCTGGCCCATCTAGTACAAGAAATAGGCCTTGGTTGTGAACTTCTGGTGCACTCAAAACTCTCTAGGGCAAAATTACTGGGCTTGGACTTCAGATTCCGGCCTATTCTAGTGAGGAGTTAAGAGAGAATATATAATTATGATATGGTAATGAGAACATTCGGATTCTGCATCATAGAGACCTGATTGATTGCAAGTGGGTTCTTTTCTTCATGTTTGGTTTACATTTATTATTCTGGACTTCCTGGTGGCCGGTGGAGACATAGATTTTGATTACCTATTTGACATGTGGTCCTGGCATTCATGGCATCTGTGGTCTGGTGATCTGCTTGTTGGATTTGATTTCTGACTCACTTATGGATGGGTCTAGTCACCTAATTTTTCCAACCCTGGGACTGATTTGTGAAGATTGGAAAAACTGTGTACTTTTATTACACAAGTAATGTGTATAATTATATACAACTATGAACAAGGACCTGTAATCTGAAACTGACCCTTCATTCTAAGAGGAGTGCATTTTTTCGGTCACCACATAACCTGGCGTATTGATTGTCGTTAGTGTGATTTAACGGCAATCAATGTGGTTGGGAAAAATGTTTCCTTCGAAGAGTGTATGGCAACAATGTAATGAACAAAGTATGAAATAGAATTGGTTATCAGACGAGCCCTATTTTTTAAGTTGTGATGTCTTTTGGAATGATGGTTTTATTGGCACCGAAAATATTGATCTGGAATCCCTCTCCCCCTTTTAATTTCAAATTCAAGCCGTGGCCGGCTGGAGGGGGAAAGGGATGAGGGATTCCTCTGCAAATTTTAATTTTTTTTCCCAATTGTATGATAAAAGAGTAATACTGGGGGCCTAAGGAGTTGTAACTTTTTTGGTGCAAGCCAACCCTTTTATGTGAATCGGATGTTTCCTTTCTTTTCTAATTTCTATGGCGTGTGAGTGAGCCAGTGAGGCTATGAGTTTTGCCTGACTTGTAAAACAGTACAATAATTGAGCCTTTGGACAAAAATCTGACCTCACTCCCCTGTACTATTTTCCAGACAGCTTCCATCAAATAGTTCTTACCATCTTTGCACGTTAACCTTCTGGCAAATGTTGTCTTATTCCTACCTACAATTTCAATATGTGGTGCATTAAAACTCGGGTGCGTAGGGTAGAACACATTCGTTTGCATACTATTTGAATCACTCAGAATTCAATTAACTAATTTAACCTCTTGTTTCAAACCAGATATTCAGTGAATTCTTGCACAGGGAGTATGGAGGACCCGGGACATTGTTGGTAGAGCCTTTCACTGATATGTTGGTTGCTCTGAAGGAGAAGGAATTACCTGGAGCACCTTTGGCTGCAAGAACGTCTCTGTTATGGGCTCAATGCTACCTCGATCGAGACTGGGAAACTTGGAACTCGAAAACACCGAAATGATATATCATTTTTGTAATCCACACAAATTTAACTTTTGGTTTTGTATTTCTCCAGATCATTTATATTTCAAACACAAAAAAATGGGGAAGAGACCCATTGGCTACCAGGAAACTCACACTTCTAATACAATGTCAGATTCGGTGCTTTTTTTCTGTGTGTTGCTATACAGATGGATTATTGCTTTCAACATGGGATGATTTTTTTTTTTTTGAGAGAGGGGGGGGGGTGATGTGATTGACATTGGATTAGAAAACTCCTTCCCGACTCCATGAATTTCGGGTTTTCGATCCATATTTGCATTCTATTGTCTACTCTGCATTCTGTTTGGAAACCGCTGATCAGTTTACGCCCTCGGAGATGCTCTGCAACGAGGGGCGCCAAGACTTGGACCTCAGTGCGGCGGCAGCAGCAGCATTCGCTGATGATGTCCTTGATCGGTGCCTTTCGCGTTTTGAAGCCTGAATTACCACACGGCTAAAGCATTAGTATTACCGACCGATAACAGAAGTTTGTCGATACAAACAGATTAGAAGGGTTGTTCAAGTTCTACATACATGCTTGTTATTCTCCTTCTCATCAGATTTCACTTCTGCTGCTGCCTCTTCGCAACCCGAGCAACCCGAATTCTCCTTCCCTTGCCCCGTTCGCAACTTCTCGAGCAATTCGAGCTGCTGTTTCTTCTTTTTCGCCTTCAAAACCTTCTTAACCTCTACAAATACCACCCAAAAAAAACACAAACATCAACACACAGAAACTTTCAAAACCCGACAACAACCTCAAAAAACATGAACACAAAGACCTACCTTGAGCGGTGACCAGCCGGTAGGCATGGCCGAGAGCGAGAGTTTCGTTTGGCCGAAGAAGCTTGACGCGAGTGAAACGCACCGCTTTGCCGTGCTCTTCCTCGTGATTCTCTGCTACTTGTTCGTGATCTTGTTCGGAAACCGGCAACGGAATGATGAGGGAAACGTAGTGACCGGGGTTCAACCTCATCACCTCACTCGCACTTATAGGCCAATACATCCTCTCTAGCTTCCCATTCGGATGCTGTATCACCAGAGCTGCTGCATCAATGGCTTGACAGTTCCCCATCTCTCTCTCTCTAGACCCTCTCTCTCTCTAGAAACTTACGAAACAAGACGACGACGACGAAGATAGAGAGATAAGGAGGAAGAAGAAGAAATAGAAGAGGAAGAAGAAAGAAGTCACTTTCTGTACAGCTCTCCTCCCATAAGTTCACAACCCACAAACCCAAAGATATAAGCAAGGGTTTACCATGTTTCCCTGTCTCTCTCTCACTTCCCTAACTAACTCATGCTGCGTGCTTTAGTTTAAAACCTAATTGACACTGAAACATGTCCAGGCAACGAGAGATTTTTCAGTGTAATCGGCACATAAAATGGTATACCATGTGACATTATATAAATAGTAGGATATATGTATTAAAATGTTAATAACTTAAAAAATAAAAATTTCCACCACTAATTACATAAAAACAAGTAGTGTATCACTCGTTTTCCCGTTTCAATAAAAAATTTCTCCCACGCTTATTTTAATTAGTACTAATAGTGATTATGAGCTTAGTTAAGCAACGAGTAAGGGGGCACCGGCTTGGTGATTACGAAGCGAGTTTACTGCCACGTGGAGAGATGTTACATGGTAGTGGTTTGGAAGGACACGCTCGGCGTTATCGACGGGGTCAAGGTTTAGGGACTTAGGAAAAACCGAAGCTACTAATTAATGTGAGAAAAGTATTATGTGACCAAGGCGGCAGATGGGGCAGTGCGTGCGTGTGCTAAGATTCTTTTGCTTTGAGCATGGACAGTCGACTACGACATCCCATCACACACTATCTTGGTGAGGTTCTAACTTTGTGTTTGGTTGCCAAGAAAATGGGAGGAAAGATGGATTCCGGAATGTGAAAAATTCAGAGCGATCGGAGCTCTTTATACACGTTGCGTCCACTGCTAATCATGCATGATTTATTTTGTGTAATTAAATTTTCAAATTCTGTAGTACTCATTCAACATGGGGGCTGCTAGCTATGCGTATAAAGCAACCCACTAATGTGTGTTTAGTGCGGGAAATATTATTAAGCACTATGCACAACTTTTCGTACAAGCTTCAGTGTCCAACGCAATTTTGAGTAGGATTGGATCAAAGTGATACCTAAAAATACTTAATTAGATATGGAGCGTTCATACTCGCACTTTTCATTTTATTTATCAAATTATCTACTTGCTCATCTTTAATTTTTGTTCTATTTCTAAAATTATATTCTCACAATTAAAATTAAGAAAATCTAGGTGATTATTTTCATATCACGTTGCATGATGATGATACCTAAAGATAAAAATTTGGGTAAAGTAGCCTCATTAGTCGAATGATCAGACATTTTCATAAAGAAATAAATTCGGCTGTATTCATGTAATAATAGACACCATACAAATACATATTTTAATATTGTAATCGACTGTTCGAACTGTCCTACTAAATATTTTCACTACTTAAACATAAAAATGAGTCGTAAGTTTTTGTTTATAATTCAAAATATGTAACCCACTTTCTAATTTGACTTCTAATGGTTTAGTCATGGTTACTATTCCAAAGAATGAGAACTTAGGTCGTCGACATGCATGTACAACAAAAACAATCGTTTCAACCCCCTAATAAACTTATAATTCTTTGTATTAAGGATTAAGATGAAAATATCACATCTTGCCCACACAAAAAGATGATTACTGAAGTCGATTGCCATATCAAATCATGTTTAAAATTTTGGGAACAAATTCTGACACGAGACATAATAAATTTACAATTGTTGTCACATAGTCGATTTGGAACCCTAAATCAGCTACACAAGCCAAACGTAAAATTTGACCAAATGAAGAACGAAAATTGTACAATTTTCTGGTCTGTATATTAAAAATATTTATCCTTGGATAATGAGCAAAAATCCTGACCAAGTTAAGACACAAGTGGTAATCTTGCTGACAGTCTTTGCCAATTAATGTAAATCTGGTTTAATTAAGCTATATAAACATGAAATTAATAAACAACCCTTTTGGCTAATGTCAGTGTGTGTATGCCATGCGAGGTGTTGGGAGATTTTTTATTTTTGCTCAAATATTATATGAAAAAGGACTATTTCTTGTTCAATGTAGGAGTTGACACCCAATTCATTTAAATACAAAATGGCCTTAACTTCTTATGGCGTTGGTTGTGACTTGTGACAGTCATTAATTTTTAATAATTGGTTTTTATTAAATTATAAATCCCTTCACTTTTTATAATCTTGGACGGCTTTAAATATAAGAAGTGGATGGGTTTCAAAATTTTCAATAATAATGAATACTATTGATGTTCATAGATTGCAGCTTGTGGGGGCGGCAAGGCAAAGATTAGGTCCTGAATGTCTGTTCCTCCTTTCGTTGGCCCTTAAACATTCTGGAAAGAGTAATGTTATTCATACCATATTTTTATATCACATTTCTATATTACTTTGGGTGGCATCTGATGTGGACAGCCACGTCATTGGAAAATTTGCAAAACCTAAGGAAATGAAGGAGAAAGACTTCTCGTATACCACAATCATCATTTAATTAACTAGTTTTTCTTAATTATTAGTTTATTAAATAATGAACTAAATTAAAAAATCTGATTAATTCAAATGATATGGTTGTTCGCATCAAATGTCACCTAAGGTGGTATGAAAATATGGTACAAAAACATGGTATGAGTAACATTACTCTTTTTGAAAACACGAACTTAAAAATGTTGTCTAGTATTTTTATTTTTTATTTTTAAGTGTAAGTGATAGATTTTAAGTTTGACTTATGTTGATGGTGAGTTCGATACTAAATTATTATAGACCGTTCATTGTGCGGTCTAATCCATATCTCTCACCGCTTATTGTAAATATATATCGTTGTATTAAAGAATACATTCTTGAAATCTAATTAAAGTTTAAACCTTTGTCTACAACCAGTGGACTCTGACAGGGTCTTGTGTAATTGGTGTAGGGGTTTGTTCATCTTGTTCTTTTCTTCTTGTTATGGACAAATGGGTTTCAATGTGTCTTTCTCCACATTCTTCCCCCCACCATAATACTAAACACAAACTATCCATTCTAACTAATTTTTTAAATTTATTTTCTTTAAACAATGGATCGAATCGGAGTGTCAAAGATCCAAACGACATTAGGGTAACAAAAAAGGACAATTTAAGTAAAGAAGAGGAACTGTAACTGATGTCACTTGGTTTCCGTTTTTGTTCATGCATCAGGATCATCTTCGATCGAATACGGAGTCAGTACAATTTTTACGGAGGAACTATAATTAATTGTATTTTAATTAGGAAAAGCTTATGATTGAAAGTGCACCCTCTCTAAGGCATAGATTTTTTAGTATGCCATATACACAATTTGATACACCAAGTGTCGTAATACAAGTGAATTATACTGCAACATTTGGTATACCGAATCGTTTTCTTAACATATGAAAACATTTCTCTCTAAGGAGCCTAATCCTCAACTGCTTCTCTTTCACGCAGATAGCAGAGGGAGAAAAAAAAAATTAATAAAAAAAAGGGCCCCAACCCTCTCCCCCTGCCCCCCTACTTTGGGATGGGGTCAGTGGCAACTCCCCTTACTTGCCAATCTCAACTACTTCTTTCTCATCTCATCTGAGCTTGTTTTAGTTCTAGGCTTTTATGCTCTTCTCTTCCTCAGATGTTCTTCACGTCGTCAATCATCCACCGTCAACCTCTACTACTAGGCCTATCGGGTGCTTATCTTAATGGAGAGAGTTGAGATTTCACCATAAAATCAATTGACAATATGGAGAGTAACTCAACTTACTTATACGTCCATGCAAGGTCCTTCCTCTCATCAATGTGTGATTCATTCTCAACACGCTCTTTTACGTGTGGCGAATTTTTCAAGCCTAACAAGTGAACAACACAATGGGTGACGTGGAGCTCGTGTGACCGTTTGGCTTCATACACAGGACAACATGCTCTAATATCATGAAGAAAGTTGAGATTCCACCATAAAACCAATTGGCAATATAGGACTAGCCCAACTTACTTAGTACTGGTTTGGTACTGAGGTGCTTTTATAAAAAGTGGTATAAAAAAAAGCTGAGCTCAAAAAAGTGTTTGGTAAACACTTAAAAACAACTTATTTTCACAGTTTTGGGTGAAAAAAAACTGAAAATGTGAAGCAGCAAAAATGAGCTTATTCTCACATCACAACAGAAGCATTTTTTTTTCAAAGCACAGTAATACCAAACCAGCCATTATAAGCTCATGAAATGTCCCTCCTCCAATCATTGTAGGATTCATTTTCAATAGTTAAAATGCTATTAGCACTATTTGGTAGGATGATGGGAACGGTTATTGCGTGGGTGACTTGCTCACCCCCATTTTTTGTTCATTCTATTTGTTCGTGGGTTCTTCTTGGTCGTGGTGGTGGATTTGCGATGGCAACGCAGCTGGTGTGGTGGAGGCAGCAGTCTTTCAGATATGAGGCTTTTTGTAGTTTGCTCTTTTTGGGCCTGTCTCCTGTATTTTCTTTTCAAAATATGCTTGTATTTAGATTGCCTTTTGAATTTTCCATATCTTGTACTAGCTATTTTAATTAATGAAAGTTATCTAGTTTGAAAAAAAATAAGAACTTGGGAATTTTGTGGCAAAAGCACTGTACGGCACATTGTTCATTGACTATCACGTAGGGAACCATGTGAATGCTATTTAAGGACCATGGGAAAGGTCTTTTCTTCCTGGGTGCCCTTCGGTTCAAAGGTCAACATTGAGGGCCAGTCATGCACTTGCATGTTGTTGGTGGCACGCTTGCTTGACCGATAGTCAACCTGCTCAATTTCGCCTTGTCGATCCGCCCAAGTCCCCTTGATATACAAAAATGGAAGCATAGCAACCTGTTTCTGGCGATCGATCGTTAAGGGACCTTATAGCATGGACGTATGAGCAAAAAGATCACCAAATCAACATCGATTGTTCAACGATCAACCCTAGTCGACTAGCAACCTACCAATCACCATGAAGTGAAGAACTACTCCACGGGTTGATGTACAGTTGCCCTCCACGTAAGAAATACAACGCTTATTCTTTCCCTAATTGCATCCCAATGACGTTCAAAGACACACATCGACACCACAACATTTCACTATTTGCCTTAACAATGTAATCTCATCTTACTTAGCCAAACACTTTTAAAATTTTCTAATTATAGTTGACTAACTTAAGCTTCGGAGTGTATTTAGTATATCAGCTTTCATGACGTTATAAGTGGTAACCAAATTTGACAATAAAATCTTAGAATAAGATGCTTTTATCTACATAATCCAAACTTGAGTGCTTGTTTGTCATATGTTCTCCTAGGACTCTTGAAGAACACATTATTAAAAGCATATGATATAATAATCAATCATCCTATATTCTCTACTCGTTTAATGGTCTAATCTAGTAGTGTAGCATCTAATGTTCTCCTATAATAGTCAATCATCCTACATTCTCTTCTCCTTTAATGGTCTAATCTAGTTGTGTAGCATCTAATTGTTCTCAACTAGACTGTGTAAGTGCAGCATCATTGCACTCCACTTAGTGGATCTGGGGGTTATTTAGAACTGCTTTTAAAATAGTTGAAACCGTTTTTCGTAAAAATATTTTTTGAACCAATCTTTAATAACAATGGAAGTGAATTCTAGAAAAATACTTGAAGTGTTTCCTACAAGAATCACATAACTGGTGTTTCTCGCAGACTTTAAAATGCTTTTAGAACCCATAAACATTTTCTTTAAAAACTATTTCAATCATTTTAAAGGCATTTCCAAACGAGCCCTTAAACTTATATTTATTTACTAGTTTAACTTATTTAATTTCTTAGTGGATATAACTTTAACTCCGAAACGATAATCAATCTTAATATCAACGAGGACCGGAGGATGAGATTATTTTTTTTCTTCCAAAGGTGGCCATATATATCAAGCCAATAATTATTAAAGATGCAGCAATATTGTTAATTAAGCACTAAGCTTTTATTTTGATATGTTCGAATCAGATCAGTATTATCATTTTTACAACTTTATTTCTAAAATCATAATTGGTCAACAATGGTTGATCGACTCAAGAAGTTTTTAAATCTGTAAATATCAACACGCATGACCAGTGGCAGTTAGTTTAGCAGCATTCAGATTTTACTTACTGAAAGAGGTCTCAATGTTCGACCACCTTTCTTTTTTTCCTTCTTTATGTCACACTCTCAAGAATAATTGGATAAATATGGATATAAACATATATATGTTCCTCTTGAGACTTATCAGAAACAGTCTTGCTGCATGCATCTTTTGTTGATGTTTACACTTTTATCCTTATTTTGTTTCAAACTTTATGATTTATGAGTGCAAATGGTTCCTTTCCTTGGTATAAATCTGCATGTCAGAAAGAACAGTTGAGATCAAATTGAATTATTTGATTAGGCAGAAGGATACCATCCATGGTGTTGAGAAACTAGAAATTGACACAACCATTTTGTGGTGGCCAGCTTGTCACCCTTGTGATTCTTTTGCTTAAATCACATCAACACCTGGGGCTGCCCTAGTTTTTGGACAAGGATTGTCTGCCCTTCACTTCCGGTGCCCTCTCTGTGCCCTCCTGTTTGTGTGGTCACGGTTAAGCCACGTCAACATTTTATATTACTATTTATTTTTTCTTATTATATCTATAAAAAAATAATATAAAATATTGACGTGACTTAACCGTGACCACACAAAATAGGAAGGCACGGGGAGGGCACCGGAAGTGGAGGGCATACAATCCTTGTTCGGTGGAGACATATTATGAACATAACAGGCTGATTCCTTCCCTTAACAGGAACAACCTCCTCATCCGTTCCTCCTAAAAATCTTGGTGACTTTTTCTTCTTTCTTTGTATACATGCCTTTTTTGAAGTAAATAAAGCAGGAAATTTTGATTAGTATAGTCTCATGATATCGAGGAATGATTTTAACTAATACTGATTCATTTGTCTTTTTTACGAGTGATATGACCAAACACATAATTAGACTGTCTATCTGTAATTTTTCTCATTTTAAGGAAAACAAAGTCCATTTGGTTTGTTTTTACAAAATGGGTTTGTCTACCCTGCTAAGCTTATTCTACAGAGGTATGTACATGGTAGTGTAAGCTCAAAGCCCAATATACAACTGGGATTTCTTAGTTCTTTTACTTCATGAATGTGACGAAGATTATTACAGTTTATATTTCGGCTCGTGGGAGATTGGATCTAACATATAATTGAAAATATATAGTCGTGTGATGAGAGGTATGGCTAGAGAGAAATTCTAAAATATAATTGAAAATGTGTGACTCATGAGATATTCTATCATTCTAACATATAATGGAAAATATGTGATGGTGTGACGGCCAAGAATATGTATAGGAAGAGCGAGGTGGCCAAGAATCTCCCCCCACTTACCAGGGCTCATGACCGAGCTGTTAGAGTGACGTATCCAAAGAGGTTTGCGAAGAGAGGTTGTCGGCATGACCAACGCAGCAAATGCTGGAGGCCCCCATTGAGTGTGTAGTGTCCCAGTCCCTTATTTTTCTGCCTAATTTGCCCTAAATAATGGTGGAATGGAGCTAAAATCCAGGACTCCTTGTCCCTTTTTAAAAGGGTGGTGATATCCACTTTATCTTTTTTTTACCTTCATCTTCTTACGATCATCAAATCGAATGAACTGGAGAAGACTCAAGAACAAAAATTAACAAGAAATTTATGAAAAATAAAAAAATATGTGTAAATAGAACCGTCCTCTTAAAATTTCAAAGATATTTATAGTTTATGAAAGTTTCTGTAAGGTCCTTCTTGTTGATGGTGGTAGGAGCCATGTGGCATTGCCATGTCCATATGGGTAGGTCCTGAATTTTTGAGTTTTTGTTTTGTTCAATTAAGTATTTAAAAGCTGATGAAATAAATTAAGTCCTTAAAAGGGTATTTCTTTTTATGTTTTCTTACAAGAAGATACATAACTATTTTAATTTACAAAGAGGAAATCGAACTTAATGCAAAAGTTGAATACAATGTCTTGACTAACTGACCTATGCCGCTATAAACCCTAAGGCCAAATGCAAGCCCATGTTACTTCTTTACGTCCACACAGTTCAGTCAGAGTCTGGATGAGACTGCTAGAAGGCATAGGACAAAGATTTTCATATATATGATATGTTGTGTCCTTCCTTAGAGTAAATAGAAGAAAAGGAGGGAAAACAAGATTCATGTTCTAGTTTGGTACAGACAATGAGATCATGCCGGAGCATCTGAGATAGTTTCAATATCATCACACTGAGGGGAAAAACTTGTTGAGGTTGAAAGGCAGGGAGTAGAATTCCTCGCTTCTTGTATCCGTCTTGAAAGATCGGAATCTATCCCACCAATGCATGCCGCGATCTTTCCTTGTAGCGCTGTCCTTGCGATGTAGCGTGATGTCCAAGAATACTGCCAAGAAACCGGCCACAAATGGTTCGGACGAGAAAGGAACGTTGATCATATCATTGAACTGCAAAAAAAAATAGGGAAAAATGAGTCACTAATCTCTTGCATGAGGCATGGGACTCGAACAAGAAAAGATAGCAATTTTAAGGAGTTTAGAGGAAGACAGGAATGGTTTTGTTTCGCACCCATCTTGCTCCCGTGTGCACGGGGCCATAGCCTCTAATGAGGGTGTATTCGTTGAAATATTGTGGAATCGACAAGCCCATGTAAATAGAGAAGCCTAAGATAAATTTCGTCCGAAAACTGTTGAGGTTGCAAAATTGAAGCAAGGTAAGACCTGCAGAACCTGCTCATGCACAATTATGGAGAAATACATTAAGTGACCATCCCACCAAGGTCTACTA
Source organism: Malus fusca (assembly GCA_035220775.1). Classification (NCBI taxonomy): domain Eukaryota; kingdom Viridiplantae; phylum Streptophyta; class Magnoliopsida; order Rosales; family Rosaceae; genus Malus; species Malus fusca. The sequence continues at coordinate 5,503,517 of CM069071.1, forward strand.
TCAAAAGCGTATTCATCAGTTGGCAACGCATACCGACATAAGCGAAGAAAAAGCAATACAATGCTGCAATGATGGGTGCCGGAATTGAGGCAAAGACAGCTCCAAATTTTCCTGAAAACCAACGATTGTTTAGCTCATATATAAGCAGAAATATAACGCAGGAATTGTAAGTCACTTACCAAGTATGGAAAAGAAGATCATGAAACAGGCTGAAATTTGAACCACCCTTCGGCTACCAACCCGTGTCAATGCTAACAAACCAGCATTTTCACTGGAGACAAGTTCAACAACAGTTTTCATGCCAATTGGGAAGATAGTCAGGTAAATTACTGCTAAAAGTTATTTCTAGATATGTACGGGTGCAAAAGAAGCTTACACAGATACTGAAGCTCCATTCCCAGTGCCGAATATACCACAGAAAAGAATTCCGACTCCCTAAACTCAAAATAACGTTATAAAGAATAAATATGTTTGCTAAGTTTATAAAGAATAATCTTGGAGTTCTAAGTATGAAACATGAAATCATATGTGATTACCTGCCAACCAACACCGCGGCTTAAAACAGAAGGTGGCAGCGGCGTTGCACTTGCATACCTTGACACAGCAATAAAGGCACCGGTGGACTGTTCAACCATAAAACTTACATTACGATAAGCAAATCAAAAGGAATGATACATCAATTCGATCTTCCAAATATTAACATATCGACAATAACTACTGGGAAGTTATAAAAATCTTAGTAATGAGAACAAGAATAGAGGTATGCAAACCTCTACAAGAGCAACAAATGAAACAGCCATCATTGCAAAAGCTTCTCCAGCATCGAATGTGGGAGCTCCCCATTGAAAGGGATATGGAATCCTTATCCTGAGAAAGTGTTGAACAATCAGCATCGAAAATGCATAATGACGTAGTATAAAGCATTATAAGTTATGAGAAGGAAGCACCACAAGGGAATTACCATGGAGCAGCACCTATGATACCAGCACGATCAGTTCGACAGGTTAATTGAGTTCTGGGTCCTGTGTTCTTATAGGCCCCACCCACAGTAAGTAGATGAGCATAAATCCACACAATGGCCACCGAAAATAGAACAGCAAAGCGATCAAAGACATGCGTCTCACTGCGCAACAAATGAGGGATGTACTGGAAAAATTCACTAGATTAATACACTTCCATACAAATATTTCAACTGAGGTGATCCACAGTTGATGTTGTTTACAAAGAAAGAAGGAAAAAAAATATCAAATGATCGAAGTGTACCTGTGAAAATATCAGTAGCATGATCAGTTGCGGTAGCCCAATCTCCACACACTTCGCAAACTACACATCCAAAGCCAAAGTTAATAGCCTAGTAAAGTTAAAAAGAAGGGTGGGAAAACAAATAAACGTTTTGACAGGTAATCTTGTAACCAACAAAGGAAATGTAAACGCATACCACAGGAAAACCAAACTCGTATAGCCCAAATCCTGACAAAGCGACCAAAGGAACAGCAGAAAGTGGACTTAGGAACCTGGACAAGTAGAAATAATTGATAATTAATCGACAACACATGTTTAAGAGGCTTAGCGAATCATAAAACAAAAATGAAATTTAAATCGCAACCCATATCAAAATTGTAAAGTAACTTGGTGTTTGCAATGAATACGAAAAAATTGAAAGAGATGCAATCAACAGAGGTGCTCGATAATGAACATATTAAAAACACCCTGAAGAAAATATTAGCCAGGCCAAAATACCACAACGCAACTGAAAAGAATTTATTAACACTAATAATATGGCAGAGTCTCAACAAACCTCGCCACATTGCGCCAAAGACCGCTGAAGCCAACTACAATCTGCAGAGTTGAGGCAACAATAAGTGCACCCTGGGTTCCACGCATTATCTTCTCAAATTTCTGGATATCCATCATAGAACATGTCAGACGCTGTTATGTTGTCATAAAGGACAATAGTAATTGAAAAGTACTAGTGAGATTCCAATGGAACAACCTCCTGGGGGTTCACAATGTCACTATACCGACCAGCCAAGATAATCGAAATGGTTGTTGGCACATAGGTATAGGATGCTCCAATCACTGCAGGTAAACGAGTCCCAAAGAATGTTTGAAGCAGTGTGTTTAATCCAGCAACAAAGAGTATAGTCTGAATCATTTTTGCTTTCTCCCCCTATAAGGATGGTGAAAAAATTAGTTAGACACCTAAGAGTCATGATCCGGGAACAGATCAGCGTATCAGAGCGAAGAATGATCGAGAATGGTTGATTGCTACTATCATTGTAAAAGCCTTACGTTTCCTCCTCCCATCTGAGGAACGAGAGAGGTGGGAATCAGAACCGTCGTGCCAAGCATCACCAAGTAATGTTGGAAACCAAGTAGGATGGCTTCAGCTGCATTGACAAATAATTCCACAATCACACACAATAATCACATCGGTATACAAATGCTGGTTATAGTATAAATAAATAAATAAATAAAAACCGATGAAGGTGAAAGAACTTTCATTTTCTCCAAATGTGTCCCAACAAATAGAACATAAGCATACATACAAAAGCAGAAACCTAATTGAGATTCATAAAACTCAACGAGGGATTACTAGACGCGAAAATGATCATCACCATTAGCGCCACATAACAAAGTATCAACGAAATAAAACGACTCCAAATTGGCAGAGCAAATCCTTATAAAGAGAAAATGTCAACAATGTGGAAAGAGAATTATGCACTCACGCCAAGGAGGAGGACTGGTAATGCAGTAGTAAACGTTAGGCAGCTGATCTTTGACCAGATGAGGCTGTAGCTCCTCCTGTTTCGGTGGCGGTGCATGTCCACCTCCTGCCATATTTCTCTCCTGTTTCCTTCTCCTCTCTACAAGACATCCAGAAAGTTCAGTTAATTATCGGTTTATCACTCAGCATGCCAACCAAAATTCCAGAAAAAAATAAAAATAAAAAACCAAATTCTTAAAGCACCAAAAACCAACTTGAATCCCACTGAAATAAACACTTACCAAGACTGAAAATTTACAAAAAAAAAGAAGAAGGGAAAACAATGATTATTACTACAAGAGGAAGAAAAAATAAAAAGATTATTACTTTTTGAAGAACTAAATCGAAAATTCAGAAGGCAAGTTCTTGTATTGAGAAGAACTCCAAAACTCTGGTCTCAGAAATTCTGCTGCTCAAGCTAAAGGAGGAAGAGAGACACTGATGAAAGGTGGCATGAGAGAGAGAGATTTACAACCCAAAAGAGTCCCACTTGGACTCCAAGAAAACATTAAAGTGGTGTGAAGAAGTGGAGAAAAGCAAAAGCAGGAGAGAAATTGAGAGCCTTCCCCCTTCAAAAAATAAAAAAAACTTCTCTGTCCCAAAACGAATCTCTTCAATTGCATAATCTCTAACTTTTGTAACGTCGGTCGTCTTTCTTTTTCCTCAAATACGTAAGAATGAAGCTTTGTGTAAAAGCAGCTTCTCCACCGTCACCTTTACTGTTCTTTACTGCCATTAAAGCTCTTTGGGAAGTAAAAGAAATTCCCTTTTTTTTTCTTTTTCTTTTCTAATTTCGTTGGTAAAAGAAGTTTCTTTTTTTTGCAGAGTATGCATATTACAATATTGAAATTTGCAGAGAAGAGAAGCGAGGTCAAATTTTTTATTTTCCGTACCTTAGTTTTTTGCTGGAGCTTCCGAGAGTGATGAATGATCAGTAACTTTCAGTCCCTTCGTTTTTCAAGTATTTGTCAAACTGTATAGACAGATCGAAGTCTCCTTCGATTTGTCTCTGAGTGTACTTTTGATTCAGGGCTTTTGTATACATGACACTTGGGAAAGTCAAGTTCTAAGCTGTCCGTAGAGAGACAGTGCCACCATGTTTTTCTCTCACGTATAAACTCCAACGCAAAATTTGCTTTCACAAAATCTTTTATCGTAGCGTATACAAGAATCTACATGTAATTCGATTATTTGAACACCAAAATGGTTAATCCAAACCAACTACGAGAAGTTAGAAAGTTAGAAAACACGAAAATACATAATACTTATGAAATATTATCACCTGATATCCCGATCGAATGCAATTTTGATGATCTTCTCTAATGATAAAAAATACAAATTTGTAAATGAAACTACTTTTGTACATGAGTTTGTACATATTAAGTTCACATTGGATCCAAGTTCTAACTAGACTTAGGTTCACCTGATGAACATTTTAGACTTTTGCATTCCTGATTCCATCTCGTTGTATTTATCTCTCATCACGTGATGAGTAAGAAATTAAAACTGCAAGACAGATTCTTTCTCTATAGTGCTTACGAGATAAGAAATTGTGTTTAACGTATCAACTTTGGGACCAAGTGGGACACGGATTGGTGATAGTTTTGGTTGAAGAATGACCAAGTTTTTAAGAACAAGATGCCAAAGAAAATGCTCCATTAGCGATCCTAATAAGCCTATAGGATGTCGTGGTTATCCCTAACTTTTGTTCGTGGAGTTTGCATGGGAATATATCCAGAATTCCAAACCATTGAATAGTTCCACTTAGATATAATTAAATTATTTCTTGATGTGAAGCTTCCCATAATTTCCACTGGATAAAAAGATTGAAATTGTCTTTTATTAAGTTTCGATCTAGCTCGTGTCAATTCATGAATTGATGAGGAGTAGTAGCACTCCAAAAAGCTGTTTTTCTGTTTCTGCACACTCGTTTATTTGATACACGAATACAATGAAATGAAATATGAATAATCTTATTCACAAAATGAGTCACCAAAGTATAAAATTACACAAAAAGCCCAATTACACATAAACAAAACAGATTGTTCAACTGTTTAGTTTCAGGTACATCCTTGCAAAATCTGTAGTTATCTAATCTCTCAACCAAATGCGAGAACGCCAAGTGGAATGCAGAAACATTAATCCGTATGAGCCTTCTTCTCGATACTTGACTTACTAAGCACGAGAGCACCAACGACAATGAGCAGGGCACCTGCAAACTACTGTCAACAAGCCTTTCCATCAGATATGCAAATGAAATATGTCAAGCAAGGCTAAAGCCACATTTTCTCAATGTTCGTACTATGAACAATTATATGCAGGTGTAAAAACAACAATTATATGCAGGTGTAAAAACAATGTACAAGCAGCCGCAATTCTACGGCCTCTCCCAACAGAGAAATGAAATATTTGGTGAAGAAACTCTGTCGTCTATCACCATTCTGTGATTTTACCAGATAAGAAACACTAGCAGCCATATAACCCATGGCGCATTCAAATGTTTTATGTGAAAAGAACTAGTTGTTTTCGATTTCTTCGTTTACTGAAATAAATTTCGGAATCATTTGATCAATGACCACAGAGTAGGGATGGGCAAATACCCATCGGTTATGGGTAACCGCGGTTACCCGCCCATTTAAATTTCACGGTTACGGTTATGGGTAACCGTTTAGATAAATAAACGGTTATGGGTATAACCGTTTACCCGTGAAATTTAAATGGGCGGTTATGGGTATTAACCACGGTTATAAACGGGTAACCATTTACCCATTTATTTTATATATGTAAAATTAACACAAACCATGTTCCCTATCGGACAAAACTTAGATCAATGCTATTGACTATAGTGCATGATTTCTATAGCTAATATAATATAGTTTTTCTTAACCACTTTAAATTTCATGGTCCATTATATATATATTATGTTAATATTTTACATTCCGAGTCAAATAACCCAAGAATACTGTCTTTTAACAGTTTTCGTAACCCAAGAATACTTCATTGCAACAGTTAAAAATATCATCTCTAAACTATTATTTCAATTATTAGAATGATATGTGGACTTAAAAAATTAAAATACGGAAATGTATGATGAATGTAACTATAACGGTGTTTAATTGTTAGAAAAACAAAATTATGACAAATTTTTCTTTTTTACTTTTCAAGTTGTTAAAAAAACACGTAGACGGGTGAAAAATGAGTAAATGGTAAAATAGAAAGGATAAACGGGTTTAAAAATGATAAATGGGTAAACGGGTACTAAACGGTTATGGTTAAATGGGTACACGGTTATGGGTATGGTTAACCGTTTATAAACGGTTATGGGTATGGGTATAACCGTTTAGACAATTACCCAACGGGTAAACGGTTATGCGGGTATGAGAATAAACGGTTATGGATAAATAACCGCGGTTACCCGCCCGCCATAACCGTTGCCCATTCCTACCACAGAGTTAGAGGCCTACTAGTGAAGGCCAAACATTTCCCACCACTTTTCTGGCCTAAACACATACTACTAGGTGGCTTGTTTACTTACATGGCATGAGTACTGGAGTTATTTTGATTCGTCCCCACGTCAAGAAAAACATGGGTATTAGAATTATTCAAATTACCGACTTCTCCCTTTTATTTACTAACACGTGAAATAAAAGAAAATTGTGTATTAGTCCATAATCTAATACTTGAAAATCATAAATCATATCAAATACGACATGACTAATATATCTCGTCCTTTTCATGATCAACGACTTCTCCTTTTCAAATAAGTAAACATGTGGCATATGACAACAGTTTCATCCATTCATTTTTTTTTTCATTTGCTCCACACATTTGTATTCAGTGAATGCATTACACAAGAAACTTGGCCAGAGTTAATAATTTTGAGCATTTTAGTCACGAAAACAAAGGGCGAGTCTTGACGCAAAGAAAATGTTGTTTTCGAGTCATGGAAACAGTCTATTTGCAAATAAGGGTAAGATTACGTAGATAGACGTTGCTCATAAAGGTGTAGGCTTGGGGTCACCTTTTTTTAGTCAAGAAGTAAATGACTTAAACTTCATTAAGTTAACACAAAACGGAACAAAGACAGAATTTCCTTCTCAGATAAGGGTTCTTGAAACAAAAAGTATCCAGCCAGACCAGAAGTGAGGAAGTTGGTAGCAAAGTTCGTCGTTGTAGCTTGCAGAGACGACAGATTTTTTAAGCTTTGCACAAAGCACCCCCACATTGTCACGTTGAATAATATCACGAAACAGTACTTTACAATCTGTGAAAATCCCCAAAAATTAATCACCTGAATTACTAAATCAAGAGATTCTAGGGTTTTTGAAGATGTAAATCCAACGGTCTTAAATTCGTGAAATTGAATATCGGAAAGGCACCTGATTAGTGATGAGCTTCGCCGAAACGGCGGCGGAAGCGGCGCAGAGCCCGGCAGAGACTGCCCACGCGTAGCCCTTCTTGCTAGCCTCCATCGAACCCCCAAAGCTTCCAATTTTTCAAAGGAAGAAGGAATTGGGTCGAGATTATTTGAGTATGTACTGGGAACGATGTCGTTTTGCCTTCTAGTTATACAACTCGGCCGAGTTTTTCCTAGTCACGACTCGTTCACAAATCCAAGGAATATGGTTATATACAATTAGTATTATGAAATTAGGGGCTAGATTGGAAATGTATTTCTAATAAATGAAAGTGTTTTTAAATTAAATATTTTTGAATTTGAAAAGCACTTAAAATATTATTGGGATGTCATTAAGAATAGCGCGTTGCGCGTGGAAATTTCTTTTTGACATGATAACATGCAAATTGGCATTTCATTGATCCTTGGTAGGCCTGAGGTCATTTACAAGTTATATTGCAGGTCTGTCAACAGAAGTCATCAGCTTCCAAGTGAGCATGTCGACTGATGTCAATACTCAATAACTTTTGACCGAGCATGCTGACATATGCTAACATATGGCGAGTGAGCCTAACGAAAGAGCCCATAGCAATGCATACAAAGGTATGAGGCTAGCAGCTATCCTTATCAATGCCTACAAAGGTAACTCGTCGAGCAGTTATAGAGCAACTTTGAAGGGCATTTTAGATTTTCAAACGGCAACACCCAACTCATCCGTAAGGAATTCTAAGCGGAACGAGCTGACCTACCTTGTTTCAAAATGGATTTGCCCCTGAGTGCAAACCAAAATATGCCTCAGTATTCTTTTTTGTTTTGGTAAACTAGAAAAAAAAATTGAGTAAAATTGGAGTTCTTCCCACATTTAACGGAGGGGTTCCACCCAGCACCAACCACATTGATCAGTGATAGTAACTACTGGAGCCACCGAGCTATATAATTGCTGTTCTGCACAGGTTTTAAATTCTGCAGGCCCGTATATAATTGAAAGGATTCTGAAAAGCTACAATCCCACAGTTAGTGCATTGGTCCCACTCAAGCCATGAACTAATTATACCGGTATCATTGTACTCAATTAAAAAAATAGGCATCTTTATTAAAGAAAAAGACTCGTCACGTATTCGAAAGATGCACTGATCGTTCAAAATTAACAATCAACATTTTCTAATTATCCCATTGCTCCATTGACGATAGTCATTGACATTAGTTGAATATGATAAATTGTTAAAAACTCTTATTAAGGGGAGATGGAAGATTTGAAACTATTAAAATAATTTAGAAAAGTGCAACCCGGAACGCATGGGCAGAAATCACACCCTATCCACTTGCGTGCAGAACTTGCAAAATAAACTCTTTGCAAGTACATAAAAACGCACTGGGGCCAAAAAATGTTCGATGGAAATTAATACAACTTTATTCATTAGATTAATTACAGCTTGCAATCTTTGGTAAGAAAAATCAAATACAAATTGGAAATTGCTACATAGTCCTAATTCTTTAAAATGACACAGAATTAATCAAACTGTTTGCTTTTGTAGTTTGATCTGTCTATGAACATTTTTATTTTTTCAACTCACAATTAATCTTCTTTTTTTCAAATAAATAAAATAAAAAGGAAGAGGAAACATAGTATACAAATTTAAATACCTTCATTTTATCACAGAATTTGGACCCAGATGGCAGCACTTGGAATTTTTTGATGAACCACATACAGAAGATAATATCCTGAAGGTGCAAGATTACCGGAAGCCGGCGTAGTCACCTGAACTTGGTAGGCCGTTGTTCCTACCTTTTTAACGTTCTCCGCCGCAAGAACTAGCAGCCTCTGATTCATTGAGAACGAATGTGAATTAAATGAGGGCGCCACCATCGACACTGACACTGATTTTGTTGCTAGGTTTCCCTTCACCGAAAACTGAATGGATAGTTTCTTTCCGTAGTTGATCTTAGCTTGTGATATGGGCGCAACAATTTGCGGACGCAAGTTATTGTATTTAGCGTCCAAATAATCAGGACTAAATGCCTCTAATCGCAATTCAGTTGGGAAAAGCACGTTGGTGAACTCGTATTTTTCATGAGGGTTACTACCTCCAACTAGTACCCTACCATCGCGTAACAATATCGCGGTGGAATGGTACATCCGCGGTATGGTGGTAGGGTTTTGTTGTTCAAACCGTGATTCAATTGCGTTGTCAGGTCGGTACACAACCGGGTTGAGAACCGGATTGCGCCCTATTTCCCAACCTGCAGCTCCTGATGATGCACCGTTGATGAGTAGAACAGTGCCATCTGGAAGCAATAACATGTCACCCATGACTCTAGCTTGAGGCATAGTCTCCATAACCCACTGGGGTTTCGGGTTGTTTATTTTGATCCGAGCGCATGTGTTTAGAGCTTCCACAAAAGTACCCTGATTTGCCTTGACAAAAGACCCCTTTGGAGCTCCGCCGCAAACCAAAACCTCAGCCTCAACAGATGGAGCTGCCAAGTTTTTTAACGGCAGCAACACGGCTGAACCTGTGCTAGGGAAACACCTTGGATCGCCGCCCGGTATTTGTGGATAGGTTTTGACGACATTGTTCATTGCATAATCGAATAGAATAGCTCGATTATTCGCAAAGATAAATAAATTCCCATCCACGTTGAGGAAAACAAAAGGGTAAAGATTGTTTTCCTCGCCGGCGTCATCGGTCTGCACAAGGAAGGGCAAGCTGTAGACTTTGCTCGAAGACCCGGTCTTTGGATAAAACTCGTAGTTGAATTGCTGCCTACCGCCGATGATGATCTGCCGTCCATTGGGCAAAATATGATCGGTAGCGTACCAACGGCGAGCGCCTAAGCCATTCTCAAACTCCTTCCAATCACAACCCGTGCAGGGCTCGAAAACCCTAACGTTGCGCTCTCCGTCGCCGGTACCCCCAGTTTGGATTAAGCGTCCACTGGGGGCTACAGCTCCGGAAGAGCACCAAACGTCGGATAAAACAGTGAGAGCACGGACTGTGTTAGTTTTGACATCATACTCGGCGGAGTGGGCGGTGCAGTCGTTTCTAACGCATTCTCCGTTGGGTAAGGACAGGTTAGATTTGCCGAAATCTGTGCGGTCGAACATGACGACGCGGTCATTGCGCAGGAGCTGCATGTGCATGGCGGAAATGCCAACGCTTTGTTGCAAGAGCTGCCATTTGCCACCAGCGGCGTGGGTAAGAGAGAAATGAATTAAGAAGAGGATTAAGGAAAGAATGAGACAAATTGACTTCATTTTTTCTGCTTTTGAATCTCTTAATTTGTGCTTTAGCCCTGTGGGTTTGTCTCAACTCTCAACTCTCAACCTGCGCAGCTCTTTAAATACACGTACCATATGAATATTAGAAACGCGTGGGACCGACACCAGGTGCCCGGTAAGTGAGAGAAACTGTAACTGTTGAGTTGGAGAACAATTCAATCTAATTAATCTGAGTTTACACAGTAGGATCCTGGATAAGCATGCTAAAGTTTAGGTGTGTGCTTTGAATCATTTTTTTTTTTTTTTTGTTACTGGTTTAGTCTTTCGTTGGTTGATGAATTTATTTCGTCTTTTTATTATACATATGTTTGGTAAATGTGGAAATATTCATTTTTTAATGTATATTTTGGTTGTTGTAATATTCTTTTTTAAGAGACAGAATAATAAACTTATGATTACTTGTTTTGGGACAAAAATCTAAATCTTAATTTACCCATGAAGAGTGAACCTGTTTTTTCAATTCTAATTTCAACCTTTTTAATTTTGAACTTTTCAGCTCGATGATGTCACACTACAAGAAACATGAGCACTGCACACAATAAATTATTTGTGTCTTTTGAGGCCAAAAAGCACCAACAATTGTGCTCATAGACCAATAGCAACAATACATCTACTATCTTTGTGTATGTGCCCTCTATGGGCGTCACCATTGCCAAAAGGGCACAATACACTGTTTGGTGCTGAATGAGGCAGGCACAAATGGACCACTATTTGTGCTTGTTTCTGACTTTATCAGAAGACTTTTTCTAGCCATATTGACACTTATATTATAATTGTGCCAACAAGAATTAAATATAAAAAAAAATCAAAATTTAAAAAACTGAAACTGAATTGAGGAAATGCAAAAATTTAAATTTTCATAAAATGAAAACAGCCTACAACCATGAAACCAACTTTCACTTTCCCAATCTCACAAACATATATTGTAATGTTACATATTTTATCTCTAATACAAAAAAGACTTGAAAACAAACATTTTCGGAAAGATGCATCTTCCCCAACAAGCCTTGCACTTCATCAAACCTTTGCTGCTCCAGAAACGAATTAATGAAGATAACATGTGCAATTTTTGAACCTTTCACAAAAGTCATGAATAAATATCAAATTCAAAGATAAAGAAAAACCACACAATTTACAAGAGCAAAAAAAATGGAGGGATAAAGAAAGAAATACCTGTGGGAGGACTCTTATTTGCTTCAGGGGTCTTTCCACCACTTGCTTAAAGATGATTCTTATATCACAAATCAACCCTCCAAAACAGCCAACAATGGAAGCGGAAGATTAATAATGAAAGTATACAAGCGCTCCTCATAAAAAATAAGTTTACAAGTGTTCAAGATAAACAAACAAACAAATAAAGCAACTCATACAACTAACAAGAGGGGAAACTACCACATATTTCCAGTGATGTTCAACGACCAAAACTTTCAAACAAAAAACTTAAAAATGCATTACTACGTTGTTCGGTCCCATAAGACCTTCCATAAGGTTACATGGCTAATTGCTCAAGGTTCAAATTCATCATAGATAAATCTTATCATCTTCATTTTGACTTTACATTATCACATGTATGATATGATCTACAAAAAGTTCAAATGTTTCGAAGTAAATTCTCCAAGTTTCCACAAAAAATACTCAAATAGTGCACTGATCTTTCTCAGCATCTCAGCTTCACTCTTGACTCACTAACAATCATAAAATCTAGCATAATTAAACAAAGAGCCAGACCACTAACGGTCTGAAAATTGATAAAGTACTAAAAAAATACTAGATCAAGGAACATCAACAGAACTGGTTGAAAGAAAATAATCAACAACAAAAATGAAAATTCCATTGTTGCTGAAAGACAAACGTAAACCACAACTATTCCCACTGAAAACCAAATCAAGAAAAGAGCCTATCAAATCCAGAATAAAATAAGTAAAAAAAAACCCCATTTTCATAGAAACATAACACAAAGCATTTTACACATTTTCCACCAGCTGCACAATTCCCCACCAGCAAAGAGAAAGTTAAAACACCCAAATAACATATCACAACCTTTTATTTTTTAATGAAAAGTCTTAGTTTTTAACAATGTTACTAATACCTCTCCAAGAAGAACTTTGAATTTCGAAGCCACAACATGAACTCCCAAATCTAATTTGACAACATATTAAATCACAGTTCTTAAACACAAGCCCCAAATTCAACCCCGAAATTTATAACAGAATAGACTTGAAATTAAGTCCTACTATATCCCAGTTCCTATATTAGAAACAAATGAGCTAAAAACTAAAAAACAAAAACAATCAGATGAATAAACACAATACCCGAAAATATGACTTATTTGGAAGTGGAATGGGTGATTATAATGAAAAAAATGAAGAGCCATGCCACTATATCGAAGTCTAAGAGGAAGAGAGGAGTGAGAAGTTGTCCTCCCTGCAACTTTGTCGTCGTCCAGCAGCTCATTTGGACTGGAGAAATGGGTCTTCCAGTTCCCACCATTAATATCAATGCATACAAAATCAAAATATGCTAGAAACTGACAACATATAAACCCCAAATTCATAAACCCATGACTTATTCCATCAACAATTCCAAAAACCCACCAATCATTTCATACAAATTTTCAAACGCAATCAATCATTTCATGCTTGATCTTAGTGACTAAAAGACCCAATCGGCTAACATACTACAATATTCATCGGGTACACATGGATTATAAAGCCATCACTCATAAAAAACCAAGACAAATATAGTCGAATGCAAAACCATTCCCACAGGATGGACTACCAATACTCCATTCGTTATTTTCGTGCTTTGCTTTTTTTTTAATGGACTTTAAATTTCTTATTCACACTAGCAAATCTTATACAGATATCTTATAAATTTTTTTTATAGATTATTGAATCTGGGATCAACAGAAGCAATTTACAACATTTCAGATATGGGATACAATACTAATTGACATCTATAATGGAATTAAAATTTGAAGTCTAGAATTGATCCCAAAACTGAAATTTCTATTTTGGAAAAGCACTTACATTAGAGGACAGCCCATGAGGAGAGGAACATTTTTACCTCTTAGGTCGAGGTCCAATTCCGGCAGGCTTGGCCAGAAATTGGCCGGAAAACCCGCGGTCACTGTTTCTTAGATCTGAAATTGAGAAAATTCGATTACGAATTTGTAGAAACAAACTTAGGGGTTGGAAAGAGGACTGGAAGATGATTCTGGAGGTATAATTTGGCGGCCGTTGGTGACTAGTGGACGACGGCGCTGTTGCGTGAAAGAGAAGAGGAAGAGAAAGGGTACGAGAGGGAGGAAGATGATTGAGGAGGAAATGGAGGATAGTTTAAGTGAGGCTGTGGTTGACGAGGAGAGCCCGGAGTTGGTGAGAGGCTTGGGTTGATTAGGAAAGGGAGAGACAGAGGAGAGGCGGGAGGAATTAAGAGGAAATGCTGGGGTTGAAAAGGAAGGGAAAGAGACAGAGGAGAGGCGGAAGGAAGGAATTGAGAAGTGTGAGGAGAGAAGATTGACAAGAGAGAGAGAGAGAGTGTGTGGTATTTTTTTTTTTTTTTGGTCTAAAGAGAGAGTGGTATTCTTATTTTATTTAAAACAAAGGGCACGAAAATATTATTGTGTCAGTTTGAAATTAATAAACAATCTTATTATTGTGGAATAGGAAAAAGTAAATATGTGGAGGACACAAAGAACATACTTTTTATTTAAATATATTAAATTAGAGAGCATGAAAACTGCTATCGTGTCTTTGTAAATTAATATTAAATTTTCATTTCTGACATAAGGGACACGTGAAAGCTGGACGAACATTTGGGCACAAAAGTCTCGATTTTCGTGCCCAATAATGTGTTTGTGTCAACTTTTTTTTACATTTGGGCACATTACTTGGTGCCCTTTATAAAATGTGCATTGTTCCACCCTATTAGTGTTCAAAGGGACACAAACTCCTCATCTGTGTCCTCAATTTCGTATCCATAGCCCATTTTTCTTGTAGTGTCATTTTGGTTTGCATGAGAAATTTTTGTGTTGGAGAGTGATGGATCGTAGAGTGCAAACTTTGGCGCAACAAAAATGTTGCTATTTTGTGACCCAAAAGTCACTGATTTGAGTTGTAAAAACAGTCTTTTTACAAATGCAAAGATAAGACTGCGTACCATAGACGTTTCCCCCTCCCTCTGATTCTCGCAAAACGGGAAATTTTATTAGCTTAGGGTTTGCCTTTTAGAGTGATGGATCGTATATTTGGCAGCTGCAGTTATTTAATGAAAAAGAGCAAGAATCTTCCGTCTGATTGAAGATTTAAGTTTTTGCTTGCAGGAGGTGAAATTCATTCATATTAATTTCACATTGTTGCATGAGCTATGTCATTGTTTAGCTAATTTGCAATATCTATAGATAATTATGCCGTTTCAAGCGAGATTAAATCTTATAATCATGCAGGATGTTCACCTCCAAGATTTAGTCTGTACTTCCTCTTAAAAGTCCAATAAAGTCAACGTTTCCTTTGAGTAACAACACTCAAGCCTTATTCCACCAAGTGAAGTCGGTTGTATAATTTTAGAACGTTACTGTGATCTTTCCAAGGAGTTATTGAGTTATTTTGCCGTCTTCTTCTTCATGTGAAACTACTTTTGTACATGAGTTTGTACAAATTAAGTTCACATTGGATCCAAGTTCTAACTAGACTTAGGTTCACCTGATGAACAGTTTAGACTTTTGCATTCCTAATTCTATCTCGTTGTATTTATCTCTCATCGCATGATGAGCAAGAAATTAAAACCGTAAGGCAGATTCTTCCTCCATAGTCCTTACGAGATGAGAAACTGTGTTTAACGTATCAACTTTGGGATCAAGTGGGCCACAGATTGGTGATAGTTTTTGTTGAAGGATGACCAAATTTTTAAGAACAAGATGCCAAAGAAGATGCCAGAGAAAATGCTCCATTAATAGCGACCCTAATAAGCCTATAGGATGTCGTGGTTATCCCTAACTTTTGTTCGTGGAGTTTGCATGGGAATATATCCAGAATTCCAAACCATTGAATAGTTCCACTTAGATATAATTAAATTATTTCTTGATGTGAAGCTTCCCATAATTTCCACTGGATGAAAAGATTGAAATTGTCTTTTATTAAGTTTAGATCTAGCTCGTGTCAATTCATGAATTGATGAGGAGTAGTAGCACTCCAAAAAGCTGTTTTTCTGTTTCTGCACACTCGTTTATTTGATACACGAATACAATGAAATGAAATATGAATAATCTTATTCACAAAATGAGTCACCAAAGTATAAAATTACACAAAAAGCACAATTACACATAAACAAAACAGATTGTTCAACTGTTTAGTTTCAGGTACATCCTCGCAAAATCTGTAGTTATCTAATCTCTCAACCAAATGCGAGAACGCCAAGTGGAATGCAGCAACATTAATCCGTATGAGCCTTCTTCTCGATACTTGACTCACTAAGCACGAGAGCACCAACGACAATGAGCAGGGCATCTGCAAACCACTGTCAACAAGCCTTTCCATCAGATATGCAAATGAAATATGTCAAGCAAGGCTAAAGCCACATTTTCTCAATGTTCGTACTATGAACAATTATATGCAGGTGTAAAAACAACAATTATATGCAGGTGTAAAAACAATGTACAAGCAGCCGCAATTCTACGGCCTCTCCCAACAGAGAAATGAAATATTTGGTGAAGAAACTCTGTCGTCTATCACCATTCTGTGATTTTACCAGATAAGAAACACTAGCAGCCATATAACCCGTGGCGCATTCAAATGTTTTATGTGAAAAGAACTAGTTGTTTTCGATTTCTTCGTTTACTGAAATAAATTTCGGAATCATTTGATCAATGACCACAGAGTAGGGATGGGCAAATACCCATCGGTTATGGGTAACCGCGGTTACCCGCCCATTTAAATTTCACGGTTACGGTTATGGGTAACCGTTTAGATAAATAAACGGTTATGGGTATAACCGTTTACCCGTGAAATTTAAATGGGCGGTTATGGGTATTAACCACGGTTATAAACGGGTAACCATTTACCCATTTATTTTATATATGTAAAATTAACACAAACCATGTTCCCTATCGGACAAAACTTAGATCAATGCTATTGACTATAGTGCATGATTTCTATAGCTAATATAATATAGTTTTTCTTAACCACTTTAAATTTCATGGTCCATTATATATAGGCTAAATTGGATTGTTCATCCCTGTGGTCATACGACACTTGCATGATGACCCCCGTGGTGAAAAAACTAGGAATTCAACCCATGTGGTCTAGAATGTTAGCAAATTTAGTCCAAAAGTAAGATTTCTGTTAAATGATTGTTAAAAGTTGGGGTAAAACTGTATTTTCAGTTCCAATTGACATTGAATTTGGGCTTTTTTTTATTTAAAAAATTAAGCATTAGTTTTTTTTGTTAATTGTTATAAAAAATATTTATTTTAAATGTCAATTGGAACTGAAAATACAGTTTTACCCATACTTTTAACAGTCATTTAACAGAAATCTTATTTTTGGACTAAATTTGCTAACATTCTTGACCACAGGGGTTTAATGAAGGAAAAATTTTGTCCTAGCTAAGAACATGTATGAACATTTGAATACATATGCTAACAATTAACTCTTTAAAGTAGGCATGCATCCAAAAACAATTCATGAAACCCATGACTTTCAAAGCCTAGTATATGGTGAACCAAAAGACTCTTTAACAACATTAAAGATAATTAAGAATTTAGAGATTCTTTACCCTTGAAGCTCATCCTTGATTACACAAGGGATTCACCCAAGTGGAGGGCCTTCAAGTCACCTCCTTGCTCCTTGGATCTTCCTTGTGATTTTCCTCCTTTTAGTGCTCCTTTGCTTCTTTGAGGATTTGAGGATTAGTTCTCCAAAACACCAAAAGTTTGATGTCTCTATGTCTCTTCACCAAGGATGTAATTTGTGAGGATGAAAATGGATCACTTAGGGAAGTAAATTTGCTAGATAACTTTCCCCAAGTAGCTTAGAAAACCCTAATTGAAAACAAAGCTATAAAGATGAATTTATACTTCATTTCTTAGGTGAGTGGCAAACTTGCAATTAAGCAAACTTGCATACCCTCACCCTAAATGGTTGGCCTATATGGTTATTGGGCTTATTGCCCATTTTGTTTTAGTTGTCATACAACTTAAACATAATGGGCCTTGTGGACCAAAACACTTTTGGGCCCCGAAGCCCTAAAACCAACTTAAAAGCCCAATACGAACATTTCGTATAATTAATTAACTAATTAATTAATCTTGACCATTCTTCAATTAAACCATTTAATTGCTTATCCATTTCATTTAATTGCTTCACATATATCCTTATTTGGTGTGCGATCCATTAGGTTCCAATTAGCGAGGCAGTGGGCGATGTTACTCTTAACTATCGATTGTGAATTGAAACCACATTTCAATTCTCCCTTTTTGATGATTAGTGTTTGCTAATCAATAGGGCTTCCACAAACCATGAGTGACACCTAGCAGTATGTCATGGTTACCCAAGCTAAGTAGAATTGGTTGGAGAACCTATCCAGTTACAATTACAATGCAATACGGTCCTTCTCTAATACAATACTCTTAACCACATTGTTTTAAGTGATAGTTTGTTTCATGTCTACTATCCAATGTGATACTTTCTTATATGATTCCCTTGAATATGATTTGGAACATCTTCCTTAGTCATATTCATTTGCTTTGGCCAAAGACTTTAGAATCATATTTTAGAGTATACTCCTTCCACCATGGAAGGTTAGAGATCCCTTGTTGTGCATTCATATGCCTACATGACTAGATCACATGACCCCAACAATGCCGTGGACAATCCGAGGGAATGCCTTTGTCATGATCAAAGATCAAGGACCTAACCATTAGACATCTATGATGCCTCAGGTCTAAGGACTACTTTGCATATTGTAACCTTAGAGTTCGTACATGACATGTATGTTTGAACTCTCATTAATCGCAGTTCAGTGTACTCGATTACTCTTTCGAGCACCTATGTGTTTGTCTTAGTGTCCAACACCAAATGACTTGAGACTAGTTCATACTCACGTTTGAGTCAACATAACACATACTAACCTTAGCGGATTGTCAATGCCCAATTGGCAATCCTATGGCTAGGAACGTTTTAGGAATGAACATAAGAGAAAGGTCTCCTTAATCTAACTCATTAGATCACTTATCTCTTATGTCAAATACATCCCTTGGATTCTCTTATTGATTAAACACATGATTCAATAAATAGTGATTAACAATAAGTATTGCCCTTCCGTTAAACATATAAAAGTTTAACATATTAAGTATTCCAAAAAGCTCAAGGACCTAACCATTAGACATCTATGATGCCTCAGGTCTAAGGACTACTTTGCATATTGTAACCTTAGAGTTCGTACATGACATGTATGTTTGAACTCTCATTAATCGCAGTTCAGTGTACTCGATTACTCTTTCGAGCACCTATGTGTTTGTCTTAGTGTCCAACACCAAATGACTTGAGACTAGTTCATACTCACGTTTGAGTCAACATAACACATACTAACCTTAGCGGATTGTCAATGCCCAATTGGCAATCCTATGGCTAGGAACGTTTTAGGAATGAACATAAGAGAAAGGTCTCCTTAATCTAACTCATTAGATCACTTATCTCTTATGTCAAATACATCCCTTGGATTCTCTTATTGATTAAACACATGATTCAATAAATAGTGATTAACAATAAGTATTGCCCTTCCGTTAAACATATAAAAGTTTAACATATTAAGTATTCCAAAAAGCTATTACATCAAATGAGTGGCTTTGTGGGCATACTTCCAACATTTAATTCCTAGTTTTTTCACCACGGGGGTCATCATGCAAGTTTCCTATGACCACGGGGATGAATAATCCAATTTGGCCTTATATATATATTATGTTAATATTTTACATTCCGAGTCAAATAACCCAAGAATACTGTCTTTTAACAGTTTTCGTAACCCAAGAATACTTCATTGCAACAGTTAAAAATATCATATGTAAACTATTATTTCAATTATTAGAATGATATATGGACTTAAAATGCGGAAATGTATGATTGTTGACCCTAAAAACTACCAAGCCTACGTGGCGCGCAGGCCGAGTAATCTATGAGCTAACTACGTCCTTAGGTGAATGCAGGGCGTGCCAACTCGTCGGCCGAGGAGTAAATTTTGTTGATGTTGCGTTGGGTGCGCGGCTGACTTCTGCGTCTTGCGATTGCGGCCGAGAAAGGAACACGTCTCGGCCTCTTGGGCTCTCGAACCTGAAGACAAGGTTACTATTCTTACGAAGTTCAATATCAAATTCGGCTTTCAATGTGCCGAATGTAATAACTATAACACCTCACTTTGCCGAGAAGGCTGATGAGATGACCTCGACCAATAAGGATCTAGAAACCCTTCTCGACCGAGACTTGGATAGGTAATCAACCGTCCTCGCCGTAGTGCTGTTGATGCCAACGGAAGATGCTGCGAGACCGGCTGATTCTACGGTGACAGAGCTATCTATGCCGACTTAAGATATCACCGGTTGCTTTCACAGTGTTGTTGATGCCAACGGAAGATGTGTCAGCGAAAAGAGAAAATAAAAAATCTCAAAGTTGTTGAGAGGGTTTGCGCAGGGCAGTTTTGTGTGTTGAATTGGAGCTCTTTGAATGTGCACAGCCTCCCCTATTTATAGCACCAGATCTCCTTGAATCCGAATTGAAATCCTACTCGGACTAGGTCATTCCCTCCGGATCAACACCAACTCGATCAGTCCTATTTTCACTAGGATTGTGAACCTAGTCCTTAACCGAGCCGGATTCGCTTCCAGGTTATTAATCCTGCCGAGACTCCCCATTGCACTAGGACTCGACTTGTTTTGCGTTATGACCTAGCCGACCCAGGTTTGGAGGCCCACGTACTGAACGATCCACGCCGCAAGGCCGAGCATGATTCTTTACTCGGCCCAATCTTTTATTTTGGGCCCAAACAATGATGAAAGTACCTATAACGGTGTTTAATTGTTAGAAAAACAAAATTATGACAAATTTTTCTTTTTTACTTTTCAAGTTGTTAAAAAAACACGTAGACGGGTGAAAAATGAGTAAATAGTAAAATAGAAAGGATAAACGGGTTTAAAAATGATAAATGGGTAAACGGGTACTAAACAGTTATGGTTAAATGGGTACACGGTTATGGGTATGGTTAACCGTTTATAAACGGCTATGGGTATGGGTATAACCGTTTAGACAATTACCCAACGGGTAAACGGTTATGCGGGTATGAGAATAAACGGTTATGGATAAATAACCGCGGTTACCCGCCCGCCATAACCGTTGCCCATCCCTACCACAGAGTTAGAGGCCTACTAGTGAAGGCCAAACATTTCCCACCACTTTTCTGGCCTAAACACATACTACTAGGTGGCTTGTTTACTTACATGGCATGAGTACTGGAGTTATTTTGATTCGTCCCCACGTCAAGAAAAACATGGGTATTAGAATTATTCAAATTACCGACTTCTCCCTTTTATTTACTAACACGTGAAATAAAAGAAAATTGTGTATTAGTCCATAATCTAATACTTGAAAATCATAAATCTTATCAAATACGACATGACTAATAGATCTCGTCCTTTTCATGATCAACGACTTCTCCTTTTCAAATAAGTAAACATGTGGCATATGACAACAGTGTCATCCATTCATTTTTTTTTTCATTTGCTCCACACATTTGTATTCAGTGAATGCATTACACAAGAAACTTGGCCAGAGTTAATAATTTTGAGCATTTCAGTCACGAAAACAAAGGGCGAGTCTTGACGCAAAGAAAATGTTGTTTTCGAGTCATGGAAACAGTCTATTTGCAAATAAGGGTAAGATTACGTAGATAGACGTTGCTCATAAAGGTGTAGGCTTGGGGTCACCTTTTTTTAGTCAAGAAGTAAATGACTTAAACTTCATTAAGTTAACACAAAACGGAATAAAGACAGAATTTCCTTCTCAGATAAGGGTTCTTGAAACAAAAAGTATCCAACCAGACCAGAAGTGAGGAAGTTGGTAGCAAAGTTCGTCGTTGTAGCTTGCAGAGACGACATATTTTTTAAGCTTTGCACAAAGCACCCCCACATTGTCACGTTGAATAATATCACGAAACAGTACTTTACAATCTGTGAAAATCCCCAAAAATTAATCACCTGAATTACTAAATCAAGAGATTCTAGGGTTTTTGAAGATGTAAATCCAACGGTCTTAAATTCGTGAAATTGAATATCGGAAAGGCACCTGATTAGTGATGAGCTTCGCCGAAACGGCGGCGGAAGCGGCGCAGAGCCCGGCAGAGACTGCCCACGCGTAGCCCTTCTTGCTAGCCTCCATCGAACCCCCAAAGCTTCCAATTTTTCAAAGGAAGAAGGAATTGGGTCGAGATTATTTGAGTATGTACTGGGAACGATGTCGTTTTGCCTTCTAGTTATACAACTCGGCCGAGTTTTTCCTAGTCACGACTCGTTCACAAATCCAAGGAATATGGTTATATACAATTAGTATTATGAAATTAGGGGCTAGATTGGAAATGTATTTCTAATAAATGAAAGTGTTTTTAAATTAAATATTTTTGAATTTGAAAAGCACTTAAAATATTATTGGGATGTCATTAAGAATAGCGCGTTGCGCGTGGAAATTTCTTTTTGACATGATAACATGCAAATTGGCATTTCATTGATCCTTGGTAGGCCTGAGGTCATTTACAAGTTATATTGCAGGTCTGTCAACAGAAGTCATCAGCTTCCAAGTGAGCATGTCGACTGATGTCAATACTCAATAACTTTTGACCGAGCATGCTGACATATGCTAACATATGGCGAGTGAGCCTAACGAAAGAGCCCATAGGAATGCATACAAAGGTATGAGGCTAACAGCTATCCTTATCAATGCCTACAAAGGTAACTCGTCGAGCAGTTATAGAGCAACTTTGAAGGGCATTTTAGATTTTCAAACGGCAACACCCAACTCATCCGTAAGGAATTCTAAGCGGAACGAGCTGACATACCTTGTTTCAAAATGGATTTGCCCCTGAGTGCAAACCAAAATATGCCTCAGTATTCTTTTTTGTTTTGGTAAACTAGAAAAAAAAATTGAGTAAAATTGGAGTTCTTCCCACATTTAACGGAGGGGTTCCACCCAGCACCAACCACATTGATCAGTGATAGTAACTACTGGAGCCACCGAGCTATATAATTGTTGTTCTGCACAGGTTTTAAATTCTGCAGGCCCGTATACAATTGAAAGGATTCTGAAAAGCTACAATCCCACAGTTAGTGCATTGGTCCACTCAAGCCATGAACTAATTATACCGGTATCATTGTACTCAATTAAAAAAATAGGCATCTTTATTAAAGAAAAAGACTCGTCACGTATTCGAAAGATGCACTGATCGTTCAAAATTAACAATCAACATTTTCTAATTATCCCATTGCTCCATTGACGATAGTCATTGACATTAGTTGAATATGATAAATTGTTAAAAACTCTTATTAAGGGGAGATGGAAGATTTGAAACTATTAAAATAATTTAGAAAAGTGCACTTTCGAACCCGGAACGCATGGGCAGAAATCACACCCTATCCACTTGCGTGCAGAACTTGCAAAATAAACTCTTTGCAAGTACATAAAAACGCACTGGGGCCAAAAAATGTTCGATGGAAATTAATACAACTTTATTCATTAGATTAATTACAGCTTGCAATCTTTGGTAAGAAAAATCAAATACAAATTGGAAATTGCTACATAGTCCTAATTCTTTAAAATGACACAGAATTAATCAAACTGTTTGCTTTTGTAGTTTGATCTGTCTATGAACATTTTTATTTTTTCAACTCACAATTAATCTTCTTTTTTTCAAATAAATAAAATAAAAAGGAAGAGGAAACATAGTATACAAATTTAAATACCTTCATTTTATCACAGAATTTGGACCCAGATGGCAGCACTTGGAATTTTTTGATGAACCACATACAGAAGATAATATCCTGAAGGTGCAAGATTACCGGAAGCCGGCGTAGTCACCTGAACTTGGTAGGCCGTTGTTCCTACCTTTTTAACGTTCTCCGCCGCAAGAACTAGCAGCCTCTGATTCATTGAGAACGAATGTGAATTAAATGAGGGCGCCACCATCGACACTGACACTGATTTTGTTGCTAGGTTTCCCTTCACCGAAAACTGAATGGATAGTTTCTTTCCGTAGTTGATCTTAGCTTGTGATATGGGCGCAACAATTTGCGGACGCAAGTTATTGTATTTAGCGTCCAAATAATCAGGACTAAATGCCTCTAATCGCAATTCCAAACCATTGAATAATTAGGATGTCGTGGTTATCCCTAACTTTTGTTCGTGGAGTTTGCATGGGAATATATCCAGAATTCCAAACCATTGAATAGTTCCACTTAGATATAATTAAATTATTTCTTGATGTGAAGCTTCCCATAATTTCCACTGGATAAAAAGATTGAAATTGTCTTTTATTAAGTTTAGATCTAGCTCGTGTCAATTCATGAATTGATGAGGAGTGGTAGCACTCGGCTACAAGCTTTCATGGTTCTGACCTTCCTTCCAAGAGATCGTTTGAAATATCAAATATTTTAAAATTTTAACCGTAAGATTTTTAGTCAAAAACATAACAATTAAAATATAACTGCCAAAATTCAAGGTATTTTATATTTTGAGAAATGCTAAGAATTTTCTCTTAAAAGTGAGAATCTTCATGAACATTATGTCACCTTACAGTTTAAAGTTAATTATCGCGTTAATATTATAAAACATTATTCCAAAAAATGAGGGGATAGAGAGTCCCACTTGTGATGAGAGATTTTCAGTGTGCAGTGAACACGGTCCGGTACACCACGTGTAATAATATAATCAGTAAGACACTTGAAAGAAAATATCTCAATCAATTATATTATTATACTTGATATACCAGACCGTATTCCCGACACACTAATAAATTTACGACTTATGAAAGAATTCCCTTGGCATTTCTCATATTTTGAAACACCATTAAAAACATAGCAACATGGGAAAAAGTTTTATTCCCAAGCCCCCACAAAAGGCCCCATCTTTACCTTCTTTTCCCTAACCCCAAAAACATTATATAAATAGATTAAGTAATCAACTTTACAAAAGAAAAGAGAAAAGAGAAATAGCTATAATAAACAAGAAAAGCTTACTCATCAGTAGGCCTGGAAAACGGGTCGTGTCAGTGGGTCGTGTCAGTCGTGTTCGTGTTGTTTTCGTGTAACACTTGTTATCTTAACGGGTTGTGTCGTGTCACACCTGTTATCTTAACGGATCCTTAACAGGTCGGGTCACTTTACCCAACGGGTAAAGTGACCCGACCCGTTATGACCCGTTAAGAAATTTTTTTTTTTCTTCTTAAATTTGCACATACCACACATTGTCACATAAATATTACTTCAAAACATTAAAACACATTTGTCGTTTAAGTACTATATCTACACTCGAAAATAAGAGCCTCATAAAAAATACATCCATACACTACTAATCTATTACAAATATTAAATGTGCAAGGATATGCAAAATGAAAGCGTTTTTGTTTTCAAGATTGTGAAGCCTTTCTCAAAAGTTTAAACCTTGCCAGTGGAACTCAAAACTTAATGAAAGCGACCCACTAGTGTGTTTATTCGTACTTTCATTAAGTATAACATAAGATTTTGTGGTATCCACTAGTGTAAATATTTTCAATTGAAGATCGAATTCATTGATTGTATTCATATAGGGTCAAGGAGTGTAGTTGTAAAAAATCATCAAAATCAGAGTTAAAATAACCGTTAAATTGTGATTTTTCGTTTATAATCATCGAAAAGTTTTGTCCCGTTACTTAATCTTTAAATGTTTGTTTTTTGCAATTTTTGGCGTATGCGATCTCGAAGCATATACAAACAAGTTTGACGGTTAGATCGTTGAAACTAGTTTCGTAGAATGCGTATCCCATCAAAACAATAGATTCACTAACACTTAAGAGTTTATTCTTACTTTCATTAAGTATAACATAAGATTTTGTGGTATCCACTAGTGTAAATATTTTAAATTGAAGATCGAATTCATTAATTGTATTCATATAGGGTCAAGGAGTGTAGCTGTAAAAAAATTATCAAAATCGGAGTTAAAATAACCGTTAAATCGTGATGTTTCGTTTATAACCGTCGAAAAGTTTTGTCCCGTTACTTGATCTCTGAATGTTTGTTTTTTTGCAATTTTTGGCGTATGCGATCTCGAAGTATATACAAACATGTTTGACGGTTGGATCGTTGAAACTAGTTTCGTAGAATGCGTATCCCATCAAAGCAATAGATTCACTAACACTTAAGAGTTTATTCATACTTTCATTAAGTATAACATAAGATTTTGTGGTATCCACTAGTGTAAATATTTTAAATTGAAGATCGACTTCATTCATTGTATTTATACAGGGTCAAGGAGTGTAGCTGTAAAAAATCATCAAAATCGGAGTTAAAATAACCGTTAAATCGTGATTTTTCGTTTATAACCGTCGAAAAGTTTTATCCCGTTACTTGATCTGTGAATGTTTGTCTTTTGCAATTTTTGGTGTATGCGATCTCGAAGCATATACAAACAAGTTTGACGGTTAGATCGTTGAAACTAGTTTCGCAAAATGCGTATCTCATCAAAACAATAGATTCACTAATACTTAAGAGTTTATTCATATTTTCATTAAGTATAACATAAGATTTTGTGGTATCCACTAGTGTAAATATTTTAAATTGAAGATCAAATTCATTCATTGTATTCATATAGGGTCAAGGAGTGTAGCTGTAAAAAATTTATCAAAATCGGAGTTAAAATAACCGTTAAATCGTGATTTTTCGTTTATAACCGTCGAAAAGTTTTGTCCCGTTACTTGATCTCTGAATGTTTGTTTTTTGCAATTTTTGGCGTATGCGATCTCGAAGTATATACAAACATGTTTGACGGTTGGATCGTTGAAACTAGTTTCGTAGAATGCGTATCCCATCAAAACAATAGATTCACTAACACTTAAGAGTTTCTTCATACTTTCATCAAGTATAACATAAGATTTTGTGGTATCCACTAGTGTAAATATTTTAAATTGAAGATCGCCTTATTCATTGTATTCATATAGGGTCAAGGAGTGTAGCTGTAAAAATCATCAAAATTAGAGTTAAAATAACTGTTAAATCGTGATTTTTCGTTTATAACCGTCGAAAAGTTTTATCCCGTTACTTGATCTCTGAATGTTTGTTTTTTGCAATTTTTGGCGTATGCAATCTCGAAGCATATACAAACAAGTTTGACGGTTGGATCGTTGAAACTAGTTTCGCAAAATGCGTATCTCATCAAAACAATAGATTCACTAACACTTAAGAGTTTATTCATATTTTCATTAAGTATAACATAAGATTTTGTGGTATCCACTAGTGTAAATATTTTAAATTGAAGATCGCCTTATTCATTGTATTCATATAGGGTCAAGGAGTGTAGCTGTAAAAATCATCAAAATTAGAGTTAAAATAACCGTTAAATCGTGATTTTTCGTTTATAACTGTCGAAAAGTTTTATCCCGTTACTTGATCTCTGAATGTTTGTTTTTTGCAATTTTTGGCGTATGCAATCTCGAAGCATATACAAACAAGTTTGACGGTTGGATCGTTGAAACTAGTTTCGCAAAATGCGTATCTCATCAAAACAATAGATTCACTAACACTTAAGAGTTTATTCATATTTTCATTAAGTATAACATAAGATTTTGTGGTATCCACTAGTGTAAATATTTTAAATTGAAGATCGAATTCATTCATTGTATTCATATAGGGTCAATGAGTGTAGCTGTAAAAAATTATCAAAATCGGAGTTAAAATAACCGTTAAATCGTGATTTTTCGTTTATAACCGTCGAAAAGTTTTGTCCCGTTACTTGATTTCTAAATGTTTGTTTTTTTGCAATTTTTGGCGTATGCGATCTCGAAGTATATACAAACATGTTTGACGGTTGGATCATTGAAACTAGTTTCGTAAAATGCGTATCCCATCAAAGCAATAGATTCACTAACACTTAAGAGTTTATTCATACTTTCATCAAGTATAACATAAGATTTTGTGGTATCCCCTAGTGTAAATATTTTAAATTGAAGATCGAATTCATTCATTGTATTTATATAGGGTCAAGGAGTGTAGATGTAAAAAATCATCAAAATCAGAGTTAAAATAACCGTTAAATCGTGATTTTTCATTTATAACCGTAAAAAAGTTTTGTCTCGTTACTTGATCTGTGAATGTTTGTTTTTTGTAATTTTTTGCTAATGCGATCTCGAAGCATATACAAACAAGTTTGACGGTTGGATCGTTGAAATTAGTTTCGTATAATTCGTATCCTATGAAGTTCAATGGTGTGTGTGTGTGTGTGTGTATATATATTTATTTATTTATTAAGTAGATTTAAATCTATTTATTTTGTATGTATAATTATTATAGTTTTTAGGGGTATAAAATTTAATTTAAAATTTAATATATATATATATAAATATAATTATTATAGTTAATATTTTGGGGGTATAATTATTATAGTATATATAATTATTATAATTATTATAGTTAATTTAATATATATATATATGTAATTATTATAGTTTTTAGGGGTATAAAATTGTTAAATTAATATATATAATTATTATATTATTTTTTAGGGTTATAAAATTATTAAATTAATAATCTACTTATCGTGTATCGTGGTACCCATGTGTATATCTGAACCAACCCGTTATCTTAACAACTGCTTATCGGGTTACCCGATAACGACCCGTTTCGTTATCGTGTCGACCCGAACACCTGTTAATTTCGTGTCGTGTCGTGTCGGGTTATCGGGTTGTGTCAGGAATTGCCATGCCTACTCATCAGCCATGTAAAATGGGAGAGATAGCAATTGATTCTCATGTAACTGAGTGTCCTATCTCCTATGACTCCACCACCAAGTAGAATTGACTCATCATAGTTTGAAGAAGAATGATTGCTAAGATTTGCTTAGTTAAATTCACACCATAATTCTATAATCATCTCCTCTAGAGAGATTCTTAAGTCCTAAATCCACATCATAATCCTATAATCATTCTTAAGTTTGATCGCATATTTAGGGCACCAGACACAAGTGAGTGGGACCAGAGGATGGGTTGTGGCCCAAAATACATGGGATAAGGTGGTTTGTGAGTCTTGTCAGACGATAAACGAGTGCACTTAAAAGTTTATTCTTTTATGAATTATAATTAAAATTGTAAGTGTAATTACGTGTATATCTTTTTATGCCTATTTCTCTTGTTGGTGATAAAAAGATATAAATCCGATTACACTTAAATTTCTCCTAACTCTCCGTTGGTTGGGAGATAATTGAATGAATGAAACATTCTTTGTCCTTAAAAGCTGTAGCCCGAGCGGTGGCTATCAGAAACAGTGGCATAAGCATAATTCGTCATAATTCCAATCTTTTGCTAAAGCCTGAAGGAAACTTTACAATTGTCTTTCGGCAACACGTAATTCTGAGAATGGTCACCTTCAGCTTGACCTTCGGCACACAAATTTGCATTTTAGATGGTAAATCAATCTTACTATGTAAATGTAGGCCCATCAATTCCATCCAAACACCTATCAGAGCATTCATTAGGAATTGAAATTTTCTCCGGATTTCTATTCCCAAGTCAAACAGACCTAAAAATTCGGACTACTCAATTAAAATTTAGCGGCTCCCATTAACCCATAGGAAAACTAATGAAAAATGCTTGAAAACTTTGAGTTTTAACGATAAGAACAAAATAAAGGGTAAAGTGAATAGTACCAAGTTTGAATTTTTAGTGTAAAAATGTGATTTTTCGTTAAAGTGAACAGTACCGCGGGCTTTTCGTTAAAACTCACAAAACCCATCCCCTAGTAGGCCCTCCCCTTCATGTTCAAGCTCATCCATACCTCGTCCCGTCTCATATGGAATAGCAATTGGCACGTGTTTTCTTTTCAAAAAAAAAAAATTACTTGACTCTTCATACGTAAAGAAT
Organism: Malus fusca; assembly: GCA_035220775.1. NCBI lineage: Eukaryota > Viridiplantae > Streptophyta > Magnoliopsida > Rosales > Rosaceae > Malus > Malus fusca. Next base: position 5,533,097 of record CM069071.1, read on the forward strand.
ATTCGTTTGCGTCGACAAATTACGTGTCATTTCTTTAGACTCAACTAAACGACCAAATCCCACAAGCCAGTTTGACATCCAGCTATAAACGTTTTACATATTCAACTTTGGTACAGTCCTCACCACCTCAACCCCATTTCAACAGGATTTTCTAGTACACTTCGGGGGTTTTAGATGTTAGATCTTTGGTTAAAGATACAATGGTCAAAATCCAACGTTTAAAAATCTCCGAGTATAGAATATCCGTATCACTAACACCACAAGAGATAAAGCACAGATTGACAAGAGTTTTCCCACTTTAATTTGAACAAAAGTGCTGTTTGACTAACACCAAAGAAGAATATAACTAACAAACAGAACCACTAAACCAAAATGCAAATTTTACATCAATCTAGAACAGAGAAGAAGTTCAACCTGCCCTTGGGAATAGACTAAATTGACTTCTTTCTTTCTTTCCTGTCAAATCACTTTGGTTTGTTTTTTTTCATTTTTTCTAGTTAAATTTATACCGCACTTTGCTAATCTTGAAGTTGTGTGTGGAAAAGCCATAATGTTGAAAGGTATTCTGGTTAGACTGCGGCATGCGGTTATCTTTATTTCAACAGAACATAAAAACCAAATAATCCAAACTCATTCTAGTTTTCTAAGTCCTATCAGATTACTTGTTCGGTTGTTCCTATTTGTAACAATCATGAGATATGCACAATCACATAGAAAGTTCCCAAACATTCAATAGGTATAAGTGTAACGATGTTGGTATAGAACTCAATGTGAGCACAACAAACTGTCTCAAACTCAAATGAACAGCACTAGCAAACACAGAAGATGAGCCTATTGTTGGAAAGACCAAAGAATAGCAACAGATCTAATGATATGCAAGAATTTAGATTGATTCTTTGATTCATGCGTTCAACTGTGTCAAGAGAACAAATAACAAGTTCCCCGAAGAGAAGGCCAAGTATACAAACATACCCATCATGAGTGATCCCTCGAGGGAAAAGTCTTTTCCTATCAGGCAATCAGGTGCAAACATGAAACCATCATTGACCACCACCACGAGTTTGCAACCTCCTCCTCTCCAGCTCAAGCTAAAACAAAAATCAAATATATTAGCAAAGGAACACAGTGTGCTCGTGCCTATGTTTCCCTTATGAAAAATAAATCTAAAATATAGTGGTATTTTTCAAGTATCTTACCACTTTCTTCACCCGCTCATTGGCAGCAGGAGTTCCTCCACTGACAGACTCGGGAGTATATGGACTGCTTACACGGACTTCATTCATCACAACTATGACAGTCTTGTCCCAGCGCACTGGAAGCCTGATCATCACCATCATCAATGGCACTCAGTGATCATCATCATCATCAACGGCACTCAGTCCACAAAATGTAAATTTCCAAACTTGTAAAATATAAACTTCCTACCAAACCAAGGACTGATCTACATTGCAACTAATGCTAAAATATTACATTTTGCATCCGTTCTCAAGCAAGACTCATAATCATTCAAACGTTCTCTAAACAAATGAAAATGCCATAAAAATGATCATCCTCAGACTTCCTGACCGAAAACCTCATAAATTCCCAATCTTTAAGCTACTCAAAAGTCCAATTCTTATTAGAAACTCCAATAAAATCAGCTTCATGCAACAACATTTACACACTACAGTGAAATGGGCTGTATATCATGATGCAGAAACAGCAATCCTCATAATTTTAGTTGCAACTTAAATCAGCAAGAACTGAGTAAAAACAACTCACGTCTTAGACAAGGCATCGAAAATGTTCTGCGCCTGGCCAGTGACCCCAACGCCGATCCTCTCCGACTCTGCCTCCGCTTGTCTGCAACCCAACACAAAACCCAACACTTCAGCAATCATCACTCAAAGACATTTCCCAATTGGGTCATCAAATCAATTACCTAATCGCCAATTCCTCCCTGGCTCGCAGACTATTGAGATCAAGGAAACACTTTTTTATATCAAGTGGGTCTTCCGCCTGACCCAAGTACAACAGCTCCTTTATATAGTTCGCCTTCAGCAGCCGTATGTTCCGCCGCGCGCCGCCTTTCGAACCCTCTTGTGATCCCAAAAGTTAAAGAAAAATTGCAAGAAAGATCACATTTTTTCTAGGGTTTTAAGAAAAATTGAAACGAAATTACTGACTGAATTGATAAATTGCGAACGGTGAAAGGATATGAATGACGACGATGTTGGAGGGGCGATCGAAGGTGATGACTTGGCCTTGGAAGTCTTCGCTTAGCGTGGTCTTGACGGAGACCAAGCACCCGATGGCCAACTTCTCCGTGACGCTGCCATCCATGGCCATGCCTTATTTTTCCCCAAATTGGAGTTCTGATTTTGTGATACAGAAGCCCTAGTTAGTTTCGTTGCTCCTAATATTTTGGCGGGCTCCTGAGCCAAGGTGGGCTTGCACTTGGCCCAAATATTTGTGATCCAATTAAAAACTTTAGCTTTACAGTGGGTCTTTGTACACTTTTTATCTATGGACACCAAGTCACCAACCAATTTTTCTTATTTCAATGACCATTTTATCCAATGTTAAATTTATCAAAATACTCGACTAAAAATTCGTTTTAAGAAAATGTCTTACCTTTATTAGATAGATAATACAAATGAAGGTAGTAGATGACGAAAGTTCATCCTAACCCCTAGCCTTACTCAAATTTGTTCATGTCTTTTATTGGATAAATGATACTTGTGCGAAGCAATAGATTTTGGGTCATTTACATTCTACTTAGGACTTTAAATGACAAGCATATTAACAATTATGTAATCGAATGTTGTTACTGTCAGTAATCGTATATTCAAATGATATGTTGGTAACATATATTGATATTGAATGGTTGGACATGTTACATAATCAGGCAACCTAGCCCAAGATATTTCAGTATTAAATTTCTTGGAATTGGATTCTCATTTCTTGTACTTCATTTCTACTTGTTTATCAAGAAACCAGCAAAAAAAAAAAACATAGAGCTATCAATAACCCTTTGCTTTGGTTCCTTCGACGGTGCTTTAAAGCAAAATATGTCTTGTCACTCTCTCATCTTCTTCACCTCGGTATCACTCTGCAACAGTGGTCCTTCTCCTTCACGATACAAAACTGGGGGGCAGGCAAGCAAGCAAAGCTCTTTTCTCTCTCTCCCTTTTTTTTCAATTTCTTTTATATACATTTCATCAGACCGTACGTGGAATCGAATACAGGAGAAGGGTTTTTGTCGGATGAGACGTCATTGATAGCGGTTTTTCAAAAAGAAGCTCAGGTTTAATTTAAATATAATTATTAATATCGAGAATAACTCAACTCTATATAAATACATGTCAAAATATCTAGCATTTCAAACATTGAATTTACCTCTCAACGGTTCGTTGAACATAAGTTTCTTTTCTATACCCAAAAAAAAAAAAAAAAAAGACATGCCCCCACATCCCCCATCACTTTGACATTTTGCCCTAATCGTGGGTCATCTGAGCTGGCCACCACTCCATACATCCGGGCATGGCGTTCAATGTTTGACATAATTCAATTCATTGCACATATCATTGCTCATAGACTATAATATTTTGGATAAAAAAAAAGACGAAAATATTTATTTCCAGACTTAATTGGTAGTATTTCTTTTTGAATTTTGTACGTACCTTAAAAAATCAGTTCAAATTATTGCTGTACTTTTTTGCAGCTTCCGTGATTCTGAATTCTGTCGATACAACGTTTTTCATTTACTTATTCGTATCATGGTTTGGTTCGGGCCCTTCGGGTTTACTGCGGCACTGCCAGCACAACGTGCATGGCTGTATGTTTGTTTTTCCATGTTTATATAACTAGGGTTTCACTAACCAATATATATAAAATTAGGGTTTTAAAATTCGATGCTATTTCGGAGTATGAAATATATATTTGTAATGATTAGATATTAATTTTTGTGTTCTATATATTAATATATATGGTTGACTGGCTGGCCAATCAAATCACACATGCTTAGCTAGATACCTCCTGCAAGTGCTCCATATCAAGATGCATGGATCTATCTTGCTACAGCTGATTAGTTTAGTGGGAGTTTTTTTAAGGGAGTTTTAACGAAAAGCCCACGGTACTGTTTACTTTAACGAAAAATTCATATTTTTACACTAAAAAGTCAAACATGTTACTATTTACTTTACCCTTTATTTTGTCATTATCATTAAAACTTAAAGTTTTCAAGCCCTTTTCATTAGTTTTCTTTTTTTTCAAATCATAAATTTCCAAATCAGAGGACTCCATGCTGAAAAATTATGACTTGAGGGAAGAGGAAACTTCGCTCTCGATCTCGAGTGAGTGAAAGGAAGTCAAATTCGGCGGTGTGAGCCATCGCAATGATGCTATAACGTGTTCTTAATTACTAATTGTTTTAAAAGGACTTGGATTGTCTGCCCTCCCATTTCGGTGTCCTTCTCGTGCCTTCCTGTTTTGTGTGGTCACGGTTAAGCCACGTCAACATTTTATATTGTTTGTTTATAAAAATAATAAAACAAAAAGAAATAGTAATATAAAATGTTAACGTGGCTTAACCGTGACCACACAAACAGGAGGATACCGAAATGGGAGGGCAGACAATCCAAGTCCGTTTTTTAATTACTACTTGTTTTCTAATAGAGTGCTTAGATTGAGTGTCACTACGTCAAATCTTCATCAACTCAACTAATATTGTAGAACTATGCTGTTACTTACTCTCATGTATAAGATGTTCTCAAAACTTTTTTTTAATTAACATCTGCCGCTCATAATTTGAACTCAGAGATTATTTTATAGTATATGCAGATTGAACGTCATTAAACTAAATCTTCATCAAAAGATATTGCGGAACTTATGGTATTTTATGTGTGTCCCTTTCCTGGATTGCATCTGAATCATTGTTACTAATTTTTTTCACTACAAATTGTCAATAAGGCGAGCCGTAGCATAACTAATAAGAAAATCAATGGTTATGTACGTTTCACTACAGTTTAATGGCTCGTTGGAGAAGTGCTTTTAAACAATTGAAAGCGCTTTTAGAGAAAATATTTTTGGGTTCAAAAGCACTTAAAGTATTTCTTACAAGAAACACGTAAATAGTGCTTCTTCCATAATTAACTTGCATGTTTACTAAAATTTGGTTTAATTTTTTACTTTCTTTGAAAGTGTTTTCAGTCATTCCGAAACACTTTCCAAACAAACTCTAAAATTGTTGTTTAAGACCTTTTTGTACTGGTATTTTTATACACAAATATTTTTTGAATTTCTTCTCGTTAATTAAGAAGTAGTTCTGTCCAATAAAACAAGTTTTACTTTTAATTATGATAATTTGAGTGCTTGATACAAAATGCTAACAATTAAGGAGGAATGCACGTGTCATTATATTTGAGGTTGATACATGTTAGATTACTCCACCGACTCTAATGGCTTAATCATGTGAAAAATATATACAAACATACCCTAATATATGATGTGAAAGTGATGATGAGTAGGTAAGAGAGTGACATAAATAATGAATTTGCATCATCGTCGGATTCATTTTATGAAGATTCTGGAGATCCGTGAATTATATTTGTTCATCGTACATCGTGCGATCATAAATTATTTTAAATATTTTTATTTAAAATTAAATACAAACAATACTTAACAAAAACTGATCGCACAATATACGATGAACGAACACGACAAAAACGGTACCTGTTGGATAAATAATAATATAATATGTGATGCAGGTGCAATATCCCTCTCTTTAGGCTGTTATCTAGCTAGCTTCACATGATTGTTATGAGTCGGATAGTTTGTAGATACATTTTAAAAATAACATAGTTGGCTTTACTTGGAAAAAAAAATCAAGTAGGTGGTTTTTGGTATGGTAATTAATTTGCTAAGAGTCAATATGAAGGAGTTACTTCCATGAAGGATCTAGAACTAGCTAGAAACTTTAACCATCCATTTAGGGTTATGATCCAACGAACAATCGGTATCAACATTTAGTCATTGATATGTACCAAAAGGATTTCATATACTAATAGTTTCGGTCTCATATGAGTGTTGTCGCATACAACAATTTCACTCAAAACTCTCCCCCTTCATGAGTGGGATTTCACCTGACTGTGGTTGAAGGTGAATACTTAATTTGTTGCCTATATATGATCAAATACTATTGATATCTAGTCGATATCAGATGTCGTTATGGTGTTGATATAGATGTTGACATGTTTTTGCAACATATTGATATAATTTTGATATATTTCCACATCTTGTCAATATGTTATCCGATGACTATTGATATGTTGTCCAATATCACGCTTCAGCTACAATGGAGCAAAATCCTCTAAAGAAGGATGAAGCAACTAACGAAAATGGTGAGACATTTAAGGCTATCTCCAACCGAAAGGTCCAGAGGGCCAGAGGGCCGAAAATAGCCCTAAAACCGTCTCCAACCGAGGGCTAGGCCAGAGGGCTCTGGAATCTGGGAGGGCCCCACGGGATCAGAGAGGGCTGGAGGGCTGGCTATTTTTTTTTTTAATGTTTTCTATTGCTGTCGGTTAAAACCGACAGCATTAAAGAGGTTTTATTTTTTTTTAATAGTTCTACTATTAGTGTCGGTTATAACCGACACTAATAGTTTGAATGTTTTTTAATATAACGGCTAGTAGCCGTTGTATTATTAGGCCTTTTTTTTTTTAATGAATTTAAACTTTTTTTTTTCCCTTTTTTTTCCTTTTCATATTAATCAAATTTTGTTTCATATTTTTTTTCAATTCTATTTTACAAAATTTGTTTCAATTTTTTTTTAAATTCAATTTTTTTCCTATAACTTCTATTTTACAAAATTTGATTCATATTTTTTTTCCTATAACTTCTATTTCACAAAATTTGTTTCATAATTTTTTTCAATTCTATTTTTTTCCTAGGCCATTTATACAACATTAAATTAAATTAAGTAACATGAAACAACATTAAACAATATGAAATAACATTAAATAACATTAACCAACATACAAATTATACAACATAAAAAAACATTTAACAACATGAAACTCGGAGGTACTCGTCTTTGTAAACCTGAAGGAGCCGATTCAGATCTTCTTGATTTGGCTCTCGGAGGTACTCGTCTTTGTAAACCTGAACAATTGTGTTACAAAATTCTTCAAGAGTATCAAGGCATGTAGACTCAGACATACCATGGGTTTCATCCATCGAATCAGCTGAGGAGCCATATGCCATCATTCGGAGTGCAACAGTAACCTTCTGATGAGGTGAGAAACCAGGGCGGCTAGCTGACGTCAGCATGATGTCAGCTACCAACGGCTAGCTGACATCATGTTGACGTCACCTAGCCGTTAGATTTGAATTTAAATTGTAGTTTTTAAATAATAAATTATGTTTGGCCCTATGGCCCTTTGGCCCTCGGTTGGAGACGATTTTTTGTGATAGGGCTAAAACGAGCCATCTGGCCCTCTGGCCCTCGGTTGGAGACGGAGACAAATATGGCCATGTACTGTTCATTAAAATATTAATATCTTGGAGAATCTTGGAGGGCCAGAGGGCTAAAACGAGCCCTCTGGCCAGCCATCGGTTGGAGATGGCCTAAGGTAATTCTATTTAGGGCTCAAAGCTATCAATAATTGCAATGGTTAGAGAACACACTTTACGGCTCAAAGACGATCATATCCTCACGCAGCCTCTGGTTATAAGGAAATGTTCCACTAAAAGAAGGGCAATTTGAGGTTTTTACTGTCCCAAAGTACAGAGTATAGGAACTTTACCAACAATGTACATACCTAGTAGGTATTACCTACACATCCTAGACAAAAAGAAACGGAACAAATAATTATATTCTTTTGTCTGAAGAAAACAAAAAAGCCAGCCCAAAAACTGAATGTATAAAAAAAACAAAGGTCCCAAAAAAAAAAAAAAAAACCTGAAAAAAGAAAGAGGAAAGTAGAAGCAGAGCACCACATGTGGCGAAGAGGAGTGAAGACAACAATCACAAAACCGAAAAAATGGTCTGGATTTGGAATTAGTTGGCTAACCAGAGAGATAAGGTTTCTCTCTATGCGTCTTTGACTGAATCAATCACGCCACAAACAAGCATCTCTCTCTCTCTCTCTCCCCCTCACTTTCTCTCTCTTCAACCTTAATCCAGCTCAAGAAAAAAGCACTTTTCTTTCTTCCTCTCAGCTGATAGATTAAGCATTTTACCAGAAAGAAAAGCTATAAAAAAAAAAAAAAAAAAACACTCACTTCCTCTCTAGAACCTTAATCCAGCTCAAGAAAAAAGCACTTCTCTTTCTTCCTCTCAGCTGATAGATTAAGCATTTTACCAGAAAGAAAAGCGAAAAAACAGTCTTTGAAATGGGAACAACAACAAGCCCTTTCAAAGACCAATATCATCACTCATCATCTCTTGCCAAAAAGCTCTTGCCTTATGCAATCTATGTCCTCCTCCCCATTGCTGTAATCCGCTTGTACTTATACACTCCCTCTCCCTCTCTCTCCTCCACAGATCACCTCCCTCACTCCACTGAAATTACCATCTCAACCTCCTCCTCCTCCTCTTCTTCTTCCTCTCCTTCCCCATTGCCCCCCATTTCCTCCTCTCAAGGTACTTACTAAAAGCACTTTTGTCTGCAGTAGCTTTTCTTTAATTTTTCCAGTTCGGTTTTCTTCTAGGTACTTAAAGTTTGAATCTTTATCATAGATAACAAATATTTTGCCTGAATGTTTTGTTGGGTTTTTTCTGTGTGCAGAAGAGGAAAGGGCTAAAGAAACTACACCTTCATGTGACTACACCAGGGGCAAATGGGTCCATGAGAAGCTGGGCCCTTTGTACAATGGCACAACCTGTGGGACAATCAAGGAAGGTCAGAACTGCATCACCCATGGAAGAACTGATTTGGGTTATCTCTACTGGAGGTGGAAACCTAGCAAGTGCCAGCTCCCCAGGTTTGAACCCAGCACTTTTCTCCATCTTATTAGCAACAAGCACATAGCTTTTGTGGGGGACTCCATGGCCAGGAACCAGTTGGAGTCCCTCCTCTGCATGCTTGCCACTGCCTCTCCTCCCAACCTTGTTTACACAGATGGGGAGGAGAACAAGTTTAGGAGATGGAATTTTCCATCCCACAATGCCAATGTGTCAGTTTATTGGTCACCATTTCTTGTGAAAGGGGTTGAGAAATCACCAAATGGTCCAAATTATAATAAATTGTATTTGGATCAAGTGAATGAGAGGTGGGCTGCAGAGTTGGGGGGATTTGATATGGTTGTGTTGTCAGTTGGGCATTGGTTTTTGCACCCAGCAGTGTATTTTGAGGGGGATGATGTTCTGGGGTGCCATTTTTGCCCTGGATTAAACCACACTGAGATTGAATTCTATGATGTGTTGAGGAAAGCTGTGAGGACTACTCTCAAAACCATAATTGAGAGGAGAGGGAATGGGAGTGGGATTGATGTGGTTCTGACGATGTTTTCGCCTGCGCATTTCGAAGGGGACTGGGACAAGAATGGGGCTTGTTCAAAGACCAAACCCTACAAGGAGGGGGAGAAGCAGCTTGAAGGAATGGATGCTGAGATGAGGCAGCTGGAGGTGGAAGAAGTAGAGGCTGCTAGGGCAAATGGTGAGAAATTTGTAGGGTTTAGGTTGGAGGCATTGGATGTGACTAAATTGTCCTTGATGAGGCCAGATGGGCATCCAGGGCCTTACATGAATAAGTTTCCATTTGCTGATGGGGTTCCTGAGAGGGTGCAGAATGATTGTGTGCATTGGTGCTTGCCAGGGCCTATTGACACATGGAATGAGATTCTGCTGGAGGTCATGAAGAAATGGAATCAGGGGAAGTGAATGGAGGAGAAGAACTTCCACGTAACGGTGATGCTACTGTGGTGGTATTCCAAGCCGCACTTCCATTTGCTGATTGGGTTCCTGATTGGTTGGGAACAGTGACGCAGTGGCATCCCTGTTGTGGGTAAGTTTCTCTCAAGATTTAAGGAGAGCAAAATGAGTTATTACAGAATCATTGGTCGGTTTTGTTTGTTTGTTTCATTCTTGTTCCCAGTATGTGTGGTGGTTATGAAGCTGCGAGAAGGCCAAAGAAGAGGAAGACAATCTGCATCGATTGTTTGTTTTGTTTGGGCTCTCTGTTGTAATGGAAGAAGACAAGAATGAGTTGATTGAAGATGTGGTGGAGAAATTTTGAGGGGGGCACATACGAAGACGTGAGTTAGGCCGGTTGGTGTGTTTGCTTCGTTACATCCAAGTTCAGATCTCCTCCTCGTAAATTAGATTAGTTTTTGTCAAAAGAAAAACAAAATAAAGGGTTCCACAGATTACAATCTATATGGTTGGAAGGTGTACGATTGAGTTGAATTGGAAGAAGTGGTCTAGAATTTTGATAGATGATTGGCAAGTCCCTGTAGTTTGTTTGAGAACTCCAAATATACTGTAACTCTTGCCACCTTTACTACAATTTTTCAGCCTTCAAATTGTGTTCCAAGCCTTTCGGAAATAATTATCTTGAATCCTTAAGATTAAGGAGATCCTCCTAAATCTAATCAAGGACTGATTCACCGAATTTTGTGCTCATGATTAAAACCGTTTTGTTATTAATTATTCTGTAAAGATCATTTTTGTAAAAAAATCAATAAAATAAGAGATTGTTTAGTCATCAAACTATATAGAAACATATGGACGGATCCTATAAAAGAATTACAAACCGTCTATTTATCTACTTTTATTTTTTTACTAAACGATCTTAGTTTTAATTGATTTTTTGCAGATATAATATTTATAGAGTGATTTATAATATGAACGGATTTTATTATAAACATGAAATTTCGTGAATCGACCACAAAGTATCTTGACAAGGAACTCCTCATTCTTAAGGAGCCAAGCATTTCTCCTTTTGAGAATTTGTGTGGTTGCAAGTTTGTATCTTTCCTATTTTGTCTTGCTTCCCAACTTTTATGGACATTTCTAAACGGAAAAAAAAATGGAAATGCCTTAAAGTTTCAAAGTATTATGTAATTGTTTGGACCAAAACTTAAACTTTGGGCTCCAGGAGGGGGCCGGCCCAAAAGGATGCTTGAAGGAAGAGTCGGTCAAAGCCCAGTGGTTCAGCCGAAGCCCAGCCGAAGCCCAGGAAGGCAGGAAAGGGCCTCCTCTGCCTTGGTACAGCTCACAAAGGCCACTTGCCCACCTACCCAAGGACCAAGTGGTATAGACTGATCAGCTACATAACCCATAAAGTACTTTATGGTGGCATTTTATGTAAAAAAGCCGATGAGTCATCATCCCCAAACCGCATTCGGGCAAGCTTGCTGCTACAGGAGGGCACGCTGGTTTGTCTATAAAAGAAGAAAGAGAAATCAGGATTGAAGACACTCAAACAAACAAACAAAAGCACAAACTCTGCTCAAAACCAGATTTGCCTTCAAACGATAGCTGTAGTCAGCCAAAAGCCTTCATCCCTCTCGAGATCACTTCCAACCCTTTTTATCAGCTCTGCTACCTTGTCAAACACTTGTCGTAGTATCGATTTCCTTCCCAAAAACCCTTTTCTTCTAAACTCTCGAGCCCCTGTCCAACCTTAAAACCCAAGAAGTTGCAAGACGCCTAGTTTTGCCTGACAAGGTGAAAACCTTGCCCGTCCCTTCTTGGTTTTGTCTTTTCAGTTACTAAACTAGCATTATGTTGTATGCTTTTAGCTGTATTCGAGTTATTTCAAATAACATGATGATTAAAAGAGTCTTTCAGTTCTTAAATCCGATTTAAAGATGTCTTCACTATTTAAATCAGATCTAAGTTCTAACTTCCTTGACATATAAGAGTGATCATGTAAAAGTCCTTGGTCTCAAGGCATAAAAAAGAACTTTATGTGGACTTAACCCATCCACGACAATCCTTGATAAACAAAGAAGTCCGAAATTACTTGGGGCGCAAGTAATCGACTGATCTAGTAGTTTTACCACTGTTGTATTATGATTATGCTAGAACGTTTGAGCTTGGAACAAAGTTCCGATAGGAAGCCTCAAGGCCTATACCTAAGGCCCCACAAAGGCACCTATTTGGATTCGTTCTAAGCTCTGCGGGCTAGAACGTTTGAGTACGGAACGACTTCTGATAGGAAGCCTCAAGGCCTATACCTAAGGCCCCACAAAGACACCTATTTGGATTCGTTCTAAGCTCTGCGAGCTAGCTAGTCAGAAGTATAACGGTGGTGATATTACGCGCGACAATGAAACCAGCAGCATATATATATATATATCCAAGAGAGGGATTGATCATGAATTGGAAGCCTCAAGGCCTATACCTAAGGCCCCACAAAGGCACCTGTCATAATTAATACGGTCTCTCGGATGCATATAGATATGTAGATATACGTATTTTGGATTTAACATCCGGTCTACATCTGCCATGCTAAAGATGGTAGTGGCACGCCTGAGCATCCATATGTTAACCTTGATTGTGAGCCTTAAGGCCTACACCTAAGGCCCCATGAAGGCACCTTTCAAAGTTAACGCTGTCCTTCTCTTTTAGCCTTGCCTGACAAGCCTTGTCAGACGAGCCCTGCCCGACAGTATAAGCAGAAGCCCGACAACAGCTCTCAACCGACGCCGAAACACTATCCCGGGGAGCTGTGTGCTCGTCGCCCAGGAAGCTTCCCCGGCGGAAATTCCTGGCCCGAACAGTAATAATATGGAGTAGTTTCAATTTCTCGTGCATACAAAAGAAACTCACCTTCCAATTGGTAAAAGAAAAAGCCCTCTACCATTTCAACTTACCCTCAATTATCCAAAGTTAGTTACTTCAACTGGCTAATATGTTAACATATGCACCTTAAAAATGATATTGTTGTATATTGTGTGCTTTGTTGGTAATGAATTACCTTTGTCCAAAAAAAAAAAAGAAAAAAAAAAGGAAGTTTTTGGGCCATTTGTGAAGGGACTTTAGAGGTCAGCAGCCCCAAAGTTAACTTTATGTTGCTTGTGTTTTGGGCTTTTTCCCTAAATATTTCTCCAAACTCCAATGGGCTTATGCAAGAAGTTATCTTTTGGAGCAGAAATAACAGCTTTTTCTGTGCAGTTTACAGGAAAATCCATAGGAAAAGTAGAAGAAAATGGGATTGCAGAAGATTTCTACTCCACACAAACGAGTAATAGAAGCAAGCGAGTGCAACTGTTTTGCTTTCTCATCTGCTTTCCATGGCTGCAACTGTTTCGCTCTCTTTCTCTTTGGATCCACAGCAGTGCCACCAGCACCAGCACCACTGCCATCTCTTCTCCGCCACCCACCACTTCAAACCCCACCAAAGCATTCCCTTCACTCCCTCTACCTCCTCAACTATTCTCCCCAAGTACCCACTTTCTATTTTCCCCAAATCAGACCGTTTCGCCTTCAAAGCCTCCTCCTCCCCATCTCATTCTCCCACCACCACCACCGCCACCACCACCACAGCTGCTGATTCCACTACTACTGATTCCACCACCATCACTACTGATTCCGATACTACTACTTCAACAACTTCGTCATTTCTCGAATACCCTCTTAGAACAGGTAAGTTTCTGAGCAGTGAAGAGCTCGAGCAGCTCAAACTCCTCGAGGATTTCAGGTACTACCAGGAATTGGAATCTGGGTCGATGTGGGTTCGGGTGATGAGGCCGGAGGAGTTGGACATCACCGTCGGGTTGCTCGCCGAGTCGTTCGCGGAGTCGATGCTTTTGCCTTCTGGGTATGTGTCTGTGCTGGGCTACTTGGTCAAGCAGTACTTGTTTGAAAGAATGGAGCTTCTTCCCAACACCGCCACGCTCATCGCGTTTTACAGAAGAAGAAAAGAAGAGGGCAAAGAAGAAGAAGAACAACAACTGGAAGAAGTAGAAGAAGAAGATGAAGTTGAGCTTTTGGCGGGGACTGTGGAAGTTTGCTTTAACAAAAAGGGTGCCGTTGCCTCTCCTCCTACCCCAACTCCTCCCAAGAATTCGCCTTATATTAGCAACATGGCGGTGAAAAAATCGCTTCGGAGGTTTGTTTTGCTTCCCCAATTGAAGTTTTACATTAGCAATTGTTGTTTCTTGGGCATGTTACTTGCTCGGCATAATTCCATTGCATTGTATTCTTGTCGTAATTCGCAGATTGAATGCGTTTGGTTTTCGTAATTGTATTGTTTTTTGAACTGAATGATCACAAAACTACCCCCACATAACATCAGATTTGAAAAGACAAAGCTTTAGTTCACTGTGTCTCAAATGAGACTTGATTTAAGATTATGACTTCGTAAATTTTCAGGAGGGGCATTGGATGGCATCTTCTGAAGGCAAGCGAGGAACTAATCTCGCAGATGAGTTTCTCAAGAGAGGTCTACTTGCATTGCAGGATGATTGATACAGCTCCATTCAACATGTATAAAAAAGCAGGATACGACATTGTAGAGACGGATACCATTTTGGTTTTGTTGCTGTTGCAGAGGCGCAAGCACTTAATGTGCAAGAAACTTCCAGTCTTAACCAACTTTTCAGAATCGGATACGTTCTGTTCTCAAGAGGAATTAACGCCGTGAATGTTTATGTGAAAATGATAATATGTGTCTCTGAGGTACATGCGGTTGCTGCCATAAATCTTTTTTGTAGATTTGTATTGATAAATCATTATGCAGTAAATCTCATACTGTTGCCTTGTTCCTTAAATCCATTGCTTTGCTCAGGATAGATGATTAAAGGCCTTGAGGTTGTCAAGATTATCCAGCTGGGTTGTCTTTTGCGTAGAATGCTTGATCCTATGTGCCGATTGCTTGCATTTTGTAATGTGTATGGTAGAGACTTGGTTTGTTGCAGGTAATCTCATCAGTCATTTCTATTTGTTGTATGTTGTATGTAGTCCTAGGGACCTAGACTTCTAACCTTAATGCAAACACATATAGTTCAATGACCATATCCACTCTAGTTTTGGTACATGTGAGTTAGATATTGAAGGATTCAAGTAAATAGAGGAAGGATGAAGGATTCAAGTAAATAGAGTAGGGAACTATAGAGATATATGAAACAGTAGTATTATTCTTTCCGCCTTGCGACTTTGTAGGCTCGTACGGAAGACATATATAAAGTACAAATTACATATACTCTGAGTTTACAATACATAATTTACGAAAGGTTACAAAGTTTCCAAAACATAGTGATACAAGAAAATGATCCCCTCTTAGATTGGAATCTCATTCATTATTAATTTACATCGTAGGCTTTCTTGATCTTGTACACGAAAACCAACTTCAGTTTGATCGTTTTGTGATGAATTCTCTGTCTAATATATCTACTCAACTGCATTCTGTATTTCTCAATCCTTATCAAATTCTCTTTGTGGGTCTTGTTTTTGAGATCATAGGTCACCAAGCCTTGAAGATTCAACAATTCTTTTATTAGCAGAAGTAAAGGATTTCGATTATGTTGTGCCTTATATTCATCCTGCAATTAGAACATGTGTTTGTTAGGAGCCACGGCCACTCCCAAGCCTTTCGCATTTGTATAGATAATCAACTGGAGCTCTTTCACACATTCTGCCATGGAGGGTCTCTCACTGCTCTCCGGACGCACACATCTTGATGCCAGGTTTGCAAACATAGCTATAGATTCCATGTTGTATGAACTTCGACTCAGCTCAGAATCTATCACCTTACGCAGTTTCTTCCTGTCGTTCAATATGTGTCTTACCTGAAACATATGAACTTTAGTCATGTTTACTTTAACAAACCTAATGTACTTAACCAGCATAATAAGCAGGAGTGAGAAAATATATACTCTACCTGTAGCACTAGGTTTTGATCGTTTGGTCCCAGGGTAATGTCAACGGCTTGACGTCCAGTCAGAAGTTCAAGAAGAACCACTCCAAATGCATAAACATCACTTTGTAAAGTGAGTTTTCCAGTCTGTTTCCAAATACACCTCTTGTTATGTAACATTGGTTTTTTTTTTTTTTTTTTATGAATAGTGTGATCAAAATTTCTTACAAGCATTCATTTGAGATGGGTGGTTGTGAATTAAATGAATAAGAGTGAAAATTACAGGAAGCAGTGTGCATCACAAGCATATAAACATGCCGCTTATGAAATTTCTGGAGAAAATCCGCCTTCGTGTCAAACTATATTGTTTTTGTTCGCTTTTTTTACAGTACTGAACACAGAGAAGTTGCAGAATGCGTGAATTTTGATAGACTATATTGTTTGAGAATTATGGAATGTTCAAAGATGCGTACCGATGTATACTCGGGATCAAAATAGCCGAATGTTCCGAGCACTCTAGCAGTCACGTATATTTCCTTGCCCTCCGGCATCATCTTGGCGAGTCCAAAATCCGATATCTAGATGAAATCGTGATTAAATTTCAGCTCTATATGTTTTGTTCAAAGTTCAAAACCAACATGAGGCAAAATTTCAAATCAAGCAACACGTTTTTACCTTTGCTTCAAAGTCGTCGCTTAAAAGAATATTGGTGGATTTGAAATCTCTGTGAACAATAGGAATCCCAACAGCAGAACTAGAATGCAGATACGCTAGTCCCCTTGCTGCTCCAAGTGCCACCTTCAGCCGTCGAGGCCAATCCATTTTCGCTTCCCCGATCCCTGTCGTACGATTAAAGATTGTTCCGAAGATTAGCAAACTGATTAATTGTTCCGAAGATTAGCAAACTGATTAGTTATTCGCACGTGAATTAAGCGTATGTATGCATTCCTAGTTGAAATCCAACCATTTAAGTGATCTTGCAGGTTCCCTTTCTGCATATATTCATACACCAGAAACCGTTGCTTCCCGTCAGCACAATAGCCGATCAAAGAAACCAGATTTGGGTGTTCAAGTCTGCTCAAGATATCTACTTCCACCCGAAATTCTCGTTCTCCCTCAGCTGCTTTGAAAGGAGGCAGCTCCATTTTCTTGATGGCTACAACCTTTACATTCCCAAACAGAGCACACATCAGTATGCGCCTGGACAACTGAGTTGTTCATAAATCCAGAAACTCATTCCTACAACGAAACATACCTCTCCTGACCGCAAAGTTCCCCGGTATACACGCCCAAATCCTCCTTTTCCGAGCAGATTTTCTTCACTGAAGGAACACGTTGCCTCTTCCATTTCTTTGAGTGTGAAAATTGACGAGCCATGATGGTGTCTTTTCGTCGGTTGGGGGGTTTGATCCTCGAGCTGCCAGTACTCCACCGGTTTATAAATCCCTGAAAGGGGATCACACGCAAATCATAACAAAACGTTGGCAACGAACACTCCCAAATAAAGCTGCAAAGAAAGAGAAGAACAATTAGAAGAAAGAACATACAAGGGTCTGTAAGGTCGTGGGACTTCGACCGCCGACGCTTGTTCCATGCCGAAACTAAACCGAAAGGCATAACGTCTCTTTAAGTTTGATCCAGTTTTTTTCTCAGGACCGAGGATTGAAATGCATGAGAGGGTAGAAAACGAAATCGAAATTTTCGTAATTTGAAATATACAGAAGAATAAAAATATATATATTACGAGAATTGGGTCGAGAGTGTACGTATAGAGCAAGTGAAGTTAAATTAGGAGAGGAGAGTACTCAACATATCATCCACCAACAACCCTAAAACGGTAGCTCTCACTGCACAAACAAGTCCTTGAAGAAAAAGAAAAAGAAAAAGGAAAAGTTGGGCATTGCTTTTGCTTGCTTAATATTGGATGATGGGGAAGTTGTTTGACAAGGAAATTGAAGCTACTGCAACATCTCTTGTTCCTTACATTTTTACGATTTAATTTCTCAAAAAATAAAAATAAAAAAAGGATTTGCAGTTGAGAGGGTGCTTTCATATCTGTTCATCTCATTTTTTGTTGTTGTTTTATTTGTTACTATTTTCTAATTTTTGAAAATTGGACATGGAGAAATATGATAATTTCAGTCGCAATCAACACCCAAATGGGACCCAAATGGGACCCAAAAGTTTGATATTATTCCAATCTTTCGTTTTGAAGTTACTTCCCAGTTCCTATATTTTTGAAGTTACTCAAAAGCATCACATATCGATCCATGGGAGTGCTAAAAAGTAAAAAGGTTATCCAGAATCCCACAAGTGATAGTTGTGTGTGTGCGCCAACGATGAACTTTTTCTAGATTCTAGACCAAATGAATAGCAATTCTTTTCTGGTTGTGTGAAAGGGAGGCCAGGACATTACAACGTGTATGCTCACGTAAATCCTAACGTCTCGTTTGATATTTCGAACTGTATTAAATATTTAGTTAAATGATTAATTTGTGCATCGAACAGAATTGATTATCTGGTTCGGTGTTTATTAGATGGGTAAATAATGTGAGGCGTATCTCTGACACACCAAACGTAGACTAATTTACAAAACAAAGCGAAAAAAGAAGCAACATCAAGAAAAGTGAAAAGAAATAAGATAGCATTAATATTAGTAATGTTTTTCATGTGTCCTCACGCAACATTAACGATTCATTTGAAAACCGTCTTTTCCATTTCATATATGGTTGCAGTGTCGAGCAAACTCGCCTCTAACTTAGGTGAGTCGTCCTACTCTGTTAATATCATCTATACAACAGGTACATAATGTTGAAAATTTGTATGAAATGATTGAGTTACATAACTCAATTGTTGAACGGATCAAACTTAAATACTAACGATACATATGTTGACATTATATCAATCGAATATTGACAATAAATTAATCAAACATTAATAAGGTATCAATTAACATTAGCGACGGATCAATCAAATATTGAAAAGTGATACATTTCAATAAAAAATTTTGATGAACGATAAGATAATCTACACTAAATTCATCTAAACTACGGGAAAGAAGAATCGAACATGGAACTTCAAGTCAGTGAATATATTCTTAATCAGCTGAGCTACAAACCATTTGCAATATTGATACATTTCAATAATTTGAATTTTGTAAACTCACCGTTTCAGTCAATTTTCTAATAATTGTGAAAATTGATTTGAAAATGTGAATACTCCTTTAATTAATATCTTATCATATAGCAAAACACTGCCAAACGACAAATTTGTAGCTAGGTTTAACATTTTCCTATTTCTTTTAAGTGACGCCTGCAAACCAAAAACACCAATTAAAGTATTGGGCCCTTCTCCCATTCCTTGCACATTCATGATGCATGTGAATGGCATGCTATCAGTTTTTGTGGTGTTTCTGAGGGAGGTTAATAAAGTGGCAGTTGAGCTTATCCTACTGAATTTAAGACCTCCAAAGCACTCAAACTAGTATATATATGGATCCCTATTTCTCAGAAATCTCAAGCAATTCTTTAAGAAAATCAGTCAATTTCCTCTGATTACGTTCTTGTTCTAGCTAAAGCTACCACATCTATATATAAAATGGCTTCATGTGATGGAAAGCTTGAAGTAGAAGTTGAGGTGAAGTCTCCTGCACAAAAGTTTTGGGAAGCCCTTAGGGACTCCACCACTGTCTTCCCCAAGGCATTTCCTCATGACTACAAAAGCATCGATGTCCTCGAAGGCGATGGCAAAGCTGTTGGATCCGTTCGGCTTATTACATATGCTGAAGGTAGTTACATGCATATATTATCTTACTATGTACTTAAATTATAAATTCACGTACGTCCGAGACAAATTTACAGTTTGACAAGAGAACACTTCCTTATAAATAATGTATTTCCTTGCCGGTAGGTTCTGCACTTGTGAAAGTATCAAAGGAGACGATCGATGCAGTGGATGAAGTCGGAAAGGCGGTTGCTTATAAGGTGATCGACGGAGATCTGCTCAAGTACTACAAGAGCTTCAAGTGCACCCTAACCGTGACTCCCAAGGGAGACGGGAGCTTGGTGAAATGGTCGTCTGTGTATGAGAAAGCACACGAACAGGTTCCCGAACCAAGCATCATCAAGGATTTTGCTGCCAAGAACTTCCTGGAGCTCGATGCCTATGTTCTGGCTAATTAATTATTTGCAAGCTTAAATAAGCTAGCTTTGGAGATCACTGGAGTTTTTCCTTGATATATAATGGCCAAATAAATAAGATGAGTCGAGGTATGCATGCTAATGCACAAAGCTGGTTTTATCTAAACCCTAATCTGTAAGCAGATTGCACCCTATAATATTTTGGGTTTGGATCTTGTACTTTTATATGCTAGTAATGTTTCAATGTTTGTGTCCCCTCACTTTTACTTTTATCGCACGTACAATTTGAAAGAAGAAAAAGAAAAACATGTCATTTGGAAGAGTAATGCTATTCATACCATATTTTTATACCATATTTTTATACCACATTTCTATACCACCTTCAGTGGCATCTGATGTGGACAACAATATCATTTGAAAAATTTGCAAAACCCAAGGAAAGGAAGGAGAAAGACTCTTCGTATACCACAATTATCATTTAATTAACTAGTTTTTCTTAAGGCTTATTATATTAACACCCCACAAATTGTTGAATAAACCCCACATACTTAATACACCCCACATTTGTTTTTTCACTTAAAAATTATCTTAATACACCCTACATACTTTCCCATAATACCCCTACACCCCACATTCTCAATATACACCTTATATTTTGTACATACACTCCACATTTTCTATACATCCCACATTTCTCAAATTTTATAACACTCATTTTAAATTTCAAGGACTGAATCTAACAATTTTAACGTTTAGTTTACCGAATGATTTCAAAATGATGATTTGAAATCATCTTAGTATAGTTTGCATCGACAGATGTCTACCTTTGTTAAGTAGGGTAACATCAGCAATGGCTTCATTGTGAAGGTTCCACGAGAGCTGGGTTGATGAAAACTCCCTTCAATAGAAATCCCCGTAAATTATTACTCTTAGAAATTTAAGTGTTAAAAATGACCTTGTGAAGGGTCATCTGACCTTGTGAAGCCAACCAGGGCTCGTTTTTAAAGACATAATTGAAGCCTGTATCATACAGTATGTATGTACCTTTGTTTTTGTAGCTAGACGATATATGTCAGGTACATCTGATTTCTTGTGATGCTTACGATAGGCCACTTGCCCATACAAATCATACTTGTCAATGAGCTTGAGCACGGTTGTAAGAACAACCGAGCTACTATTTGACATTTCTTCAATGTCATCTCTGTTGCCAAGTATTAGTGTCTGCATAAGCACCAAGTTTAACCCAGTACTAGTGTCCGGTATGAGAGTAGATGATCCAGTTATCGGAGATCAAAGTATGAATTGTACCAAGTTGGCTAGCTCCCGAAGAGCTCGGTATTCACCGCGTTAAAAGTAATTTGGGGTATATTTAGAAATTTTTATTTTTTTAAAAAAACTTAATAATGTCAAAATTGTCATTGCATAGTGGGGTAAATAAGTCATTTAATATTCAATTTTAATGTGGGGTGCTAATATAAAAAACCTTTCTTAATTATTAGTTTATTAAGTAATGAATTAAATTTAAAAATCTGATTAATTCAAATGATGTGGCTGTCCACATCAAATGCCACCTAAGGTGGTATGAAAATGTGGTACAAAAATATGGTATGAATAACATTACTCCATTTGGAATAACAGTACTTTTTTTTTCTAATATATTTATTTTTGATTTTTTTTAAATATAAAGATTTAGCTGGTTACTACACCATGATAACCCAACCTTCTAGTGGTCGAAAAAACTCACAACATTACTTTAATTTTTGAGTTTGGAGGTAAGTTAACAAAGATAGAGTGAGTTACCTCATTGGGAAGGAGGTACTCTCCCGATCTCTTCCACCAAGGTCACCGGATCAAGTGATATGGACCTTTAAAATTTCATTCAACGGCCCACTTGTTTTGATCTTTTAAAAACTATAATAATTTTTTACCGTTGGATGAAATTTAAAAGGCCCAAATAACTTGGTCTAATGACCTTGGTGGAAGAGATCTAGAGAGAATCTCTTTCCACCTCATTGGACCCAATGATCAATTCCCTAGTCAGAGACTACCAACCACCTTGGATCACATTTATTTCTTGTTTTTTTTTTTTTTTTGGGAAAGCACATTTATTTGTTCTTTTGCCTACCTCTTTCCTTACGCTCGGTTATTGTCTAAAGATAAGTCAATAAGAAAAGTAGTAATTGAGTGGAGGCATGTTCTTCTCCTTATGTTCTAAATTGGAGGGCGGCGTAATTGCTACTGGATCGATCGATCATCCAAAGGCATGATTAATTAAGCACGATATGATTTTGTGCCACTTTTGTAGTATCAAAGCACAGATAAGTTTAATTATTGCTATTTGATGCAGTATAGGAGCTAGAAATTGCTCTTCTAAAAAAAATTAGACCAAATATAGTAATAACTGTAGAACACCCGTGTCTCTTGCCTTAATCTATGCTCAATGACTCTCTCCCAGAGCTTCATTGTATGACTCATTAGCTTAATACCTCTATAGTTCATGCAATTTTGTACGTCGCCCTTATTCTTGTAGATAGGCACTAACGTGCTCTTTCGCCACTCATTTGGCATCTTCTTCGTTTTCAAAATCCTATTGAAAATGTCAGTGAGCCATGCTATACCCGTCTCTCCCAAGATCTTCCACACTTTGATCGGTATATTATCTGGGCCCACTGCTTTTCTATGCTTCATCTTTTTCAAAGCTACAGCCACTTCTTCCTTCCTGATTCGGCGGTAAAAGGAGTAGTTTCTACACTCTTCTGAGTTACTTAACTCCCCCAAAGAAGTACTCGTTTCATGTCATTCATTGAAAAGATTATGAAAATAACATCTCCATCTGTCTTTGACCGCGTTCTCTGTAGCAAGAACCTTTCCATCCTCATCCTTGATGCACCTCACTTGGTTTAGGTCCCTTGTATTCTTTTCCCTTGCTTTAACTAATTTATAGATATCCAACTCTCTTTCTTTGGTATCTAGTCGCTTATACATATCGTCATAAGCCGCTAGCTTAGCTTATCTGACAGCTTTCTTGGCCTCTTGCTTCGCTCTTCTATACCTTTCATCATTTTCATTGGTCCTATCCTTGTACAAGGCTTTACAACATTCCTTCTTAGCCTTCACCTTTGTTTGTACCTCTTCATTCCACCACCAAGATTCCTTTTGGTGTGGAGCAAAGCCCTTGGACTCTCATAATACCTCTTTTGCTACTTTTTGGATACAACTAGCCATGGAATCCCACCTTTGGCTAGCTTCCCCCTCTCTATCCCACACGCATTGGGTGATTACTTTCTCTTTGAAAATGACTTGTTTTTCTCCTTTTAGATTCCACCATCTAGTCCTTGGGCACTTCCAAGTCTTGTTCTTTTTTTCTCTCTCTTTTGATATGTACATCCATCACCAACAAGCGATGTTGATTAGCCAAGCTCTCTCCCGCTATAACTTTGCAATCCTTACAAGTTATACGGTCCCCCTTCCTACCTTAACTATTGGGTTATTAACAGTTTCATACCTCGTCTTTAAAAAGTTTCAATGTCATACTTTTGAAGGAAAAATTTTGTCCTAGATAAGAACATGTGAGAATATTTGAACACAAATGCAAACTATTAACACATTAAAGTAGGCATGCATTAAAAAACAATTCTAAAACCCATGACTTTCAAAGCCTAGTGAATGGTGAACCAAGAGACTCTTTAACAACATTAAAGAGAAGGTAAGATTTTAGAGATTCATTACCCTTGAAGCTCATCCTTGTTTACACAAGGGATTTACCCAAGTGGAGGGCCTTCAAGTCACCTCCTAGCTCCTTGGATCTTCCTTGTGATTTCCTTTCTTTTTGTGCTCCTTTGCTTCTTGAGGATGTGAGGAAAGGATCTCAAAAAACACCAAAGGTTTGGTGTCTCTAAGTCTCCACACCAAGGATGAGGTGTGAAGATGAAATGGATGACTTAGAGAAGAAAAGATTGCTAGCTAAATCTTCCCTATGTGGCCGGCCTCCTTGTAGAGAAAAGAGAGAAAATGTTTCACCTCTTTGCCTAAAAAAAAACCCTAATGAGGTAAAAGCTATAAAGATGCTTTTATATCTCATTTCTTAGGTGAGTGGCAAACTTGCAATTAAGCAAAACTTCCCACTACCCTTGCTATGGCCGGCCATCTTAAGTGATTGGGCTTATTGCCCATTTTGTTTTAGTTGTCATACAACTTGAACATAATGGGCCTTGTGGACCAAAACACTTTTGGGCCCTGAAACCCAAAACCAACTTAAAAGCCCAATACGAACCTTTCGTTAAATTAATTAACTAATTAATTAATCTTGACCATTTTTCAATTAAACCATTTAATTGCATATCCATTTCGTTTATATTTCTTCACTTTCATCTTTACTCGGTGTACGATCCATTAGGTTCCAATTAGCGAGGCAGTGGGCGATTGTTACTCTTAACGATCGATTATGAATTGAAACTACATTTCAATTCCCTCTTTGATTAAGATTAGTGTTTGCTAATCTTCAGGGCTTCCACAAACCATGAGTGACACCTAGCAGCATGTCATGGTTACCCAAGCTAAGTAGAAGTGGTTGGAGAACCTATCCACTTACAGCTGCAACGCAATACGGTCATTCTATAATACAATACTCTTAATCACATTGTTTGAATGATAGTTTGTTTCATGTCTACTATCCAATGTGATATTTCTCTATATGATTCAATTGAATATGATTTGGAACAAACTTCCTAAGTCATATTCATATGCTTTGGCCAAAGACTCTCGAATCATATCTTAGAGTATTCTCCTTCTACCATGGAAGGTTAGAGATCCCTTGTTGTGCATTCATATGCCTACATGACTAGATAGCTTGACCCCAACAATGCCGTGGACACTCTCAATGGAATGCCTTTGACATGATCAAAGATCAAGGACCTAACCATTAGACATCTATGATGCCTCAGGTCAAAGGACTACTTTGCATATTGCAACTTACGAGTTCTTACATGACATGTATGTTCGAACTCTCTTTTGATCGTTGTTCATTGTACTCGATTACTCTTTCGAGCACCTATGTGTTTGTCTTAGTGTCAAACACTAGATGACTTGAGACTAGTCATACTCGCGCTTGAGTTGACATAACACATACTAACTTTAGCGGATTGTCAATGCCCAATTGGCAATCCTATGGCTAGGAACGTTTTAGGAATGATCATAAGAGAGAGGTCTCGTTAATCTAACTTACTTAAATCACTTCTTTCTTAGATCAAATACATTCCTTGGATTCCCTTATTGCTTAAACACATGATACATAAATAGTGATTAACAATAAGCTTTGCCCTTCATTAAACATTTAATAGTTTAATACATTAAGTATTCCAAAAGCTATTACATCAAATGAGTGGCTTTGTGGGCATACTTCCAACAACTTTATCTTCGAATTTGTTGCAATGTCATACGTTCCGTTAGTTGTCTGTCAATTTCTCTGTTAAATGCTAACATGGCATCAAGCGGGACCCACTTTCTATTAAAAAAATTAAAAAATTAAAAAAATATTATCTAAATATTAAAAAATTAAAAAAAAAACAAAAACAAAACCAAGATCCCATCACCCCCCACGCCGAAACCCGATCCTTCCCATCTTCCCCATCCCATCCGTCGTCCCCCCCTCCCCCACTCCAAACCTTCTTTCCAAACCCAGAACCCTACCCCCACCTCCCCCGCAACCCCCCTTTTCTCCCTCCCGAGCCTCCTAACCACGTCCATCTCCTCCACTCTCTTCACCTCCCCTACCATTAAAACTTCAAAAAAAAAAAAAAAAACAATCAGTTGAGGTGTTCCGACTTCGACGGGAAGGATGAGGTGGTCTGGGGAAGGAAGGGTTGGGTGGGGTGCGACAATCTGGGTTCAGATTTGTCTCTGATTATTATTATTATTTTTTGTAAGTTTTGAATGGGAGGGAGGTGAAGATAGTGGAGGAGAGGGAGGTGGTTGGGAGGAGGGAGAAAAGGGGGGGGGTTCTGGGTTTGGAAGGAAGGTTTGGGGTGGGGGGGGACAACGGATGGGATGGGGAAGATGGGAAGGATGGGGTTTCGGCACGGGGGTGTGGGGGGGGGGTTGGGTGATGGGATATGGGTTTTGATTTTATTTTATTTTTTAATTTTTTAATATTTAGTTAATTTTTTAAATATTTTAAATAGAAAGTGGTTCCTGCCTCATGCCACGTCAGCATTTAACAGATAAATTGACAGACAACTGACGGAAGGTATGATATTGCAACAAATTCGAAGATAAGGTATGACATTGAAACTTTTTAAAGACGAGGTATGAAACTGTTAATAACCCAATAGTTAAGGTAGTTTTATGTAATTTACCTTTTTTTTATGAGAAATGTTAGGGAGACTAAATTTATAAACAAAATTTTAGAAACTAAAGGACATGGAAGTTGATAATTGATTTATTACTTAAACCTTGATAAACGTGCTCATTCATATTAGTGACACATCATTTAGTTTGCAAATTTAGTCTCCAAATTTAGTCTCCCTATCATTACTTTTTTTTTTATGGGTAATGCTAGGGAGACTAAATTTGTAGACAAAATTTGCAAACTAAATTATGTGTCACCAATAGAAATGAACACATTTATCAATGCTTAAGTGATAATCTAATCATCAACTTTCATGTCATTTAGTTTACAAAATTTAGTCTAAAAATTTAGTCTCCCTAACATTGTTTTTTTTTATTTTTTATTATTATTGGCATAGAAATTTATCAAACAAGAGTGATGGGCCTAATTTTTTTTATGAAAAGTTTAATGTTGAGATGATTATATCATAAGAACATAACTTATTTATAAGCTTTAATAAAAAAGGAAGATTCGAACAAAAATTTAAAATCATGACTCAAAATTATTATTGTGCCCAATTAGTTGTGCATATTGAGTAATGTGAATTTGATAGATGTACCCAAAAATAAAAGTATGAAATAATTATAGTTTTTTTTTTTAGTACATCTATATTTTTACACTAAGGGGAGAGTGAGTTCGGCTAAGCCACACAATGGGCAACCTAATTTGGTATGAAATTCGTCATCCATGAGATTTGAACCTAAGACCTCTCATTTCTAAGCGAAGATGAATACCACCAGACTGTAGTACTGAGTGACTAATTATAGTTAAACTATAAGAGGCTTTCTGCTACCTTATAATTTAATGTCAATTTTCATGTCAACATTATAGGACATTATGCCAAAAATATAAGATGACATAGAGTTCATAATGAATCCCACTTTTGAGATAATCCACCTAGCATTTAAAAAAAAATAATAATAATAATAAGTACGATGATTTTGTGCTCTGAATTTAGACTAATTAAGTTGGAAAATGATCCTCACCGGATCATTTTCCTGGGGATCCTAGGGATCCCTTGATTGTGATCGTTCATCGTACATTGTGCGGTCAGTTTTCGTTAGGTACTATTTATATTTAATTTTTAATTTTCAATTTTGAATTGATTTCTGACCGCACAATGTACGATGCACTGTCACGATCACATGATCCCTAGGATCCTCACGAGGATCCTTTTCCAATTAAGTTCACATGGTACGTCGAATTAGAACTCAGTTTTGTCAACTATAGTTCCAAACACAAACACAAAAAACTAAAAACTAAAATAAAAACAAAAATATAAATAAAGGTAGTTTGAATACTGAATGAAGATCATTTCCAGATCCTCTTTGTGAGGATCCATCATTTCAGTTCATCGTACATCATGCGGTTAGTTTTTGTCAAGTACTGCTTGTGTTTAATTTTAAATAAAAATATTTAAAATGATTTTTAACCACACAATATACGATGAATTAACACGATGAGAGGATCCGAAAGAATCCTCATTCTTTGAAAACTATTTCGTTTGCCCATATGCCCTAACCCTAAGCATTATTCTCTCGTGACCTAGACTTCACCTTTTTACTGCAACAAGTCAAGTCCGTCCATGCGTGAACCTACCAATTTCCCACTTGTTTATTACGTTGCTTTTTGTCTAAGTCTCATTTATCATGTTAATCAAATGTCGCAATTGAATCTCTCCATGGATATTTTCCGGCCATAATAATGTTGTTAGACTCAGAATTTTCTTTCAAGAAGACTTGGCCTTTGTCCAAAACATCCTTCACAAGGGAACTTAGAAGCTAGTTCAATTCCCATGTGTATCCTACACTCCGGAGAGCACCACTACCATGACACATATGGAAAGATAGAAAATATAGGACTTGGAGACAAAGACTTAATGCCTATGAATGGCAAATTAACCCATCAACATAGTCGGGAGGATAGGCATGAGCGACAAAGTTCTTTTTTCCAGCACCACCCTCCTTCGTCACTGTTGGCAAGAAGGTGACATCATATTTCTGAGCACTAATAACGTTAAAAAAGAAAGAGGTGGGAACTTTCTGAACCACAATTGTAAGTTTGGACTTGTAAGTTTTTCTAGATTGTTGTTGAAGTTTGGACTTGTAAGTTTTTCTAGATTGTTGTTGAACCTAGTTATTAGGCATGGGGAATAACCACTTGACAGGGAATATCCCAACTGACATACGAAAGCTTGCAATGCTACAGAGGTTGATTCTTTTTACCAATGTTGGCCAAACTTGAGTTGCAAGGAAATAATCTTCATGGTGACATCCCGTCAAATCTAGGGAAATGCCAAAGGCTATTGCATTTGGATCTTTCTCAAAATAACTTTGGTGGCTCAATACCTCGAGAAGTTCTTAGTCTCACCTCCTTATCGATTTTGTTCAACTTGTCTAGAAACCAGTTAACCGGTTCTCTTCCATTGGAGATTGGGAAACCGAGCAGTTTAGGCAAATTGGACTTTTCGGACAACATGTTATCAGGAGAACTTCCCAATAGTCTTGGTGGTTGTGTGAGTTTAGAAGTCCTACACTTTCAAGGCAACTTCTTCAACGGGACCATTCCCTCATCTTTGAGTTCATTGAGAGGGAATGAGGATTTAGACCTTTCTCGCAACAATTTGTCGGGTGACATTCCACACTTTCTGGAGGGCTTTGCTGTCTTGATGAACCTCAACTTGTCTTTCAATCAACTTTTGGGAGCAGTACCGATTGAAGGTGTTTTCAAAAATGCAACTGCAACTTCAATTGTTGGAAACACTGGGCTCTGTAGCGATATTGGTAATCTCCAACTTCCCAAGTGCAAGAATAAGGGCAGATTGTCTCCTAGATTGAAACTAATAATCTCTTTTGTAGCTGGGTTTGCCTTTCTGGGAATGGTTATAGTGTTGTCATTACTGTTTGTTTGTTCATCAAGAAAGAAAGGGAAAGGAGCAGGTCCAAGTGCTTTGGGGAACTCTACAAGTGTCATATAACACTCTCTTGAAGGCTACTGACGGGTTCTCCTCAACTAATCTGATTGGCATGGGCAGCTTTGGGTCCGTGTATAAAGGAGTTCTTGATGTTGACAATGGAACTCGTCAGCTTGTTGCAGTCAAGGTGTTTAACATGTTACGCCAGGGAGCCTCTAAGAGTTTCATAGCCGAATGTGAGGCGATGAGAAATATCAGACATCGGAATCTTGTCAAGGTTGTAATGGCTTGTTCAAGTGTGGACTTTTCTGGTAATGATTTCAAGGCTTTAGTTTATGAGCTCATGGACAATAGGAGCTTAGAGGAGTGGTTGCATCCAACAGCCGGAACACCCAAAAATTTGAGTTTTCTTCAGAGGCTAGACATTGCCATTGATGTTGCTTGTGCATTGGATTATCTTCATAATCACTGCGAGGCACCAATTGTCCATTGTGATCTCAAGCCTAGCAATGTTCTTTTGGGAAACGACTTGACTGGACTTGTTTCTAATTGTGGACTGGCAAGATTTCTCTCAAACCTGACCAGTAACGTTGCGGAAAGTCAAACAAGTTCCATTGGAATACGAGGAACGGTTGGTTATGCTGCTCCAGGTAAACATCTTCATGTGCTTCTCTGTTTTCATTTTGTTCATTCACTTACTTGGCTGGAAAAATAAAGTTAATTAACTAACGAGTTCATGTTGCTCTTTTGTGATGTTTGAATTGTAGAGTATGGCATGGGAAGCAAGATTGCAACATGTGGGGATGTCTACAGCTTTGGTATTCTCTTGTTAGAGATGTTTACAGGGAAGAGACCCACCGACCCTATGTTTAGTGACGGCTTGAACCTTCACAATTTTGTAAAGATGGATTTGCCACATCGAGTTGCAGAAATTGCAGATTCACTATTCGACCCTATTACTTCCAACCAAAGCAGCATCATCAGTGCTGAAAAAATCCAAGTGTGTTTGAGTTCAATATTTAATATCGGAATCTCGTGTTCTGATGAATCCCCGAGAGACCGAAAGGATATGACTGATGTTGTAACTGAGTTGCAATCCATCAGGGACCTTGTGTCCTCGGCCAGAAGCTTTTGTGATGACCCCAAATGATATCAATGATGTTGTAATTGACAGTTGAAGTGTGTTCGAGTAAATGGAGGTATTTTTTACATTTCAATTTGTTCATT
The DNA here is from genome assembly GCA_035220775.1 of Malus fusca. Taxonomy (NCBI): domain Eukaryota; kingdom Viridiplantae; phylum Streptophyta; class Magnoliopsida; order Rosales; family Rosaceae; genus Malus; species Malus fusca. The sequence continues at coordinate 5,563,550 of CM069071.1, forward strand.
TGTGCATTAATGTGCATCTTGGCATCTAGGTTTGTCTCACTTTTTTTTTCCCTAACTTTGTGGTGTTGCTCAACTTGTTTTGCAGGTTTAGACCTTTAGGTTTGGTTTTAGAGGAGTTAGGTTTCATGTTCCCCCACTTTTCTTTGTATCTCTCTTGTTTTCGTTTCTAGAAGGGTATGGTTTATGTCCCTCTTTCTTTTTCGTGTATTGTTTTTGTTATCTCTGTTTTATGAGGGGTAAGGTTTATGTCCTGCCCTGACTATGTGTAACTTCTTTTTTCGTTATCAATAAAATTTCCCTCGTACTGTTGAGGTTTCCCAAAAAAGAAAAATATATATGTGTAACTTCTTTATATTGTGTTATTGCCACTATTTTTTTTCCCTTTTCTTTTCTTTTTCACTGCTAGAAAAATAGTCCTGGCCTGTACTCCTCTTGGAGATTTTCCTTACAACATTTCAAACAGCCTTGCCAAGAAATGTTGTTAAATTAAAGCTAATAAAGTCCACCCAATTACTCAGCTATAAGTTCATAACAAGGATCGATGGTGGTGCTTTGTTTTTTTCTGATAATATTTTGGATGTGATTTTATGTCAACCTTTAAAGCTCAGCCCAGGCTTCAGGAGGAGTTACTGAGAAAATAGCAGTAACTCTTCCTTAATTACTTTTCTCCTGCATTTTTGTTCTTAAAAGAAAATGGCAGATTCTTGAGCTGAATCCCACACCCCCATTTCAACAGACTAGCAAATTTCCACAACCGAATTCCCGACTGCACGAATACGTTTTTATGTCCAGAAAACCCTGCATTTCAATTTGAACTCACCTAGCAGGCTATCATATTTGAAAGTACGAAAAGCCTATGCACACACTACTAATCGTTAATCAGAATAATGGTATAAGTTTATACAATCTTCATATTTTATTTGATTAACGAGTGTAAACAATCAAATATAGAACTTCAATAACTTTGGCCTTTGCCATACATCTATTCATTTCCAAATAAGGAGCTGCTTTTCACAAGCACGGTATGTTGTGGTTATCTTAAGACAGCTTTGACCCTGCAAACTCAATGTTCAACTCCTGCTGCTGATATCTGTGATCATGCTCCCCATGTCCATGATGACCCTACATTATCCATGGAAAATCAACAGTTATTTCCTGTTTAATATTCATTTCGCAAACCTTTTCCGTCAGATCAGCGCATGTTATGAAGAAAACTTAACATAACTAACAAGCAAACTCTCTTAAGAATATCCATGCAGGAAAACATCAAACATATCTGCAACTCATTGGAAAATTGTCAAAGTTTAAGTACATATTCACAAACGCTTTAGTAGCTTGAAAGGTTGATTAACGGCCAGGCAAGAAAACTGGCTCCTCATTGCAGGAGGAGACAGCTAATGTAAGATACATGAGCTTGCATTGTCTTTTGAGATTTCTACTCTCTTAGACAATATATAAACTGAAACAGGGGAGTCATAATATTTCGTTAGTATCAGTGCCAATGGGCATGACATGCTTCTCATGGCAACTCACGTTTGCAGCAAATTTGCAGCTATGCTCAGTTTACACCAACACACTGTGTTTGAATCAATGTATATAGGATTCCAATAACAAATGGATCTTCATTGCAACTGCATTACGTAGGGTGACTTACACTCACTAGTCACGGCCTGAGCAAACCAATCCCACAATAACATATCCCAGTTTTCGGGGAACAAGGAAGGGGTAGCATTCTAAAAGAACTGACAAAAGCAACAGAGATTACCATTTTGTTTGGCAAGAGAGACCTCACAGGGTGATCAACTGAATAAAAAACTTCTATATTTCTTCAATGTGGCTTTTCAATAGAGGGACCTGCTGTTTGATTGATGCCAGGCTCTCTTCCCCTGCATCCTCATCCATCTTCTCTTCGTTGGCTTTGCCCCACATCACAGAATAAAATCCAATGACAATAACAATTGCCCCTATCAAACTGCAGCATTTAGCAAATGTAAATTGAGAAGCTAAATTATGTCCTTTTTGCAATTTTCAACACAAACAAAATTGGTGCCTCTCAATCGACAACATATTGATAAGGTAGTTACAGGGAATAAAGATTGAAACCCTACCTCCCAAGGTAGAAAGTATCCCCTAAGAAGGTAACACCAATGAAAACTGTAACGATAATCCCCAAAGGCTTGAACATAGCTACGAAAACAGGCCCTGTCCTTCTAAGGCACCAAGTAGATACACCAACCTGGAATGCTGAGCCAAACACTGCCTGCAATAGTATAACTTAGCAACTTAGGTTCATGTGTTGGAAAATATTACATCCGATAGGTATATCAGGGCTGTGTTTAGTTATCTAATTACCGAGTATAGAACAGCGATCCACCTGATTTTAGGAGTTAATTCCCACGAACGCAGGTCTCTTTCTAAAATTGAAGAGACTACTACAGATTGAATAGCAACAAAGAAGCAATAATAAAAGACCATGATCAGCTCGGCGCGGTATTTCTTTAGGACCGATGCCTGAAACACAGAAAAACAAAATAGGAAGCAGTCTTAGTTTCTAACCAAATTCCACCCTTTCATGAGCGTTTAAGTAAATTTTACAGATTTCACCTGTACGATAATCCAAGCTGAGGCCAACACACAATTAGCCGCTACACACACTCCTCCAAGGACCCAGTTTGACCGTTCTGAGATAAGTTGTTTATGAGACAACACATCAGTCATAACACTTGAGGATGTCTTCAGAATTGGGGGTCCCTTGTAAAGAGTCACAATGAAAGCCCCTGAAATTGAAACTATTGTTCCCACTGTTTTAGCTAGGCTACTGAAGCTTCTCATGTCAATTCTTTCCATTCTGAAATCATCCAGTTCAATGAATTTAGAAATCGGTGACAGTGTAAGATTACCAGTCTACCACTGTCTAAGAATTTTATTGTATCTTTAATGAGAGAAAGCTCATCAGCTGAAATTCTCATTGGAAACAAACAAGATAATCAAATATTTACACTGGCTCTTCTACAAATACCTCTAAGAACAGAAGAGCTACACATTACTAAGGTAAGGACTTACTAACAAAATAAGACAATTGTGATAAATTAGACTTCAGAATAAAGAAAAGAAAAACAAGGATTTTGAGGTCAGCTGGTCAAAGCAGTGTGCCCTCCCCACTTGCACCTGAGCTTGAATTCCCCTCCCCATGGATTATCTTTAGAGTAGTTTAAAATATCGTCTTGTCTAAAGGAAAAACCAGGGTGATCACAATTTGCAGTGTGAGTAAAAAGAGGAGGGCATAACCTGAAGATAACTGCAAGTACAAAGGTAAAAGCTGGAATGAGGTTGAGCATAGCTGTACTCAGAGTAGGAGAACTAAAATTAATCCCAGCATACCCAAGAAACTGCGCCATGAATCTGCAAAACCCTAATATCAAATTATCAATCAAACCCATTAAACAAAATCCCACTAATCACACACTCACAAACAAAATAAAAATCCAACCTTCAGTAATTTCTAACATGGGGATTTCATCAAACAGATGAAATTATTAACTTACCCAATTAAACCAAGCAAGAAGAACCATCCGATTATCGAGATAGTGAGAGGAGGACGCTCAGATCTAACAAACACACCACAGTGAAAAATCAAATCTTTGGTTTCTGGGTAGTTGAGAAACGGTGAGTATTTGACTACCTTTGTGATCAAAGTAAAAAACCCGACTGAAAAACTACATCTTTGGCTTCTGGGTAGTTGAGTAAGAGTGAAATTTAAGTAATTACCTGTGGAAGACTAGAGAAATTGGGAGGAGGATGAGCGCGGCGAGTGCGTTGGAGTAGCAGAGGAAGATGAGGTTGCTCATGCCATTGGACATGGCTATTTTGCTTATTATAATTAGCCCAGCTTGTGCACACTCAGCCAACACCATCCCAACAATGGGCAGTGCTGCGATCCTTCCCATAACTCTGTTTTTTTTTCTTCGATTTCAGAACCAAAATTTCTCACAGGAAGATGCAGACATGGAGTTCGTAGAAGGCGAGTCTAGTGGGAGTCAATCAAATAATATGGAGGGTGAAGACAAACTCTAATTAGAATTTGATTGTTTAAGCACCCAATTGCATGGTCATGTTGGCGTAGTCAAGTCAAGTGGGTGGGAAGCCGTCGAAAACGTGAAACGATTCTTTTATTCACAATCTGGTTAGGTTCATTATGAATCTAGCCGAAACATCGTTTGTTTTTTTGTTTAGATTAAAGAAATTATTATTTATTAAAAAAAAACGATATTATCTACACAATAGACTAGTAATGATATGGTTCAAATTCACATTTGACGAGAATCGAACTTAAGACTTCTCACTTATAAGTGAAAAGGAATATCATTATATCATAGTACTAAGTGGTAGATAAAAGAAATTAGTTTAAATGGGAAGAATCAAATTTACGAGCTTCCGAGAGATTTTTTTAGGGCCGGTACTATTTACATACCATTTTATCTTTCACACATTTTTTGAAATTTTAACCGTTGGATCGAATGGATAAGGATGATTAAATGACAAAAACTAACGGAATAAGTGGAAAGTAAAAAAAAAAATTGTGTGAATACCCTTACTATTTTTATGTAATCACTTTGTCACGTAATAATCGTTTATTAAATGGATAGGACATTATTTGAATATGTGATAAGCGACATTGACACTATAACAAAATCTTAATTGTATGAGAGAATCTCTTGATGACACATCGTCATTTAGTCTAACTGCACTATTTTACTTTGTTACGAAAAATATTAAAATTTTGGGTAAATATCAGTTTACTACCCTCAAGTTTTGTGGTTTTCAACATTTAGTACATGAAGTTTTTTTCGTCCCAGAATCTTACCTAAAGTGTTGATTTTGGGACAGTCTCGTACATCCGTTAGTCTGGCTGTTAAGTCTCCCATTAACTGATTACGTGGTGCCCATAAAATAGTTAATTAAAAAAAAAACACACACACACACACACCCAGAACCCTTCGTCTTCCCCCACCCTCCACCCCTCCATCCCACACACCTAGAACCCCTTCGTCTTCCCCCACCCTCCACCCCTCCACGGCTCCACCCCTCATCCCCTCCACCCCTCCATCCCAATACAAGAATAATTAATTTTGCATCTCCAAAACCATAACAGAGAAATTGAATCAAAGACCCACTTTTACCAAAAATTGGATAATCCAAACGATGGAGGAAACGAATATGAGAATCATAATCTATCCATATATTTAAATTCCACACATTTAACCTCAAATCTAACAGATCTGATCCTCAACGATCAAAACACACTCGGAGGATGATAAATCAATTAAATCTCTGAAAAATACTCAATCAATCACAAATTTTCACCAGAAAAAGATTAAGGTTTAGTGCAATAACAGCTTTAGATCCAAATATCATAGATTAATTAGGCATAATAAGAACAAAAGGGACAGAGAGAGAGAGAGAGGGATCTGAGAACGAGACCATCGCCGTCCTTGTCGAATAGGCTGAACGCCTCCTTGAACTCGAAGATCTGGTCGTCGGTGAGCTGATCGGCCATCGTTGAGAATGTTTGGCTTCCGAGAAAATCACAGAGAAAGTGTCCAAAATGAAAAGGAAAATATGTTTGTGCATGTCTCGAATGTGGAAAAATGTGAGAGACGGGTAGGCTTTATATATCCAAAGAAAGAGTGGTGGGGGGATGGAGGGGTGGAGGGTGGGGGAAGACGAAGGGGTTTTGGGTGTGGTTTTTTTTTTTTTTTTTTTTAAATTAATTTTTTATGAATTTTTTTTAATGACACGTGCCGCCCAGTCATTGTCCACATGGGTGACACGTTATCAATTAACGGGAGACTTAACAGTCAGACTAACGGATGTATGATACTGTCCCAAAATTAACACTTTAGGTATGACTCTGGGACGTAAAAAATTTCATATACTAAATGTTGAAAACCACGAAACTTGAGGGTAGTAAACTGATATTTACCCTAAAATTTTATGTACCTTTTTGAAATGTTCACTGAATTTCATACCTTTTCTTTGATGTCACATTTTGAATTGATAAAATGTATCTCATTTCCAATTTTTTATGAGCCATAAAATGCATCCAACTAGAAATTCACTCTTATTCCTTCATGTTAACAATTTTTTAATTAGTTCTCATGTTGCAGGTGTAATGGGCTCGATATAGCATAAGTCATGATGTGTAAGTCTTAGATTAAAAGAGCGACATAATAATTTACACTTTACAAAATAATTTTCACTTTACAAGTTAAAAGTTTATGTCCTAATTGCACAGAAGTTTTATATGATGAAAAGTTCATTAGACTTTTGACCTAGATGGTTAAGGTGGAGATAACCCTGTGAACCAGGAGTTGAGATGTGTGTTTACATAGGACAGTTATGCACCAATACTTCTGCTTCTCGTCTTGTATCCCGTTTTGTAGCAAAGGGAGCTTATTTTGGTGCAGTGATTCTATTTCGATCAGCTTCTCTTCTGTGGCCTTCCCCCACATCATGGCATAAAATCCAGTAACGATTATGGCTGCACCAACCAAACTGCAAAGTTGTTCTATAATCATCATTAATTTGCTAATAAGAATGTATTATTTCTTAATCATGATTCGTGAGCTAGATTTTCTAACAAGCCAAAGACGTTGTCAACAAGCTGTAGCTTTCACCAACTTTCAATGATTAAATATGAAACAAAATCAAACACAAGAGGTTGAAACAATTGATATGAACAATTAATTTATACCTTCCAAGGTAGACTGAATCTCCCAAAAATATGGCACCCATGATCACACCAAAAATTATGCCAAGAGGCTTAAACATAGAACAATAAAAAGCTCCAACCTTTTCTACGCACCAGACAATTACACCGACATAAAGAACCGTCGCAACAATTCCCTGTATGATAATAAAAAAGTTATTTTAACATAATAATCAACCCGTATACTCAAATACGCTAGAATACATGCATACAACTCAAAAATTAATAATTCTAATTAATGGGTTATGCTAGATCACTTCCAAATACTGAGTAAATGCTACAGAGTAAAAAATTGCTTACAGTGTATAAAACAGCAATCAACCCCACATCCAGCCTTATTTCCCAGGCACTTGCATCTCTAACTGCAATTAAAGCAAATATTGCAGACTGAATGGTTGCGAATAAGCATTCGAAAAAGACTGATAGCAAAATTGCGGGGGTACTTCTTGTTGGTATTTAGACAATCTTTCATCATTAATAAAACTTGAATAAAATGATAAAGATTGAAAATCAAAGAAACAGAGTGCAGAGAGCTTTGGAAACAGAGGGCTGATGCTTTTTCTTAAAACAGAGATCTTATCTTTTCATTCAGATATTTCTGATATATATGGCTCACTACATAAGCCGACTGAAGTAATTGGGTCGACTGATAAAGAGAATGGGTCGACTGATAAAGGCAACAGTCAGCCATTTTACACAGAATCAGTTTAAGTAAAGCATTAACTTTTAACACTCCCTCTTAATGCTTTGCTGCTTGACTCCCAAAAGTTCTCTTAGGTAGATGAATCTGTCCTTTGGTAATACCTTGGTGAAGATATCAGCAACTTGATCTTCTGTCTTGCAGTAGACCACATCCACTTCCTTGTCTTCCACAGCACCTCTGATGTAGTGATGCTTCAGAGCAATATGCTTTGATTTACCATGACAAACAGGATTCTTGCTCATGGCAATAGCTAACTTATTGTCACAAAGGATATGAGTTGCTGATTCTTGTTTCTCACCAAAATCTTGCATAATTCTTCTCAGCCACACTGCTTGAGAAGTTGCAATTGAAGCCGACACATACTCAGCCTCTGCTGTTGATAGTGTAACTGATTTCTGTTTCTTAGATGCCCAAGAGAATACACCAGTCCCTAGTGTAAAAGTATAGCCAGATGTGCTCTTCAAGTCATCCACACTACCTCCTCAGTCACTATCGCAGAACCCATACAATTTTGGCTCAACATTCCTTTCATACATAATACCAAAGTCAAATGTACCTTGTATGTATCTTAGGATCCTCTTTGCAGCTCCATAGTGAATGCAAGTAGGCTTGTGCATAAATCTGGACAACAAGCTTGCAGCATACATAATATCGGGTCTAGTCGCTGTCAAATACAACAAACTCCCAACTAGGCTTCTATACACAGATTCATCAGCATCACCACTACCATCTTCTCTTTGAAACTTTTCATTCACAACTAGAGGTGTTGCAACAGGCTTGCAACCAACCATTTTGAACTTTTCTAGAAGTGTTTTTGCATATTTCTTTTGAGTAATAAAGATACCATCATTTGATTGAATGATACTAATTCCCAAAAAATAATGCAACATGCCTAGATCACTCATCTCATATTTCTTCATCCTGTCATTCTTGAAATTCAAGATCATATTATGACTACTTCCAGTATAAACCAAATCATCAACATATAAGGAAACAATAAGGATATCTGAAATACCTTCTGTTTTGACATAGAGGGCAGGTTCATTCTCACTTCTTTGAAAACCTCTTTCATTGAAATATGAGTCGATCTCTCCATACCATGCTCTCGGAGCTTGTTTCAGGCCATAAAATGCCTTCTTAAGCTTATACACCTTGTGCTCTTGTCCTTTAAGAACAAATCCTTGAGGTTGATCAACGAACACCTCTTCTTTTAGGACTCCATTTAGGAAAGCCGATTTGACATCAAGTTGGTGTAGAAACCACCCCTTCTGAGCAGCTACGGAAATAAGGCCTCTGATTGTTTCATGCCTAGCTACCGGTGCAAATGTTTCTTGGAAATCAATCCCGGGTTTATGAGAATAACCCTTTGCTACCAATCTAGCTTTGTTCCTTTGAACGGAACCATCTTGATTGAGCTTAGTCTTATAAATCCACTTCACTCCAATGACGGAGTTGTCACAAGGTCTGTCCACTAGTTCCCATGTCTTGTTTTTCACAATGACATTGATCTCCTCTTGCATTGCAGCCTTCCAAGTCTCTTCTTTCACTGCATCATCAAAGTTTTCTGGTTCTTCAACACAAAAATTGCAGCTTTCATAGACTTCATTTAAGCTCCTTAACCGAACCGGCGTTGAACTTGGACTTGAAGGTGTAGGAGAGTGAACTTGATGACTGTTTTCAGGTGATAATTGTGGAATTTCTGGCTCAATTTCCTCTTCATTTGGTTGATTTTCTTCTTCAATTCCGATTAGTGCAGATTCCTCTCAGATGGTTGCTTGATTCCAATCCCACGAAGATTTCTCACTAAAAAGAACATCTCTACAAACCACAACTTTCTTCCTTTTTAAATTGTATAGTCTATACCCTTTTGTGTATGAAGCATAGCCTACGAAAATGCATCTTTCACTTGACTCATCAAGTTTTTGTCTTAGTTATTTCGGAACATAAGCAAAACAGATTGACCCAAACACTCTCAAATGATTCACGGAAGGCTTTCTTCCACTCCATGCCTCAAATGGTGTCTTACCTTCAATTGCCACTGTTGGATGCCTATTCATCAAGTAGACCACTGTATTAACTGCCTCACCCCACAAATATTGAGGCATTCCCTTGTCATGTAACATTGCCTTAGCCATTTCGACTATGGTTTTGTTTTTTCTCTCAGCTACTCCATTTTGTTGTGGAGTGTAGCTAACAGTAAGTTGTCTTTCCAAGCCAATATCTTGACAAAACTTATCAAATTATGTGGATGTGTACTCTCCTCCTCTGTCACTTCTAAGAACTTTGATTATATACCCAGATTGTCGCTCAACCATAGCTTGAAACTTCTTGAAGATTGAGAACACTTCTGATTTCTGTCTTAAAAAGTATACCCAAGTCATTCTGGAATAATCATCCACGAAGATTAGGAAATACTTGTTTCCCACTTGAGTAGAGGTCTTCATGGGTCCGCAAACATCTGTATGAATCAATTCCAATGGAGCTTTTGCTTTCCAAGCTTTACCATGTGGAAATGAATCTCTATGATGCTTCCCAAGTGCACACCCGTCACAGATTTCTTCATTTTCTTGGATACTCGGCAACCCATGCACCATTTCTTTTTCTTGTAGCTTCTTGAGACTTTGAAAATTCAAGTGGCCAAGCCTTTTATGCCATAGCTTTGAATCTTCTTGCACTTCCATCTTGAATGCAGATTGAGTTGCATACTCAATTGTGAGAGGAAAACTTCTACTCTTCCTCATCTCAATCTTAGCCACGAGTTGTTGACGATTCCTCCTGTCATATATCTTGCAAGTATTGTCTCCAAAATATAAGTAGTAGCCATGCTCAATGAGTTGTCCAAGACTTAGCAAATTTTGCTTCAAATCAGGAACTAACATGACATCCTTGATGAACATCTTTCCATTCTTCGTATGCACGGCAATAGTACCTCTTCCCAATGTATCGACTAGCTGCCCATTTCCCATCTTCACTCGGGTTAGGTTTGTAGTGTCAACATTATGGAGAATGTTCTTATTCGCCGTCATATGATTGCTACAGCCGCTGTCCACAAACCAAACTTTAGCTTCTTCTTGGACGGTTGTATCATGACCAACATAAAACATATTGGTCTCTTCATCTTCTGCTTTGGTGTAGTGAGCTAGCTGATTATCTTTGTAAGTACAATCATGTTGCATATGCCCGAATCTGCTACACTTGTGGCATTTCACTTTTCCTTTGAACTAACATTCACTGGAATGAGCTTTGTCACAAATTTTGCACTTCGAAACATACAAACTCTTCTCAACCTTTTTCTTCTCTTCAAAATTACCCTTTCCTTCCCACGCTTTGTTTTTGCCTTTCCAATTCTTGTTGGAGTTGGCTTTGCTTTGACTTGAACTAGCTTGAGTTTTTGGATTCACTGTAAGTGTTTGGAAAGCATTTTCTACATCATTGTTGTCATGCCTAGATAATCTTTGAGCAAAACCTTTGAGAGAACCAATCAATTCTTCAACACTCAAAGTAGACAAATCCTTAGTCTCCTCTATGATTGAAACTATGTTGTCATACTTTCTTGGCAAGCTAATTAGATACTTCTGAACTATTCTCTCATCAGACAAGATTTCACCATAGCTTTTCATTTGATTAATAATCTCAGACAATCTACTCAGGTAATCATCTAGCAATTCATCATCTTTCATTCTTATATCCTCAAAATCTCTTCTCAAAGATTGGAGTTTGACAGCCCTTACCTTAGTAGAGCCTCTGTAGACTTTCTCCAGCACATCCCAAGCTGATTTGGCACTTGTCTCATTTGAGATTCTCGGAAAAATTTCATCTGAGATAGCATTTTGGATGACCCCAAGAGCTTTTGCATCTCTCTTGATGTTTTCCTTCAGCTCCCTTTTTTGAGTGTCTGTCAAAACCACAGTACTTTGAGGTACAACATAGCCATCTTCAATCAAGCTCCACAAATCATGAGATACAAAAATTGTTCTCAACTTTGTCCTCCAGAAGTCGTAGTTCACTCCACTGAAGATAGGAGTTCGAATCTCACCACTGCTACTTGAACCAGCCATGAATTTGAAAAATTTTGATTCTAGGGTTTCACTTAGAATTTTCCCCCTTTTTGAGAATAAAAAAACGCCCCACTCTTTGATCAGATTGCTCTGATACCATGTTGGTATTTAGACAATCTTTCATCATTAATAAAACTTGAATAAAATGATAAAGATTGAAAATCAAAGAAACAGAGTGCAGAGAGCTTTGGAAACAGAGGGCTGATGCTTTTTCTTAAAACAGAGATCTTATCTTTTCATTCAGATATTTCTGATATATATGGCTCAATACATAAGCCGACTGAAGTAATTGGGTCGACTGATAAAGAGAATGGGTCGACTGATAAAGGCAACAGTCAGCCACTTTACACATAATCAGTTTAAGTAAAGCATTAACTTTTAACACTTCTTAACGACCGTTGCCTGCAATGCAAACATTTGGAATTTTGAAAGAAAAACGAATAGAAGTAAAACTTGTTATAATTCGCTTGTTCTTTACTTTCAGCTTTATAAAGGGTAGCTGAATATTAGGGGTAGTTACCTGCAGAATGTACCATAAAGAAATTGAGAAGGCGTGAACTGCAAGAAAAAGCCCTCCGAGGATCCAGTTTGATCTCGATGAGGAAAAGATTTGATAGAGTGAATTAGGAAGTGATGAAGATAGCCGTATGATCGGTAGACCTTTGTAAAATGTTACAACAAATGCTCAAATGTTACAACAAATGCTCCTCCGATTGACATTACGGTTCCAAAAACTTTTGCTTGGCTGCTTGAGCTTCTCCAGTTTACAGTTTCCATCCTAAATACTCATTTGAAGCGATGCATGCTAATTACCTCTACGTAACATAAAATGTTAATCTAATTCCATCACTTTCATCTTCTCTTCCAATCAGTGTAACAATGGAGCGTGCATACCCATACAGGCAGCTGACCCTTTGAAGTTTCAACTAAAACGAAGTAATAAAAACCCTATTTATATAGGAAAAGCTTATAATATAGACGCACATACACATTTTTGAAAAATAATTTATGTTCTCGTATATCAATGATGCAGAAAAGTACATGATTAAAATTGAACGTACTACGTATTAAAGTTCTTACGTGTTTTCACATAATTATTATTCTATTCAATTTTTTTTCTCGTCCCGTACTTTACTAACTACTATAAAAGCTGTAGTAATAAGTCTTTTTCCACACTCTAGTTTTGAATATGAAATCTATTATAAAATTTTCAAGTATAGCCAATTGGAGTCGAGAAGGAGGTACTTGAGCAGTATTTCTCATCACCAACTCCTGTGTTTAGATGGATACACCCGTTCTAATTGGATTTTATAAGAAAATCAACTTCGTAGAGAGTTTAATATCTTTAGTCATAGTCGTACAGTAACAGTACTTGCCATCAGTTCAAAAGAACTTAATTACATATTTACTGAGAAGCACTATATATATATAGTGCTGGTCCCCCAAAATTCAAACAAATATTATTACTCTCTCACTATCAAGAAAAGGGGGAAGAAAATTAGTACCTAAAAATGATGGCAAGTATGAAAGTAAAAGCTGGGATGATGTTAAGCATGGCCGTGCTAAGCGTGGGAGAGCTGTATTCTATGCCAATATTTCCAAATATTTGTGCTGAACAACTGCACATATGATGATCTCTGATTAAATTTCTAAAAAATTGTAATTAAATTATAATTCACATGTAATTAATTAGTATGTTACCTGCCAAAACAGGCCAAGCCAGAAGATTCTGCAAAGTATGGAGAATGTAAGGGGAGGGCGCTCCGATCTGCGAGTAACCAGAAAATCAAAGTGAGAAGAAAAAAGAAAAGAAAAGGATAGTTAAAGAAAGTTGGGTTCCATCATAAAACCAATTGACAATACGAGGAGTAATCCAATTTACTAATTAGCACATGCAAAGTCCCTCAGATTTGGGATTCGCTCTGAACAATAATACTATCAAGACTTTATATAGAGACGGAGCAGAAGTACAGTAAAATAATAAATCAGCTGATTTGATCAAATAATTTGTATGCACGAAAGAAGGAAGGATTATATACAATTAACCTGTGGAAGATGAGAGCAGAAGGGAGAAGAATGAGGGCGGCGACCGCGTTGGCATAGACGACGATGATGTATGCATTGGTCCCTGTGTACATCGCTGCTTTGTTTACTACCACACTCCCAGTCTGAGCCATAATCTGTTGTGCTAGGATAGCACCAAACCCGTTGGAACCAACTCAAGCTAATCCACAGAAAATATATCAAATGAAATGCAAGAACATAAATATAAAAGACACCAAGATTTTAACGAGGTTCCTCAACAGTCAGTGTAACTGGAGTACGTCCTCGGAGCAGTAGGAGCTCACCCAATAATCCACTATCAACCAAATGGAAGTTTACAAAGTGTTGGCAAGCTCACAACCCAAAACCCCAATACAACCAATAGCTCTCACACACCAAAGAAACAAATAGAGAGAAATATAATGAATAATTTCTTCTCTATATGAAGCTCAAAGCTAATACACAAATACAACTTTGATTGAGTGAGAACTAACCAAGAAAGAAAATCACTTTTCTTTCTTATATGGGAGCTGCGTACCTCTCTTCTTCTTTCTGCTGCTCCCTCCTATTTTCTTCTTCTGCGGTTGTTTTCTTCTCATAACAACAAAAGCAGCAATTGCTGCTAAATAATTCCTTAAGTCAACCCGTGACTTCCCACATGGACCAAAGAAAAAAAAGTTTTCTCCAACATTATCATTTGTCATCATCACAAAGCAAGGAACAACATCATGATGTCTCCCCCTTTTTTTTATTTGTTTAATAGCCCACTTGGCCACCATTCAACAATCTCCACCTTGACCAAGTTTCGAAAACGCCATGATAAGCCAACCAACACAATTGACCCAAAAAATCACTCTCAAACACTAGCAAGAGAACAACTCATGCCGAGCCAAATGCTCCAAAACTCCTACTGCTCAACGCCTTCTTTATATAGGCATAATGTGAGCCAAGTTCAAACAGTGAACAAACTTGGCTACACCAACAACCTTAGTCAACATATCAGCGGGGTTGTCTTTAGTTGGAATCTTCTGGAGAATGATTTCCCCTTCACCAACAATTTCACGAACAAAGTGGTAACACACATATATGTGCTTGGTCCTCGCATGATGAACCTGATACTTAGCCAAATAAATGGCACTCTGACTATCACAATGTACCTTCACCTGCTTCTGATCAACCCCCAAATCTCTAATCAGCCCATGTCTCCAAATGGCCTCCTTTATAGCTTCAACAACTGCCATATATTCAGCCTCTGTAGTAGACAAGGCAACAGACGACTGCAAAATGGACCTCCAACAAACTGGCCCTAGTAAACACATAGCCTGTAGTAGACTTCCTTTCATCCAGATCACCTGCATAATCTGAATCAACATAACCAACTGCAAAATAACCAATACCAGAGTCATCTCTCTCAAAGCATAAACCAATGTCTCGAGTACCATGGAGATATCTCAATATCCACTTAGCTGCTTGCCAATGCTCTTTACCTGGATTATGCATATATCGACTCACCATGCCAACTGCATGAGCAATATCCGGTCTAGAGCATACCATTGCATACATCAAACTACCAACCAAATTTGCATATGGTATATTTTTCATTTGCAGCTTCTATTTATCAGTTTTAGGATACTGTAGAGAACTCAATTTAAAATGAGGAGCCAAAGGGGTACTAACCAGTTTGGTTGAATCATGAACTCCAAACTTCCGAATCAACTTCTCAAGGTATTGTCCTTGATTCAAACTGACCAAACCCTTCTCTCTATCTCTAGTGATCTCCATGCCAAGGATCTTCTTCGCTTCACCAAGATCCTTCATCTCAAACTCATTCTTCATTTGCTTCTTCAATTTTTCAATCTCTTCAACATTCTTTGAGGCAATCAACATATCATCAACATATATCAACAAATAAATGAAATACCCATCTTGCAACTTCTTGAAGTACACACAATGATCATATTGACTTCTAGAATAATTTTGGCCTCTCATAAATTTATCAAACCTCAAATACCATTGCCTTGGAGATTGCTTCAAGCCATAAAGTGATTTCTTCAATTTGCAAAACAAATTCTCCTTCCCTTTCACTATATACCCATCCGGTTGACACATATAAATCTCTTTATTCAAATCACCATGTAGGAAAGCCGTCTTCACATCAAGTTGCACAAGCTCAAGATCATATTGTGCAACAAGAGCTAACATAATGCGAATTGAGGAGTGCTTCACAACCGGAGAAAAGATTTCATTGTAGTCAATGCCCTCCTTTTGTGCATACCCTTTAGCAACTAATCTTGCTTTGAATCTCACATTGCTTTTCTCATCAGCATCTTCCTTCTTGGCGTACACCCATTTGCAACCGATAGCTTTCTTGCCCTTAGGCAATTTAGCTAACTCCCAAGTCTTGTTCTTCAAGAGAGAATTCATCTCATCACCCATGGCATTACACCACCTCTCATTTTCTTCACTCTCAATAGCTTCCTCAAAATTGGATGGAATCTCATCAGTGATAATAGGAAGAGCAAAAGAAACATAGTCACTATACCGAGCTGGCTTGGTAATTTGTCTCTTTCATCTGTTCTTGGCAATAGACTCTTGAGGTGAAACTTCCTCTTCAACTTGAATAGAATCTTCAAGTTCAACTTCTTCAACATCCTCATGGTCTCCAACTTCTTCACTTGTAGTGGCTTCAACATCAGCGGAAATAAGATTTGAAGTACCAGAGGCAACTTTCTCAAGCTCCACCTGTTGGACATCTTTCACATTCTTCTCAGATGCTTTGTACATACTTTCTTTATCAAATGTCACATCTCTACTAATTACCAGTTTCTTCATCTCTGGACACCACAACCTGTAACCTTTGACACCACTACTAAAACCAAGAAAGATAGCCTTTTTGGCTCTAGGATTAAGTTTATTTTCAGTTACATGAAAATAAGCAGGTGAACCAAAAATACGAATATGATCATAATCAGAAGAAGGTTTTCCAGTCCATACTTCCATTGGTGTCTTACCCTGAATAGCAGTTGAGGGTAACCGATTGATGATTTGACATGCATAAGTAACTGTCTCTGCCCAAAACGACTTGCTTAAACCCGACTGAGACAACATGCATCTAACCTTTTCAAGCAAGGTTCGATTCAATCTTTCTGCAACTTTATTTTGTTGTGGAGTTCCATTGACACTGAAATGTCTTACAATCCCTTATTCTTTGCAAACTTTTAAGAAATGGTCGGATGTGTATTCACCACCATTATCCGATCTCAAAATCTTAATCTTTCTCCCAGTCTGGTTTTCAACTATTTTCTTCCAACCCAAGAAAATGCTTAATACCTCACTCTTGTGCTTCATAGTGTAGACCCAAGACCTTCTTGAATAATCATCAACAAAGGTCACGAACCAATGTCTACCACTCAAACAGGGAGTCTTTGTAGGACCTCAAACATCCGAATGCACATAATCAAGAATGCCATTCGTCTGATGTACTGCAGTACCAAACTTCACTCTAGTTTGCTTTCCCAAGACACAATGCTCGCAGAAATCAAGCTTACAAGTCGTGGCACCTTTTAGAAGACCTTGTTTCACAAGCCCTTGTAGAGCTTTGTCACCGGCATGACCTAATCTCATATGCCACAGTCTAGTAGTATCTGAATCAGATATGCCCATATTTTCTGAGACTACAGACGCTTCACCTGTCACGGTGCTTCCTTGCAATAGATACAAATGACCACATCGAGGAGCTTTCATCACAACAAGTGCACCATAGGTAACTTTCAATGTATGCCCATCTGAATGAAACCTGAAGCCCTTGGATTCTAAAGTTCCCAAAGAAATAAGATTTTTCTTCAAATTCGGTACATACTGAACACCTGTCAACTCTTTAACCATGCCATCATGCAACTTCAAACGAACTGTACCAATCTCTTTTGTTGTGCAAGGATTGTCATCTCCCATGAACATAAAGCCACCATCAAACTCTTTCAAGCTTGAAAACCAATCCTTGTGAGGAGTCATATGATGAGTACAACCCGTATCCAACACCCACTTAGTAGCACAATCAAATGATGAGGAAGTGGTTAAAGCAAAATCAGAAAAATCTGTTTCAACCTCAACAACATTAGCTTCAGAACTTTCTTTGCCTTTGGTCTTCAATCTAGGACAATCTTTCTTCCAGTGACCCTTATTACGACAAAAGGCACATTCATCCATTTCCAAAGGTTTTCTACATTTAGAGTTTCCTCTAGGTCGAGACTGTGATTTTTTTCTACTAGAAGATGATCTTCTCTCCGATGATCTACCTCTAACAAATAAAGCTTCAGAGGTACTATCATGGTTTTTATCTCTATGCCTCATTTCATAATTCATCAAGGCATTTGACACATCTTCAAATTTCACAGTTTCTTTACCATGCATAATAGTGGTAACAAAATGCTCATAAGAGTCCGGCAAGGAATTCAACAATATTAAGGTCTTATCTTCATCCTTAATATCCTCATCTAAATTTAACAAGTCGGCAATCAACTTATTAAAAGCATCAAGGTTTCTAATCATTTTTGTACCTTCTTTGTATTGGAAGCGGTAGAGTTTTTTCTTCAAGTGTAGCCGGTTCTCTGCACTCTTCGTCATATACTTGTCTTCCAATTTTTACCACAACGCACTTGCTAATGTCTCCCGAATCACAAAATACTTCTGAGTTTTTGCAAGGCACAACCGAATTGAAGAGCAAGCCCACAAATTTAATTTCTCCCATTCCGGCTTCGACATAGCTTCCGGTTTATCTCCCAAAGCGGCAAGTAGATCTTGTTGAGCCAACACATCTTTGACCTCACATTGCCACATCCCGAAGTTGTTTGTGCCATCAAACTTTTCCACTTCGAACTTTGCATTTTGCACCATAGTTCTTGCAAACCCGGAGCTGCTTCCAAAAGGATTCTCATATTGCCCGTCTGACATCTTTGACAACTAGACAGTACCCAAGAGCAACCAGTGCTCTGATACCAATTGTTGTGCTAGGATAGCACCAAACCCATTGGAACCAACTCAAGCTAACCCACAGAAAATATATCAAATGAAATGCAAGAACATAAATATAAAAGACACTAAGATTTTAACGAGGTTCCTCAACAGTTAGTGTAATTGGAGTACGTCTTAAGAGCAGTAGGAGCTCACACAATAATCCACTATCAACCAAATGAAAGTTTACAAAGTGTTGGCAAGCTCACAACCCAAAACCCCAATACAACCAATAGCTCTCACACACCAAAGAAACAAATAGAGAGAAATATAATGAATAATTTCTTCTCTATACGAAATTCAAAGCTAATACACAAATACAACTTTGATTGAGTGAGAACTAACCAAGAAAGAAAATCACCTTTCTTTCTTATATGGGAGCTGCGTACCTCTCTTCTTCTTTCTGCTGCTCCCTCCTAATTTCTTCTTCTGCGGCTGTTTTCTTCTCATAACAACAAAAGCAGCAATTGCTGCTAAATAATTCCTTAAGTCACCCCGTGACTTCCCACATGGACCAAAGAAAAAAAAGTTTTCTCCAACATTATCATTTGTCATCATCACAAAGCAAGGAACAACATCATGATGTCTCCCTTTTTTTTTTTATTATTTGTTTAATAGCCAAAAGGTAGTGGCCACTTGGCCACCATTCAACATAATTGCCATCACCATTCCAATAAAAGGAAGTAAAATCTTCATGCTCATGTTCATCCTCTCTCTCTCTCTCTCTCTGAGAAACAAAGTCACAAACACTGGTACACATGCATATTCTCACATCCCTGTTAATTATTTTGTGATAATCCACTTTGTAGTTTTCTTTTTTGGCCCAATTTTATTACTTGTAAATTTGTTCTAGTGGAGGAAATGCATGGTTGACATGCATGGGCATTTTGGCAAAAATCTCTTTCTTTGTCGAACGTGTACTATTGGATAAGAGGTAGATATTCTATGAGCATAACTATTTTTACGATATTTTTGTGAGCATAATTATTAAAAAATACAAGAGTTTATTGTCACGATGACATCTCGATCATTAGAAGTCTTTTAACTAGCTAAGCTAATGAAGAGTAAAGTTTTCTTGGACCCAAAGTTTAAAAAAATTGTGATCATCCCATTTTGATCTTAATTCTACAGCAAAAGAAAAAATACGAAAAAATAAAATTAAATGACCACTTATTATAAAGTTAAATTTAAATTATGAATAATGTCTGATAATGTGGGGAGAACAGATCTGAAAGCTGCTTTGTTCCTTCCCACTACATTGTTTATTCTTGAAAAGAATAAGAAGTTTTGTTGTTTGTTCACCAATTAAAATTTAAAACCAACCACATACATTTATACTTTTCCAACAAGAAGGATAACAATCATCTGTTGGAAAATATTAGTATTTATGTTTATTTTTAGTATTTGGGTTTTGCTTGTTAGTTTAGGATTTGAGCTTAGCTCATCCGAGTTAGGGTTTCTTAGGTTTAGTTCTCTATAAATAATGCTTGTAATTTAGTTTGAGATATAAGTCATTCACAATATAGCCTCTTAGGGTTTTGTAGCCATTTCGGCAATCTTGTTAGTTTAATAATATTCTTATTATTTTGTAGTCTTGTTTCGTAGCACTCTGATATTCAACTTGGTATCAGAGCAGGTTGGATCCTTTGGGATTTAATCTGTTGTTGATGGGTGCCATTTTGTTTATATCAGTTTTGTTTTAGTCATCTTCCGCTGTTTGTGTTTTCGTTTTAGATTTGTTAGTTGGTATTGATTGTTTGGAAGGAAAAAGTCTGAAATTGTGTAGTCTCACAGCTGCATCTGGATCCGTCCACAACCGTACACCCGCGGGAAAAAAAAAAGGCTGATGTTGTTGGTTTGCACAGAAGGAAAAAATAGGCAAATAGAAAGATATGCTGTTTGTTCACACATAAGGAACAAAAAGAAGGAAGAAGGAAGAAAAAAAGGAGGGGGGAAGGAAGGAAAAAAAAAATGGTTGTTTTGAGGTTTTGTGGCCCGCGTATTTTGGCATCGGCATTGGCACTGGAATTTGGAGTTTTGCATCCACATCTACTTTGGCAAACCCATGTCGTGTACTGCCATGAGTTTGACGGGGGTGTTGGAAAATATTAGTATTTAGGTTTATTTTTAGTATTTGGGTTTTGCTTGTTAGTTTAGGATTTGGGCTTAACCCATCCGAGTTAGGGTTTCTTAGGTTTAGTTCTCTATAAATATTGATTGTAATTTAGTTTGAGATATAAGTCAATCACAATGTAGTCTCTTAGGGTTTTGTAGCCGTTTCGGCATTCTCGTTAGTTTAATAATATTTTTATTATTTTGTAGTATTGTTTTGTAGCGCACTCTGATATTCAACTTCATCTGACTTCATTTATTATTTTCCAGTTTCCCCATTCAATTTTTTTTAGAGAGAAATGGAAATGAAATATGCCAAACCATAATATAAGTGGAATCTTATTCTTGTACCACGTAGGTTTCTCCCCACTTAAAATGAAAGGAAAAGTAATGAAAATAGGTTGAAAACTTTGAATTTTAACGATAAGGACAAAAAAAAGGATAAAATGAATAGTACCAATATTCACTTTTTAGTGTAAAAATGTGATTTTTCATTAAAGTGAATAGTACCAGAATTTTTTCTTTAAAGTTCCTTAAAATAAAAGGAACTTTAATGAAAAGCTCACGGTACTGTTCACTTTAACGAAAAACCACATTTTTACACTAAAAAGTCAATTATGGTACTATTCACTTTCCCCTTTATTTTGTCTTTATGGTTAAAACTCAAAGTTTTCAAGGCATTTTCATTAGTTTTCCTTAAAATAAAAGCTGGACTTGTAAGCATGCAAGTTATTTTGACAACTAATAAGTTATGTCCTTAGCGTAAGTACTATACTACTATTGATGATGATGCACCGACAGAGACATCTCTCCCTCCATAAATGATAGATTATGGCTCAATCTTGGAGTTATAGATAAATGGAAAAAGCGAGACTTAGAAGTGAACAATCATTAGTATTTCAAAAAGATTACTTTGTTTTGTACTCTAATTTTCAAGAAAAATGATTTTTCCACATTTAAAAAAAAAAATTATACACTTCTTTTTATTTGTAACTATCTGATTGAATAAATTTCACAGAAAACCAATCAATAATGTTGTTACCCATGCTGCGGAGAGATTTTTTTTACGGGTTGTGCTATCCACATACGCTTTTTTACCTTTCACACTCTTTTTAATTTTTCGTAGTCGAATCAAATGAATTGAAAATGATGACAAAATTTAACAGAGATGTGTGAAAGGTAAAAATGAGTGTGTGAATAACATACTTTTTTTATGTAATCACTTTATTACATGATAATTGTTTATTAAATAGATAGTATAGGAAAGGGATCCTCTCCGGATCCCTTCCACCTAATCCTCCTTATCAAACAATCCGGACCCTTGAAATTTGATCCAACGGCTAAAGTTATTATAAGTTTTAGAGTGAGTCCGTGTTTTTAGCCGTTGGATCAAATTTCAAGGGCCCGAATTATTTGATGAGGAGGATTAGATGAAATGGATCCGGAGATGATCCCTTTCCGATAGTACGCTATATGAATACGTGATAAATGACAATGACACAATAACAATATTTTAATGGGTAAATTACATTTTACCCCCTCAGGTTTGGGGTCAATTTCAATTCCTTACAACATCTTTAAAACACACTTTCATACCTCACGTTCTATTTTATTTCAATATAATACATTCGTTACATTTTTCATCCATTAGTCCGTTAAGAGCTAACGTGGCTGCCACATTTGTGCTGATGTGGCTACCACGTGGCAAAAAAAAATAAATTCTACATTAAAAATATTATAATATTAACCCTATTAAAAAAAAGGTAAATTACATAGAAACCCCTCAGGTTTGAGGGTTTATTACAATCTCATACAACATCTTTAAAATATTTCACTTTCATACCTCACGTATTATTTTATTTCAAAATAACACATCCGTTAGATTTTCCATCCAATGGTCTGTTAAATGCTGACGTGGCTGCCACATTTGTGTTGATGTGGCTGCCACGTGGCAAAAAAATAATTTTTTTATACATTAACAATATTATAATATTAACTCTATTTAAAAATTAAAAAAAAAAACACCAGAAAAACCCGAACCCAGTCCCATTCCTTCCCCCTCACCTATCTGTAAAAATTCCTTCCCCCAGAATAAGAAGAAACCAAACCCGTCCCTCGCCGCGACCCACCTGCTCTTCCCCCCCCCCCCGCGACGATGCACCGACGACAAAGCATCTGCTCCCCTCCCCCCACGACGACGCAGCTGCTCCCCCCTCCCCCGACAACCCACTTGCTCTCCCCCCCCCCCCCGGCGACGACGCACCTGCTCTCTCCCCCCCAGCGACGACCCACCTTCGACGATGAGCTCGCGACCCCCACGGGCGACTGTTGCAGGTATTTGGGTTGTGGTTGTGGTTGTGGTTTTCAGGCAGTGGGTTGCAGGGATTTCTAAGAAAATTAGTGAAAAAAAAAGAAGATATATGATTAAAGGTGGGGGCTTTGAGGTGGGAGAGGTGAAGGGGGATATGGGTTTTGGGGGAAGGAGACGCGTAGAGGCAGAGGGTGGCGGGGGAAGAGGCGGGAGATGGGTGGAATTCGAAGTTCAAACCCTAGAGAGGGAGAGGGAATGAGGGAATTGAATAAAGGGTGACAGGGAGTGTGTTGGGGTTGGTGTGGAGGAAGAAGAAGAGTGGGAGAGATGGGTAAGGGGGTGGGGACGGACGGACGGGAAGGAAGAGATGGGTAAGGGGGTGGGGGTGAGATGTGGGGAAGGGGATCTGGGTTCAGGTTTTCTGGTTTTTTTTTTTTGTTAAATAGGCTTAATATTATAATATTGTTAATGTATAAAAAATTATTATTTTTGCCATGTGGCAGCCACGTCAGCATTTAACAGACCATTGGATGGAAAATGTAATGGAGGTGTTGTTTTGAAATAAAATAGTACGTGAGGTATGAAAGTGAAATGTTTTAAAGATGTTGTATGAGATTGTAATAGACTTCAAACCTGAGGGGTTTTATGTAATTTACTCTAAAAAAAAATCCCCAAACCCAAGTCCCCTTTCTTCCCATCACCTCTTTGCAACTCCCATTTATCCCCATTCCAAAACCCTAATAACCCGTAGAGAGTCCTGCCCAGACCGTCGAAAAAGTCAGAGTCGATGGAGAGGCTCCAGATGTGGGCAGCAGTGAAGGTGGAGCTAGAGGAAACGTTGGGCTTGGGGGTCGAGGAGAATGGGTTGGGTGGTTGGCCCCTCGAGGAGTTGTCGGACTCAAGAAACATGGCAGAAGGTTGGGGGAGGCGAGGCATGAGAGCTTGAGGACAGAATGGTCGAAGAGGAGGAGGTCGCCGAAGTTGGGGGTGTGGAAGGATGTGTCGGAGTGAGCCTGGAAATGGTGGGACTCGTGCTGAGGGGTGCTCGGGTGGAGGGGATGGAGGGAGGGGGTTTGGGTCCTAATTTGTTTGAAGGTACTGATTTTATTAGCAATCCATTAGGGTTTAATTTAAATGGATTTTGGTTTTTTGCTTTGAGGAAGAAGATATTAGAGTTATGGAGGTTTGGAAAGAGATGAAGAGAACTGAGAGGGAAGAAGATGGGTAGGGGTGGGGTGGGATGTGGGGTTGCGGGGAAGGAATTCTGGGTTTTTTTTTTTCTTTTCTTTTTTTAAACAGGGTTAATATTATAATATTTTTAATGTATAAAAAATTATTTTTTAACATGTGGCAGCCACATCAGCACAAATGTGGCAGCCACGTCAGCGCTTAACGGACCAATGGGTGGAAAATGTAACGGATGTATTATATTGAAATAAAATAGTACGTGAGGTATGAAAATGAAATGTTTTAAAGATGTTATAAGAAATTGAAATCGACCCCAAACCTGAAGGGGTAAAATGTAATTTATCTTATTTTAATTGCATGAGAGAATCTCTTAATATGGTGATACATCATCATTTAGTCTAACTGCACTCTTTTACTTATTTTTTATGAAAAATATTAAAATTTTATGAACAACTTGATAATAAAAATATTAAAAAACTTCTAAATTGTGAGATTCAACCCCTTTGTATATTTTGAAATGTTCCCTGAATTTCATACTTTTTCTTCGATGTCACATTTTGAATTTGATAAAATGCATCTCATTTCTAATTTTTTATTAGCCATAAAATGCATCCAACTAGAGATTCACGCTTTTATTCCTACTTTCTTTCATGGTACAATGTTTTAACTACTTCTCATGTTGCTGGTGTGGTTGGCTCTATTATAAGTCTTAGATTAAAGGAGCGTGATAATAATCTTCACTTTATAAGTTAAAAGTTTGTGTTGCATCCAAGTCTTATAAGATGAAACTCCACACCTCAAGTTCACTAGACTTTATACGTAAATGGTTAAGTGAAGATAATATCCTATGAACCAGGGAGCCAAAACAGTTGAAGTGTGTATTTACATAAGACAAATATAATTTTATTGACACATTCATTTTTACTTCCCACAAAGTCTTATTAATTTTTTGCCATTGATTTACTTCAATTTATTCAATTTGATGACAGAAAATTAAAACAGTGTGTAAAAAGTAAAAATAAGTATGTGAACAGCACTACCTTAATACAATTATGCAGTAATACCACTGCTGTCACAACCCGTCCCGAAAATTTAGTTATTGTGAATGTGATTTGACGGAATTACCCTTAAGATGACTAAGGTACGTGTGACCTTAAATTGATTAATTCATACTCCTAAGTTCTTGGAAAATTTTAATTAAGTAGATTAAAAGTTGTATCCAATTTGTGTGGTTAGGGACCTAAAGGAATTGGGTTGTCATTGTTTTGGGTGGACCACACACACTCACACGGGACACACCCTCACCCCATGCCCTCTCTCTCCTCCCTCGCAGTTCTCTCTCTCTCTCTCTCCCTTCGAATTGTACGGACAAGGCACCAAACCCTCAAAACATCACGGATCGACGCCAATTAGGTGAGTTTCTTCATCCTTGCAACCTCCTGAGTTGAATGGTACCATTTTTGGAACTTAGAACCTTCGAAATCACGTGAAATCCGAACCCCAGTTTGATGTCATTGTTCATGCACACGTGAATTGTTGATTTTCAGGGAATTCTAAGCTTACATGGAGCTTAGTGAGGTCCCAAGGAAGCTCGGAGTACTTAGTTTGAAGGTTTTGGACGTCGGGATCGTAGGGTTCGAAGTTGGCCGGTTTTCTTGGATTTTCTCCAGTGAGATTTCGTGTGTTTTTTAACCTTAAAGTTGTATAGCATGATTCTACATGCTTAGGGCTTCATTTTGATATAAAATACGTGAGAAATGGTTGAGAAATGACGGAGAACAAGGAGATTGAAAAATCTCCAGTTTTCCGGCGCCGGCGAAACCAATCCGGCGACTGGAGGAAGAAGATGACGCGCGTGGGGGCGCGTAGGTCAGTGCCTATCCCGGCGCGTGGCAAGTCCAAATTTTTTTCTAAAAATACCTCGACATCAGTGACGTCGAGTAGGTCACTGTGGTATATTCATATACCCAATTTGAGCATCGTATGAGAAGTTATTACGTATTGTTGGTTATGTGCTTTAAAATAACGTTTTTATAGTTGTTTCGCATATAGGTGATACCTATCCCGAGGACGAGCGTATTCAAGGACGTCACGGGGGTTATGACCCTTCGACTTACCAGTGAGTGGGCAGTATTTTCTGTATTTACCTATATACTATTGATTTTTCCCAGAAATTGAATTTAAATGAAAGTATGTTTTAAAATGTCATGCATGCATATTATATGAAATATGTGAATTAGTATTTGATGCATATATGTGAAATGGTGTTGTGGACGCACAGGTGAGTATCAGGTGAGTTTTATATTGTTCATGTGATTTATTGATGATGTGAATTGTGTTGAGAGCTCATAACCTGCACCATTGGTGTTAGTGCTTATATTATTCACCCCGCACCACATGCTCACCTTGGATCAAAGTAGGTGCATGTCGTACAGACTATTAGAGGGTTTCGACATGTCGTACAGACCATGAGAGGTGGTTCCGACTTGTAGGTGACTTTAGATTATTATACAGCTGTTGATGAGAGAAGCACTAGAGCGTATTCTTACACCTTTCTTATCGTACAGACTACTTCAGGTAGTTCCTATTTATGTGCAGAGTAGCGCCGTACAGGTCATTGTGGTGACTCCGGTTGGTTTGGATTTTGAGCTATAGAATTAATCGTACAGGACCAACTGCAGGGTCTCCGGTCGATTCCTTATTTCACCTGTTATAATGTTGCATCCTTATTCTGTTATTGACATTTATGGCATGGCATACTTTCTGGTTTTTGATAAAGATTGGTGAATTGAGATATTTGAAGAATTATATGCATATTATGTTATTTTCTGGGAAAGTATACAGGTTTTACAGCGAGGGGTTAGAAATGTTGTTAAATGAAATATTTTCGAAAAGCTTTGTTTTACTGACCCACTCAATCTTGTTTTGCGCCCCTCCAGGTTCTAGTTAGCGGTGTTGGTGGCTCACGAGGATTCCCACGGCGTTCTGACAGACTACGTAAATGTAGGACTCACCTACGAGTGTTGTAATTTAGTTATGGTCCTACTTGACTGCACCTAGTGCTTACGCTCTGAATATGTGTGTTTTACACTTAAACTCACTCTAGCATGTTAGTTGGATATTATTGCTAGTAGTTGGTTTTTATTCCTTCGTAATTCCTTTATCTTTTGCTTCCGCATCGCACTTTTGGTTACGTCACGCTCACATGACAGCTAGCACGCCTTGATTCTAGGATCGGGGTGTGTCAACTGCTGCTCGTGTCCTCTATCCCGTTTTGTAGCAAATGGAGCTTATTTTGGTCCAGTGATTCTATTTCGATCAGCTTCCCTTCTGTGGCCTTCCCCCACATCATGGCATAAAATCCAGTAACAATTATGGCTGCACCAATGAAACTGCAAAGTTGTTCTATAATCATCATTAATTTGCTAATAAGACTGTATTACTTCTTAATCATGACTCGTGAGCTAGATTTTATAACAAGGTTGTCGTAGTATAGCAGCTCAAGCAATGTCGTTTTCCACATGGATTGAATGAATAATTTGTGTTTAAAACCAACTCTCAATTAATTATTTAAAACAAAGTTTGGAAAATGTTGATTTTAGAATTTAATATAATAAAAACGAATTTTAAAATAAAACAATTAAAGAAATTAACTAGAGAACAATTGAAAAGAAAATCAATTTGTAAAAGCCTAGGGTTCAGCCGTCACCGTTACAATCCTATGCAATTATACTAATTACTTATGAATTTCCACATACATGCTTTGAAGGTTAGGTTTTCTTAATGCATATTTTCCTCGTGATGTTCAAGCGAAAATGTATATCTAACATGCAACCCGTCTGTGATGTTCAGATCAAATATAAACATGCAAGACTCATTAAGTTTTGTGAAAACCCTTTGAAAAATCATGCAACCCTTAAGAGCGTGATGTTCGCCTTAAGTGAACTTACAATTACTAATCACAACAAGCCTTCCTCAATTTCAGGGTGATGTTCTAACAAAAATTGTAACATCCCACATCGCCCAGGGGAGTAGATCATGTAAGCCTTATATATATATTCTCATTTCTACTTAGCACGAGGCCTTTTGGGAACTCACTGGCTTTAGGTTCCATTAAAACTCTGAAGTTAAGCGAGTTCGGGCGAGAGCATTCCCATGATGGGTGACCCACTAAAAAGTTCTCGTGTGAGTTCCCAGAAACAAAACCGTGAGGGCGTGGTCGGGGCCCAAAGCGGACAATATCGTGCTACGGCGGAGTCGAGCCCAGGATGTGGTGGGGGCCCGGGCCGGGATGTGACAATTTGGTATCAGAGCCAATATCTGGCCGGAAGTGTGTCGACGAGAACGTCGGGCCCCTAAGGGGGGTGGATTGTAACATCCCACATTGCCCAAGGGAGTAGATTTTGTAAGCCTTATATGTATAATATATATTCCCATCTCTACCTAGCACGAGGCATTTTAGGAACTCACTGGCTTCGGGTTCCATAAGAACTCCAAAGTTAAGCGAGTTCGGGCGAGAGCATTCCCATGATGGGTGATCCACTGGGAAGTTTTCGTGTGAGTTCCCAGAAACCAAAGTATAAAATATCGATGATTTCGGAAATATCGGTAGTCCAAAAACACGGAAATATCGATGGAAATATCGGGATATTATCGATATCGATAAAAATTAAATAAAAACCACGGAAATTGTAAGAAAAACTTGGAAATTTTTATTGAAACTTTGCAGGATGTTTATTTAGTCAATTATCTATTAGTTTATCACAAAAAAATTGGAAGGAAATGCATTGCATGATGGATTTAACTGATTTAAGTTGATTATATAGCGAGCTGGCAAATATTGTGAGTGAAATTGTACAAGTTGTAATTGTAAAAGTTGTCAGGGTTTTGAATTATTTGGATGTTTTTGAATGAAACCACCATTATTTTTGTCCATGGTCTGAAATTGTACAAGTTGTAATTGTAAAAGTTGTCAGGGTGCAAACCACACACACACACAGACACACGCCACCACACACGCACACAGAGATCACACACGCACACATACATCACACACGCACACAGAGACTCTCGATCCTTCTCTCTTCTCCCTTCTCTCACACACACACACAGATATCTCTCGATCATTCTCTCTTCTCCCTTTTCCCACACACACGCACAGAGACCTCAGTCTTTCGATCCTTCTCCCACATGGCCTTCTGCTCCTCCCTCACCTTCCTCCTCGTCCGCGTCTTCCGCCTCGTCGACGCCGTCTCTCTCTCGAAACTCGCATCTCTCTCTTTTCTCTCTGCACCGAGACCCACATACACACACGCACACCATCGCACCTGCTTGAGGAAGACACCCATCGTCATCAGCAACCTCGTCTTTCTCCCTCTCCTTCTCGTCTCTGCAACTCGGCGAACGCAGGAACCCTCCGGCGAGTTTCTTGAATTTCTCCAGTTAGGTAAGCTTCGGGTTTACCTCTTTCTGTTCTAGATTGAAGCTTAGATGTGAAATTTAAGTTCTATCTCGTGTTTTTGCAAGGTTTTTGGGATGAAATCGGCTCGGGAATAGGCACACCCATCTCCGGCGAGGCCGTGGATGTCGATGAACTTTCCGAACACCTCCGACCGTTTCACGGCAAACGGAAGTTATAAAAACATTCCTCTCGTCTTGTATTTCAATTTGATACCTAGATCGGAGTCTAGGGTGCTCTTTTACAGTCGGCCGGAGCTGTAGAAGCTCCGGCGTTCTTCTCCGATTCACACATCTCCAAAATATCGCGATATTTTGACGAAACCTCAGTGGATAAGTATTAAAATATCGGTAACTCAAAAAACCGATATTATCGGCGAAATATCGCCGATAATATCGGCATTTCATACCTTGCCAGAAACAAAACCGTGAGAGCGTGGTCGGGACCCAAAGCGGACAATATCGTGCTACGACGGAGTCGAGCCCGGGATGTGGTGGGGGCCCGGGCCGGGATATGACAAAAATTGCATCAAATTACTTGTCTAAAAATCCTAATGGTTGCGAATCACTAAGACAATTAGATAGTTTTAATCGCGGTGATTAATAATTCAAAGCAAGCGTGCATCCATTCATAAACAAATTAATAAAATTACATATTCATGCTAAGGCTCATGGCATCGCCCTAGCAAAAGAACTTAGTTATGAACAATCATAAAACAAAATATTATTAAGAACATGGAAAGAAAACACCTTGAAAATAAACTTCCAAAGCTCTCTAAAATAATGCGCGTGTTCTCCCCCTATTTCTTGCGTTAAAAACCCTAATGGCTAAAAAGTCTTATTTATACTACTACAAAATAAAATCCTAAAAGGTCTTAGAATAAAACTAGGAAACATAATAAAAATAATAAAACAAAAATTAAAGGTTTCCTATTTGAACTAAAATTCAGACTTCTCAGAAAATCAGGCTTTTGACCTACCAAATCAACTCCGATTTGGTCCCAAAATGTCTCTTTTGAAAGCTTAAGACGTTCCCTACAAATTCTCAGAATGAATCTTCCTCAAAATATTCCATCTTGACCTTCAAAATGCCCAAAACATCCAGAAACGTCAATCTCGGAAAGCTGTGCGCTGGGCCTTTATTTCATCACCACGGTCAAACGGCTTGGTAGAAAAATCTAGAATTTTGATATAATCATCTTGAAAGACTCACGAACATTCTCCAATTGGAATCACTCCAAAATTCATCCGTTTGATCACTTTTTGCTCCAAAGGAAGTCGAATGTCCTACATTGAAAATACATAACAAAGTATTAAAATTCTAACAAAATAACTAACAAATTAATGCTAAGATTAGGGTAAAATATATAGTATAATATCGACTCATCAAAATATATTAAAAAAAAATCAAATACTTGAACTGCACAAGTTAAAAGGATGAAAGAAATCATATGAAGAATAATATTAATTTATACCTTCCAAGATAGACTGACTCTCCCAAAAATATGGCACCCATGATCACACCAAAAATTACTCCAAGAGGCTTAAACATAGAACAATAAAAAGCTCCAGCCTTCTTCACACATCAGACAATTACACTGAAACGGAGAACCATCGAAATAATTCCCTGTATCATGATAACAAATATTTGAACATAATGACCAACTCATATACTCAAATATGCTAGAATATATGCATACAACTTAAAATTAATTGACAATTACCGGAGAAGTGCAAGAATTTAAATTAAGTGTATGCTAGATCACTTCCAAATATATAGAATAAATGCTGCAGTGTAAAAAATTGCTTACAGAGTATAAAACAGCAATCAGCCCCACATCCAGCCTTAATTCCCAGGCACCTGCATCTCGAACTGCAATTAAAGTAAATACTGCAGATTGAATGGTTGTGAATAAGCATTGGAAAAACACTATGAGCAAAACTGCGGGGTACTTCTTAACGACCGTTGCCTGCAATGCAAACATTCGGAATTTTGGAAAAAAAAAAAACAAAAACAAAAAGAAGGAAAACTTGTTATAATTTGCTTGTTCTTTTCTTTCAGCTCTATAAAGGACTAAATATTTGGGCTAGTTACCTGCAGAATGTACCATAAAGAAGTTGAGAAGGCCTCAGCTGCAAGAAAAAGCCCTCCGAGGATCCAGTTTGATCCCGATGGGAAAAAGATTTGATTGATTGAATTACGGAGTGATGAAAATAGCCGTATGATTGTTAGACCTTTGTAAAATGTTACAGCAAATGCTCCTCCGATTGATATTATGGTTCCAAAAACTTTTGCTTGGCTGCTTGAGCTTCTCCTGTTTACAGTTTCCATCCTAAATACCCATTTAGCGCAATGCATGCTAATTAATTACTTTTACGTAACATAAAATGTTAACCTAAAGTTTCCTCCTAAATACCCATTTAGAGCAATGCATGCTAATTACTTTTCTACGTAACATAAAATGTTAATCTAATTCCATCACTTTCATCCTCTCTTCCAATCAGTAAAACAATGGAGCAAACAGCCATGCAGGCAGCTGACCCTTTAAAGTTTCAACTAAATAGAAGTAATAAAAACCCAAGTTAATTATAAATTAATTATATAGAACAAGCTTATAATTATACGCACAAATTTCATTTTTGAAAAATACTTTTATGTACTCGCATATCAATGATGCGGAAAAGTACATGATTAAAATCAAACATACTACGTATTATAGCTTTTACATGTTTTCACATAATTATTATTCTATTTGTTGAGAATGAATCTCACCTTGATGAAAGGAGAGATCTTGCATGTGTTTAAAGTAATTAGGCTACTCCCCATATTGCTAATTGGTTTTATGGTGGAACATCAATTTCCTTCATGGTATTAGAGCATGTTGTCCCATGTGTGAAGCCTAACGGCCATATGTGCTCCACGTCACCCGAATTATGTTGTCAACGTGTTAGGCTTGAAAATGGCCACACATTAGGGGGCGTGTTGAGAATGAATCTCACATTGATGAGAAGAGTGACCTTGTATGTGTATATAAGTTGTTGGGCTACTTCCCATATTGCCAATTGGTTTTATATATGGTGGAACCTCAATTTCTTCATGGTAATGAGATGAGAGGCCTTGCATGTGCTTATAAGTAGTTAGGCTACTCTCCACATTGTCAATTAGTTTTATGGTGAAACCCCAGTTTCTTCATGGTATCAGAGTCAGGTTGGCCCACGTGTGAAGCCCAAAGGCCACACATGCTCTAATACCATGAAGAAGTTGGGGTTCTACCATAAAACCAAATGACAACATGGGGAGTAGCTCAACCTCTTATAAATGCTTGCAAGGTGTTTCCTTTCACCAAGGTGAAACTCTTTTACCTTCACATTCTCACACGCCCCCCTCTCGTG
Organism: Malus fusca; assembly: GCA_035220775.1. Classification (NCBI taxonomy): domain Eukaryota; kingdom Viridiplantae; phylum Streptophyta; class Magnoliopsida; order Rosales; family Rosaceae; genus Malus; species Malus fusca. The sequence continues at coordinate 5,596,594 of CM069071.1, forward strand.
TGGCCCTTTTACCAAGGTGGAACTCTTTTACCCTTTCACCAATGTGTAACTCTTTTACCTTCACATTCTCACACACACTCTCACGTGTGATCCTTTCACCAAGGTGGAACTCTTTTACCTTTACATTTTCACACGTCCCCTCACATGTGGCGAATTTTTAAGTCAAACATGTGGACAACACGAATTGGGCGACGTGGAGCACATGTGGCCATTGAGCTTCATACGTGGACCAACTTGCTCTGATACCATGAAGAAAGTTGAGATTCCACCATAAACCAATTGGCAATATGGAGAATAGCTCAACTGGTTATAAGCACATGCAAAGTCCTACCTCTCATCAATGTAAGATCCATTCTCTAACACTCTTCATTTTTTTCTCGTCATGTACTTTACTAACTACAATAAAAGTTGTAGTAATAAGTCATTTTCCACACTTTAGTTTTGAATATGAAATCCCTTTTCAAATTTTCGAGTATAGTCAATTGGAATAGAGGATGAGGTATATTTGTTAGAGATATCATCACCGGCAGTGCACCTACTGAGATACATCAAGTGATTAGGGACTTAACCTATGAATTTGATATCAATGACTTAGGTCCTATTCACTTCTTTCTAGGAATTCAGATTTCCAAGACTGCCAATGGTTTGTTTTTGTCACAATAGAAATATGTGCAGGATTTACTTGTCAAAACTGAAATGATTGACTCAAAGGCCTATGATACACCTTGTCTCCCATATAACAAGTTACACACGGATGATGGTGAGCCCTACTCTAATCGCACCTTATATAGAAGTGTGGTGGGTGCCCTACAATATCTCACATTCACCAGACCTGATATTGCGTTCTCTGTGCATTAAGTATGTCAATTCATGCAAAAACCAATCGTTTCTCATTTCACTGCAGTCAAAAGGATTTTGAGGTATTTGAAAGGTACTATGGATTTTGGCATCTCCTACTCAAAAGGAGATTTGACACTACATGCTTTTAGTGAAGCTGATTGGGCGGGTGATCCAAATGATCGACGATCTACAATAGGTTTGGCTGTGTTTTTAGGAAACAATCATATCTCGTGGTCATCTAAGAAGCAGCAAACAGTATCACGACCATCCACTGAGGCCGAGTATTGTGCTCTATCTTCCACTGCAGCTGAACTTGATTGGATTTAACAAATTCTTAATTTTCTGCATGTTCCAATACCTGCAACCCCTGTGCTATTCTGTGATAATCTTTCTGCTATAGCATTGTCATTCAATCTAGTGCAACATCAACGGACAAAAAACATTGAAATAGATGTGCATTTTGTTCGGGAAATAGTAACCAACAAGAAGCTTCTGGTGCAGTTTGTATCCTCCAAGGAGCAATTTGCTGACATTTTAACCAAATGACTCAGTGCTCCGTTATTTCGTATTCATTGTACCAATCTCATGTTAAGATCATCCAAACATGAGATTGCAGGGGGATGTTAGAGATATATTGTATGGCTAAGATATTGCCACTTGTATGAAGATTAGAAAGTCAGTTAGGTTGTTAGTTTGTTAAGGAGCTAGGTTGAGATGTGTATAAATACTGAGATATGGTCTTGCTTAAGCGCTAAGAAATAAACATACAAAATTTCTACTTCTCCCTCTAGAAACTCTCGAATTCCCCTCTCCATTTCTCTTTCTATCTCTCTCTATCTCTGTAGGTTAACAATATTAGACGTTACTAATTACCAACTTTGAAGAGAGTTTAATATCTTTAGACATAGTCATACAGTAACAGTACTTGCCATCAGTTCTAAAAGAACTTAGTTATGTATTTACTGAGAAGCACTATATATATATATATATATATATATATATATATAAGATTTGGTAATCCATTTATAAATTTTTCTTTCCAAAATGGTTGATTATTGTCTTCTCTGAGCATGACTCTAGACATGAACACATCTTTGTACCATCTAAAGTCGCTTAGAGTTGGACATCTCAGATTCCTGAGTTGATCATGGATCCTAGAGGTGACATTACTAGGTGTTCCTATGAAATGTTCTATGATTGTGAAAAGTAGTGTGTTAATTGCGTCAGAGACGCCTTGTCCTATTTGTTCATCGAAGATGGGTATTCCCTCTTATTTTTACTTGAAATCTTGGGGATATTCCAATCTCCAAAATCTACACTTTCATCAGTTTGAAAATCAAGTTTTTGATATTTATATATATATATATATATATATATATATATATTATAGTACTGGTCCACTATCAAGAAAAGGGTAGTACCCAGTGTTCTAAAACGCGGTCTGGGTGGCCGCCTAGGCGCTAGGTGTCGGGCCGCCGCCGCGATTATTTCAAAAACGTTCAGGAAATCGGCATGGGTATTAGGCGGTGCCTAGGTGGCCGACTAGGCGGGTTAGGCAGCCTAGGCCGGCTAGGTGCTGGGCTAAAGGGCCTCCACGGCGATTCTGTTAAAATTTTTCGTCTCACTACACTGCGATGGTGACGAAAGAGAAATTGAGAGAGCTTGAGGGAAGAGTAAACGTGAGAGAAATATGTAGAAGAATGAGAATAACAGTGCATTTGCAGAAGAAAAAAAAAACGAGAACTTTGACCTGGAAGCCTAGATTTCTTTGCCGGAGAGGATTTCTTCGATGTGCTTGAAGAAAAAATGGAGATTTTACAGAGGGAAAATGGAAAGAAGAAGAAGAAGAGGAGGGAGCGGGAAGAAGAAGAAGAGGATGAGGAAAAGGAAAGAACGAAAAAAAATAGAAGATTCCGGTTTTCAAGACTTCCTTGGTTTGGGAGTCTTTAACTATCTTGGTTGATGTGAGGCATGGGTCTCTTGGCTGATGTGAGGCATGGGAAGTAGGAGCTTTGGAAAGGACTTTACGAAATGGGAAAGGACATTTCAGAATTCTTTTTATTATGAAATGGACCCATTTTTGAAACTGGACTTTATGAAATGGACCCCTTTTAAAAATAATTCTTTTCATAATATGAAATGGGTCTTGGCTGATGTGAGGATTTATTCGATGTCCTTCCTTCCAACCCTAGTTAATAAAGTCCTTCCTTCCAACCCTAGTCCATTTTGAAATGTGAGACACGTGGTGCTTTACGAAATGGGAAAGAACTTTTCAGAATTATTTTTATTATGAACCACCTAACCTGATTTTTACTTTTAATCTTTAAAAATTAGATATAATCATTTAAAATATCTTAAGTTATATGGTATATATGCTTAATATGTTTTTAAATTCTGGACTTGTTAGATATTTTGTTTGCATTTTATCATTCTTTTATTATTTTATTTATGTATTTCATATAAGTATAATTTTTTATAAGTGTCAATGTGCACTTATTTACAAGATATACAAGAATTTTACATAAATCTGCCTAGACCGCCTAGGCGCCCGCCTAGACTCCGCCTAGCCGCCTAGGCGCTAGCCCGCCGCCCGACTAGCGCCTAGCGTTTTTTAGAACCTTGGTAGTACCTAAAAATGATGGCAAGTTTGAAAGTAAAAGTTGGGATGAGGTTAAGCATGGCCCTGCCAAGCGTGGGAAAGCTATATCCTATGTCAATATTTCCAAATATTTGCGATGAACAGCTGCACATATGATGATCTCTAATTAAATTTTTAAAAATTGTAATTATAATGAGTAAATTACATTGTATCTCCTCAGGTTTGGGGTCTATTACAATCGCATACAACATCTCCAAAACATTTCACTTTTATACCTCAACTACTATTTTATTTCAATATAGTACCTACATTACATTTTCCTTCCATTGATCCGTTAAAAGCTGACGTAGCTGCCACAGTTGTGTCACGTGGTTGCCAAATGTGTGTCACGTGGCAAAAAAAATAACTTTTTATTCATTTAAAATAGGGGAAATTAGGTTCTCATCCTTCCTTTTGCTACTTCATTGATTAAAATTCTATTCCTTTTCAATTTTTGATCAAGGTCATTGGGTATTAATAACATCATTAATTATTTCAATAATAATTTTTTTTTATTTCTAAATATATTCATTTAATGTTAAAAATGTTACAATTAGTATATTTATATTTATGACTAAATTTTTATCATATATTTTTAGTTTTAGTTTGTACCCATTTTTAATTTGTAATTCTTTTTTACCTTGTACCAATTTTCTTTTCAGTTTTAATTTGTACCCATATATTAATTTCTTTTTGTGCCCATATTTTTTTAAAGTTTATTTGTATTTGTACCCATATATATTTTTTTATTTGTACTTTTTATTTTGCTAAATGTACCCGTTCATGTAAAACATTTTAATCTTAAAATGAACTCATTCTTAAATATACTAATTTGTTATATGTAAAATGTACCCTTTTTTTATATAAAATCTATTCAATTTTTTTCTAATCCATTTTTTAAACTTATATGGGTACATTCTTTTTTCTTTGATTTTAAAATGTATCCATGTCAAGTTTAATCGAAGAAATTTACTAATGTTATTAAGCCTAATATCGTTTTTTTTTTTTTGTGATTTTGAAGAATGTACCCATGTTTTGATACAATAAATTTTTTGGTTAATTTTGATGAATGTACCCATGTATATATACACACACACACACAATAGTATATTTATATTTTAATATTTTTAATCCCACAAATTATGTTTTTTTATTTATTTAAAATCTCATTTATATAAACAACTAAAATTTCTAATTTTTAATTTAAAAAATATAGTAACGTACTGTTTGGACCCAATTTTACATCATCGGTCCGAGTAATCAAGGCCGTTAAGTAGGCATACTTCTACACCGTCGATTGAAAAATGAAGATATTTTTGTTATTATTAAAGGATAATATTATGGTTTTTGCCATAGTAATTATCTTTTAATTATCCGATCATTATATCTTCAAACATGGACAGTTCGAGTAAACTTGGGATTCCTGCTATCAGATTGGAGAAGCATGTGGATAAGGTTTGAAAGGTTAAGGTGCATGGATGGGATGAAATTATGAGGGGATTAATGCAAGCAATGGGATACCAAGATACGGAATGCATCCAGATGGGTTTTTGAGTAAAACACAATTAAAAATTAATTTAATACTCATGAGGTCAGGATGCATGCGACATTTTTGGGAAATGATGACAAGCCTAGGTGGGCTAGGCAATGATGATAAGAAGACTTTTATTTGGATAGGTTTTTATGAGGTTTAGAAAATCACGAAAGTCTATCTGAAGGATATGTTTTGGTCTCTGAGGATTAATTTCTGTTCCGCGAAGTATGAATTGCAGTGGGACTCTACAAGTTATCAGGCCGTGCCAAGGAAATATGGATGTTATAAATACAGAGTCGCAAGCAACATTTAAGGACCTCCAATTCAACACACAAAACTGCCCTGCGCAAACCATCTCAACAACTTTGAGATTTTTTTATTTTCTTTTTCGCTGACACATCTTCAGTTGGCATAAACAGCACTGTGGAGGCAACCGGTGATATCTTCAGTTGGCATAAACAACATTGTCGCCGTAGAATCAGCCGATCTCGCATCATCTTCAGTTGGCATAAACAGCACTGCGTCGAGGCCGACTGGTTACCTATCCAAGTCTCGGTCGAGAAGGATTTCTGAATCCTTGTTGGTCGAGGTCATCTCATCAGCCTTCTCGGCAAAGTGAGGTGTTACAAGTTACTACATTCGGCACATTGGAAGCCGAATTTGATATTGAACTTCGCTAAGTTAGCAGCCTTGTCTTCAGGCTCTAGAACCCGAAGGCCGAGACAAGTTCCTTCCTCGGCCGCAATCGCAAGACGCAAAAGTCAACCGCGCACCCAACGCAACATCAACATATTTTACTCCTCGGTCGAGCTCGGCCTACGAGTTGGCACGCCTCGCACACAACCGAATGACGTAGTTAGCTCATAGATTACTCGGCATGCGCGCCACGTAGGCTTGGTAGTTTTTAGGGTCAACACGTACATAGAAATAAATTATCACATTAATTTCAGGGACCTCGATCAAAAATTAAAAACCAACAAGGTTTTAATCAAAGAATATTCATAACTAAGGATCGCATCCAAAGTCTCTCTTTAAAATATTATAATAATTTACCCTTTAAAAAAAACCAAATTGAAACCCACCTCTGCGCAACCCCCCACCCCTGCAAATAAACCCAGAAACTCCCCCCCCCCCGACCCACCTCCCTCTCATCCCATCACCACTGCAGCCATTCCCCATCACCATCACAGCCCCCAGACCACTCATCCATCTTCACCTTCTCGACCCACATTCTCCCTCCTCCACTCTCTTCATCTCCATTTCCCTGGCCGAGACCCACCGTCGAAGACAACGTCGAACCGGAACCCAAATCCTTCTGTCCGAACCATTTATAGAGCCTCGCTTCCAACTCCTTCCCTTCCCTCAGCCCCCTCCCCCGGCCGCCACTCAAGCCCTCGCCTCTCACTCATTCGTTATCTCTGACATCTCTCTCTCTTTCTCTCTCGTTGTTTTGCATTTACTTGCTCTTTTTTTTTGTGATTCTTTCTGATTTCATTTATGGGTTGGTGGGTTTGTTTCAAATTTGATGTGAAGGGTTATGTGACGGGGTTTGGGAGTCCCTATTGGACCCGAACAAGCGGTGAGGAGAATGGATCTCTGGGAAGATAGAAGGGAGAGTGGTCGAAGTGGGCCCTATTGCGGCGAGTAGGTGGAGGAGGAGTGTGAGGAAGAGAGGGTTGGACATGGTGGCGGTGAAGAGTATCTGAGGTGGAGGGGTTTGGGCTCGGTGAAAGTGATGGGGGTCAAAAGGGGAGGGAGAATATGAGTTTCTGGGTTTGTTTGGTTCTTTTTTTTTTAATTTAAATAGTGGAGGAGAGAGTGGAGGAGGGAGAAGGTGGTTCGGGAAGGTGAATAGGGATGAGTGGTCTGGGGGGTGCGATGGTGATGGGGAAGGGATGCGGTGGTGATGGGAGGAGAGGGAGGTGGGTCGGGGGGAAGGTTTCTGGGTTTGTTTGCAGGGGTGGGGGGTTTCGCGAGGTGGGTTTCAATTTGGGTTTTTTATTTTTTTTATTTTGTAAGGGTAAATTATTATAATATTTTTAATGAATAAAAAAATTATTGTTTTGCCACGTGGCACACATTTGGCAGCCATGTGGCACAACTGTGGCCGCCACGTCAGCTCTTAACGGATCAACGGATGTACTATATTGAAATAAAATAGTAGTTGAGGTATGAAAGTGAAATGTTTTGAAGATGTTGTATGCGATTGTAATAGATCCCAAACCTGAGGGGTACATTGTAATTTACCCAATTATAATTCACATGTAATTAATAAGTATGTTACCAACCTACATAGGCCAAGCAAGAAGATTCTGCAAAGTGGAGAATGTAAGGGGGAGGGCGCTCCGATCTGCTAGTGGCCAGAAAATCAAAGTGAGAAGAAAAAAAAAGGAAAACGTAAATTGAAGAAAGATAAATTTCACCGTAAAATCAATTGGCAACCGAGAAGTAACCAAAGTTATTTATAAGCACATATAAAATCTTTCATGTTCCAGATGTGGAATTCACTAACAATAATACTGTCAATACTTTAGAGAGGAACGGACCAGAAGTACAGTAATATACTAAATCAGCTGATTTGATCAAATAATTTGTATGAAAGAAAGAAGGATTTTATATAATTAACCTGTGGAAGATGAGAGCAGAAGGGAGAAGAATGAGGGCGGCGATGGCGTTGGCGTAGACGACGATGATGTATGCCTTGGTACCTTTGGACATAGCTGCTTTGTTGAGTACCATACTCCCAGTCTAAGCCATAATCGTCATCACCATTCCAATAAATGGAAGAAAATTCTCCATGCCATCCTCGTCCTCTCTCTCTCTCTCTCTCTCTCTCTCTCTCTCTCTCTAAAATAAAGCCACAAACACAGGAACTGAGGTACACATGAATATCCTCATATTTTTACTTGTAAATTTGTTCTTGTGAAGGAAATGCATGGTTGACATGACATTTTGGAAATGTCTTTGTCCAACATGTATTATTGGATAGGAGGTAGATATTTTTATGAGCATAATTATTTATATAATAATTTGTGAGTGTAATTATTAGAGAATACAAGAGTTTATTGTCATGATTACACGTCCGGTCATTGTAAGTCTTTTTTCTACTAGTGAGTGAGGAGTTCTTTTTTTAGACTCTAAAGTTTAAGAAAATTGTGATCACCCCTTTGATATTAATTTTACAACAAAAAATAAAATTACAACAAAAATATTAAATAACCTCCTACTGTAAATTAAAATTAAATAATAAATAATCACGATTTTCTTGAACACTAAATTTAGGAGAACAGATCTAGGCTGGTGAATAATGTGTGATAATTTCACCTTTTAATGCTAAAAGCTGCTTTGTTCCCACTACATTGGTTGCTCATGATAAGAATAAGAAGTTTGTTTTTTAATTATTATTATAAAAAAAAGGAAGAGGGTTTAAAATTATCACAATAATTTACTGAATAAGAGCGTGTTTCAAATCTGGAACGCATAGGTAAAAACCCAACATTCTAACCATGTACTTATTCAACAAATGAAAAGGATACATAAGGACCAATTAATCTTTTGGTTACCCCTTTGATACAGAACCAATTAAAATTTAAAACCAAACATATAGAAGGGCAACAATCATCTGATGTCATTTCATATTTTTCTTGTTCGAGAGAGAGGGAAATGAAATATGCCAAACCATAATAGAAGGCGAATCTTATTCTTGTACCACGTAGGTTGCTCCCCATTTGAAATAAAGTTGGACTTATTCCAATTTCATGTTACTTGTAAAGCATGCAAATTATTTGACAACTAATAAGATATGTTTTTACTCTTTAGCATAAGCACTATACTACTATTGATGATGAAGCACCGATAGTCACATCTCTCCCTCCGTAAATGAAAGGGGTTATGGTTCAATCTCTTTTGGAGTTATAGATAAATGAAAAAAATAGAGAGTTTAGACGGGAATAATTATTGGTACTTCAAAAAGATTTTTTTGTACTCTAATTTTATAAGGTGATTTTCACCACTTTTTAGCTTCTCACACGCTTCTTTATTTATACCTACTATCGGATTGAATAAATCTCATGGAATTAACGGCCAAATTAAACAAGGATGTGTAAGAGCCTAAAAAAATATGTAGTTATTTTCGTTCTATAGAATACAAGGATATATATATAAGATCTCTTCTTTCGTCGGTGTGGGATTTATATTCTCAACACACCCCCTCACATGTGTGGCGAATTTTCAAGTCTAACACGTGGAATAATAAAAAAACGAGTGACGTGGAGGACGTGTGGCCGTTGAGCTTCACACCTGATACATCATGGTCTCATAATATGGAGAAATATGACTCATTGTACTAATGTGAGTAAAATATTACAATATATATAGTGATATAAATGTCTATTTAGGTAGAAATCATACCAATTACAATAAAAAAATTACATTTTTATAATACACGCAATAATTACTGAGATAACTCCGAATTAATTTCATTTAATCTAACAATCATCATCACTCTTACTGATTCTGAACCCAACATTCTCTTCCTCAAGAACAGAAATGAATTATAAAAAATTAAAAATTAAAATAAAACTTTCTAAGTACAATAATTCAATTCTATTATTCTGCATTTGTATGTGGCTAACACATACGATAATATCGCTTTGTAGAACAAAAAAATAGGAAGAAGTTGGGGTCCTTTAAAACTAGCCAGTTCAACTCAGAGTGACTTACGAGACAACGAACTTCTTTAAGCTTCTTCTTTATCCTCAGCCCATAGATTTACTGCTACTAAGAAGGTCCCCTATCGACTGAGAGTCCGAGGAAATAAAATTTTTAAACCCAAAGCCCATAGGCCATAGGTATCTAGCAGCATGCCAGCATATATCATGGCATAGGATGAATGGTGATCAAACCTTTCAAGCAAGTCAGTTGTTTTATAAGGTTGTCCAGTGTTATGAATGATAATTGACCAAGTTTGGGCATCATTGGGCACTTCTACAACTTCGGGCTGGTTTGGTATGTAGGGTTGGATTAGAATGAATAATTTTCTAATTTTAAGGCATGTTGAGAGGAGAAATAAAAAAATTATGACCTACTAGAGGATGGAAAATGGACTATTCATGAAGAAAATTTATCCATTTCAATCCTGTCGAAAATGGTAGGATTAGAAGGAATGTGTTTTCTTAATGTCTAATCCTTTTTTAATGCCCTCTAAATGAAATTATTTTACTTCTACCTTCAATTTGTCTTGAAAGTTGAAATTGGAGAGTTATCTATTCCAATCCAATCCAATCGTACTTTCCAAATGTGGCCTTCATACTTCATTATCCCACTTGAGACAAATCTTGCGGCATAGTTGCAGGGTGTCAATGGCGAGTCGACCATTTGTATTGTGCTACTCATATCCTGCAATTATTATCGTAACGAAGATAACATGAGGTCATTTTTTTTATTACATTGGAGAGTTTCGAACCCTAGACTTAGCCTATTCCTACTCTCATCTTCCTACCCACCCTCACCACTAGACTAACTCCAATGGCTTAATTAAGGTAACATGAGGTCATTAAATGCACATGCCCCAACAATCCCGCAAGATTGATAGATTTTGTTCGGGCATCACACTTGGTTGTATCAAGAAATCACGGATCATCTTAGGTGCATTGAGGTGTCTAGGGTTCTTTCTATTGATTGATAGTTTATGAATGTAAATCTTACAAAGCAAATTTAAAAATTTGGCATCTAGGGCTTTTGCCTCATATATTTTCTCTAAGTGCGTTGATTCTTCTGAGGCTTATAGCTAGAGTTCTATTCATGATTATGTGTAAATTCCTGGCTTTGGCACTAAACTATTTCACGCGAAAAAAAAAAAAAAACTTTCTAATTGTTACGTATGTGCGTGCATCTCCATATATTGGATTTTCACAGTTTTACAAGGTGGGGGAGGTAACCATTTGGCAATGATGAGAGGGTGATGTCAATGCTCATTTTCTTTGGCACCTTGGCGTAGAGTTTGTCTTATTTCACGTTTTTACGTTATTCTCCAATATTATATATATATATATTATCCATTGAGGCGTGGCTTTGGTACTGAACTTCAGTTATTATATGGTAAATAATTGGGGCAGGTTTTTAGTCACTTTGGCAAGCTCGAAATTTAATCTATTTTGAAGGAAAAATGCTTACAGTTGATGAATTGGTTAGTGGCATTCACTCACAAGTTTGTGAGGTGAATTCTTGGGATATGAGTTTTATGTTAAACTCAGTCGATGAGCGTTGCATTCTCGAAGTGCTTGTAGTGTATGGAAGGCCTTCAAGGGCGCCTAGAATTCATGAGGTTTTTTGGCTTTTTCCTTGCGCTTTCCAACTTAAAGTTAACGCTAACGTTGCAGCTCGTGGTTCACCAGGCATGGCTGGTTTTCGTGGTATTTTCTATGACCACTTGGGTCATTGTCTAGGATGTTTTGGCATTGTTGCTGCCTTGGGGCCGAAACTTAAAGCTATTATTCATGTTGTTTATATGGCTTTGGAGAGGGGTTGGCATTCTATTTGGATTGAGTGGGATTTTGCTTTGGTAGTGCATTTTCTTTGTAATGGATCTTCTCATGTGCCTTGGCATTTATCAGTTTATTGGACAAATTGTTGTACCATTCTCTCTTCCATGCATATTCGGATTTTATCGCGAAGGAATTCAAATGGCAGACTGTTTAGCAAATTTTGGTGTTGATCATGTTGGGGTTCATTGGTGGGATTCTTGTCCGCCGTGTGCAGTTGCGGCTTTTGCTCGTAGTATTTTGGGTTTTCCAAAGTTTCGTTTCTCTTAGGAGTTGTCTTAATTAATTGGTGTTTCTAATAGTTTTCTACATCTTGTTAGAGTAATGTTTCATGACCCCACTAACTTATTGTATCTGTGGAAAATCAGTCTCACATTGATGTGAGAAGAAACCTTACATGTTCTTAAAAGTAAGTTGAGTTTCTCCCCATATTGCCAATTTTTATGGTTGAACCTCAACTTCCTTTGTTGTATAAGAGCAGGTTGTTCCATGCGTGAAGCAAATGGCCACACGTGGTCCACGTCACCCAGTTTATGTTGTTAACGTGTTAGATATGAAAATTCGCCACACATAAGGGACGTCTTGGGAATGGGTCCCATATTGATCAGATGAGGGACTTTGCATGGGCTTATAAGTAAGTTGAGCTACTCCTCATAACCAATTGGTTTTATGGTAGAACCTTAACAATTTTTCAATATCTTTATTTATTTTTTCTTCTTCAATACATTCACAACAGTGTCTTTTCCTTAATAACAATGTTGATTGCTGAGTGAAAGCGACATTACTGTTTTATTTTAAAAAAAATTGCTTACTTGAAATAATTGGAGGGAGCATAACTTTGGAGGAGAAAAGCTACATGAATTAATGCCTCAATTTGAATCTAATGTATTAATCCCACTAGATAAAGTTGTTGTTGTACTGTTTCCATCAGTAAGGTAGGCCGGGCACTCCCCTTAGAGCAATTATAATTCAAGCTTATTACTTTCCACCTAGCTGGAATTTATATCAGTCTAAAACAAGATTGCCAAACATTCAGTAATTCCTTGATGTTGTTCTTGTCTGCTGAGAATTGGAAAAGAAAATAGACAAAGATAATTAAAATGGCAAGAGCACATTTCGGTAGTGCTCACTTGGCTAAGACATACTCTCTTTTATTCAATAAACTTCTGCCTTAGGTAAACTAGAAATAAGATGCCCGCCATACTATTGATATTGTTGACAATGCATCAATAACAAGTTAATACGTTTTGTTATTTACAATAAATGATATCAACTTATTATTGAAGATGTATTGATAAGCCGTTTAATAAAATGACCGACGTATGTTCAGTAGCTAGACTAAACAAAAACCTGACAAAAATGCTCTTATTGTATCAGTCATGTTTTCTAACCTAATTACAAAATTTATACATCTTCAACGATTTTCTAACCCTAATAATGCAATAGATTGAAGATAAACCTTGTGCAATAATTCTTGATCATTCTCAATAGTAAGAATCCACAAGAGCATCTTTCCGTTCGCAACGTGTTGCATTAGTTTCGAGTATAGAATTAGAAGAAGAGGGTTGATGTACCACCCAAAAGTACTGGCAGAGAGACGGAGAAGGACAGGTCGGTGCAAGCCATTGGCTGCTAGTACAAAGTACGTTCTCTCTCTTTCCTTCACTAACTGATGCAAATAAAGAAAAAAAGGAAAGCTTCACAGAGAGAGAGAGAGAGAGAGAGATATCCACCGGATTTTCATACAAAAACAGTCAAAATATTTTGATTAATTTGCGGTTAAATAAAATGACTAATTATTATGTTTTTTTAATGGACATATTGCCTAGCAATGAGCATATATATCTGAAAAATCATATTATCAAAGGATCGGTCAGAAAATGGGAATTGACTGTTACCAACCCCAGCATTATAAAGTCCAAAGAAATGGGGCCATAGCTTTGGACAATCTTGAATGGGGATTGTTGGGATTTGAGAGGATGTGGGATCATATTTTAGCTGCTTTGATTGGTCCATGTCCCATAGTACAAAATTAGCAGCCTAACTAGATATTAGATAAGCATCTGCACGCACCTATCAACATTTGTAACCAACTAACCATTGTCAAACATATGTATCATGTTTTCTTTTTCTGTTTCCGGTTACACGTCATGTATCATGTTTTTCTCTGTTAGTTTGTTGAACTTATATTTGCAAAAATTATGCACATACACATGATGCATGTAAGGATACTATAACTTCACCGGTTAACTTGGTTCCATTCAGCTCCAAATAGATCAAATTGTATAAAAAAAATGAACAGAACTAGAAATTCGGTTTGATCCTTCAGTTTGCTGGTACTTTTTGTCAACCCTAATGCCTATATATGTTACGAGAAAATATATAGTAGTCAGGATACTCTCACAAAGGATGAGTGCATAATAGAGCCCGTTTCTTTGTGTACATGTATAAAAATCCAACTGATCGTTAGACTGACCTCCCAAATCTTTTTCCTTTAGTACGTACTGAATGTGCAATATGTTATTTATATTTTGCTCTGTGAAAGTAGAGAACAAGGAGCATCTCACTTCACTATGGCCATACTACTATGTGTGTGTGTGTCATGCCAGCTAGAGAGAGAGAGACAGAGAGAGAGATTCAATGAGTCAATAATAATACTAAGAACATAAATCAAGACACCCTAAGAGCAGTCTAGAAGATGAAGAGAGAGGGAAATAGGGTTTTAGTGAACTGAGAAGAAAAGGGATGAGGAGGCAGTTTCTGTGTGATTTGATCATCAAGTCCCCATCTCTCTTTCTCCATGTAACCCCACACATCTCAGTCATATTGTCCTCAACTGCAGAGATATAGATGCCCTAAGCTATTCCATCTCTCTATGATTGTTAGTCCCTTTCAGTCTTCTGTTAGCCAAAGAAGCCCACATCATCCTTCAACCCCACTCAATTGAGTGCAATCATGGCCATTCATATCTATCTCACTTAACCTTAAATCAATTAATGATTAGCATAATCTAATTGTCAACCTAATCCAAAACATTCTGCATGCATGTTTCCATCAGTTAAAGCATACATATTTTTTGTAATCTCCAACTTAAGCTCTATGGGGTAACTAAAATGAGTGCATGGCCATCCATGCATCTCACTTAACCTTAATCAGCGATTAATTAGCATATTCTAATTGTCAACCTAATTCGAATATTCTGCATGCATGCATGTTATTTTCATCATTTTTTTTAAAGGGAGACAACTGGTGGCAAACTACGGTTATCCACCCCTTTCGGGGGCTGGGAAGACTCACAAAGGCATTTCAGCCTCCCCTCTACAAGTCTGGCTTCCAAACCAGCAGCGGGTTTCGAACCCGAGATCTCCAGTTTTCATCAATTAAATTAAGCATATATATATATATATATTCACGTCATCTCCAACTTAAGCTCTAATGAGTTTTGCTCTTCAAAATCAGTCCATTCTTAGGCTTAATTTTAGTTTTCATTACCAAACAAGTTTTTAGTTTTTAACTAAAAAAAGTGAAAATAGAAATAGAAATTTAAAAATAAAATAATTATCAAACTGCCCCTTAACTAGCTAATCACCGAGGATAATGAAACTAATTAACTAATCCCTTAAGGATGTCACACATTTGATGACAGCTTATAAGTGGACCAGTAGAAATATATACTAGTTGTGTCTTGGTTGTCCCGAGTCACTTTATTCATGATGCTGATGGATGATATGAGATGATGATGATGATATTTCTGGTGAAAGGGATGGTGGTGAAGTAAGGAGATTTTGGATGAATCTCTACAAGGCCCCAAAGATTGATTTAAAATTGTGTAGAACATCTGTATTCACAATAAAGGGTAGGTGGATCCTCATATGGGTCGTCCACTAGATTGACATGCTTCAAACTTTCACGGTGTGATAAATCATTTTCCATTCTTTCAAGTACAAAAGCAAACAATGAGTATAATACAAGTGTGTAGCTTGAATACAGTCTAGTATATCAAATATCATAATACAAGTGGTTGAATATTTGAAAAAAAAGGAAAATACCAATCATTTGTAATATGACACTTGGTGTACCGGACTGTGTTCCCATTACACTGAAAAATATAAGGAAAACTAATGAAAATGGCTTAAAAACTTTGAGTTTTAACGATAAGGACAAAATAAAGGGTAAAGTGAATAGTATCATATTTGACTTTTTAGTGTAAAAATGTGGTTTTTCGTTAAAGTAAACAGTACCGCAGGCTTTTTGTTAAAACTCCCAAAAATATATCCTTTCTCTGACTTTCACAGCCCCAAAAATGATCATACACACACACACTTGCATGTTTTAATTTTTTTCTTCCCTTGTATTTTTTTCCTTGAATTTGCAAGACGCTGTGAACCTAAAAAAATGCATTGGGGGAAGTATTAGTCATTTCTTGATATATATAAATGTCTAAATAACATAAGAAAATTTGGAAAACTAACCGTTTTTACTATCGCATTAAAAACTTAGCCTTCTTCAAGGCCGCTCGAGCAATCCCTTTCAAGCAGACTCAGAAATTTTTTGTGAGATGGGCAACCTAATTTTTTCAATAGGGATTTGGGGTTAGAATCTCTTAGTGGACTAATATGTGCAAGTTTAGTAGCCAGGTTTAGCTTGAGTGGGCGAAGTGATTAACACACTCTATCCATGACTCATGAGTGCTATCTCAACGCCTCTCAAGCAATGCTCGAATCTCCATCCGAGTAGTTAAAATTCTAAAGTCCAAAAAACAGGCTAAAAGTCTTTTTACCATGTCTAAATTTTAACTAGTTTTCAAAATTTTCCCCTAATATTCTCATGTATTTCTACACCTTAGATTAATTCGTCCCCTGTGATGGACGGCCAAGAGCGAAAGGGCATCTTCCATTTTGTGATTGCAGGTTTGAGTTACAGCCACTTTTTGGTATATATATGGATGGCTTTTTGCTACATTGATGATATGTGAAAGTTGGCTGTGTGGGGGGTGTTGGGGGTGCGTGGGAGCCAAGAATATTTCGTCTTTGAAAGACAGACTCAATTTTACAGCAATGAAAAAGGTTAGAAAAGCTACCAGAAAAGGGATATCTTTCTTTAATCTTCTCCCTTTTCCTTTTCGTTATTGGATGTGTACATAAAAGCTTTCCTGCGCCAAAATTGTGACCAGTTATGCCTTCACGTGGTGCCTTGCAGTTTTTCTTTGTTGAGGGAAAATTTTCCGTTTTGATGCATTTGACCAACTTCTGTCACACTATATAAAAAAACCCTAGTTTTGGACACTTTCTTTCTCGTTGGATTTTACGGCATCTTCTTCCCACATTTTAATCACCCTACACTATGAATGCATTAACTAAATGAAAGAAATAGTTTCATGTATGTTGATTGGTTGTGCACAAAACAAAAAGAAGCCTTTCGATCTAAATTAAGATCAACCAAGCCTAAAAAAATAGATAAAGAAATATATATGACTCACCGTTTAGTTCAGTTTGGAATGTTTCTTGACATGAAGAGACTTTGGTTAGGAATTCCAAACTTTCCGTTAAATGCTTACTTAGGATTATGACTATATAAATAATTAGGGTTAACTGTATTGTACACCACAAGGTTTTGGGGTCATTTGTAAAATGAGCCACAAGATTTCAATTTTTACATTTTTCACCATGTGGTTTTTGAATTGCACCCATTTAACCTCTTTGTCAATTTTATCGTCTAATAATTAGACGTTACGTGCTGATGTGGCATAGACTTGACTCACATTTTAAGCACTCATTGACCGTCAATTTCAATGTTTAGTACTTTACTCTTTTACTAGTTTAATCCTTTTATGAAATTGACGGTCAACAAGTGCTTAAAATGTGTGCTAAGTTTATGCCACATCAGCACGTAACTAAACAATAAAATTCACGTAGACGTTAAATTGGTACCATGTGGGTTTTTATGCAAAAATTAAACAAATTCGTAACTCATTTTGCAAATGATCCCAAATTTTATGATGTAAAATATAGTTAACCCAAATAATTAAATGGGTTTTCTTAAGTTCGTATATTTTAGGGAAACAAATATCGTTCCATCGGAAGCGTGTCTGCTTTCAATTGCTCTGAGTAGAAGTGATATAGGTTGTATTAGTAGTTGCAATTCCTAGTGTAGATTGACGCACTTAATCCCTTATGGTATGATGAATTAAGTTTTTTCTCTCACGGCAGTAATGCTTTTATTTTATGAACGCAATTCATCACTTTCTCTTGAAAAAAAAACCACCGAATTGTGACACAAGCATTTTGGGAGTGTGGATTATATTTTATTAATCAATGTGAAAACAAATCATTTGGTTAAATGGATAAGACATTTCATCACTCCAAGAAACCCTGAAATTTAGATTTTTGGACATTAACAATTCACAGGAAACCTAAATAACCAAATAACTGAGCCCTAGTTAATGTTTCTGCTATTTTAAGACAAAATAGGCAATCTACCCAATGCAATAACCCATCACCTCTAAAAATAAAAAACAATATCAAGCATTCCAAACAATATCAAATTACAATGACCCCCCCCCCCCCTCCCATTCTCTGATCCTATACCAACCTTTCACATAAAGTAATCAATTTAAATATATACTGAAGTTGTGTGGTGGGAGAGGGAGATCATATGCCTGCTTTAGTGTATGCATTACTAAGATACTGTCTCTTATTGTCTCATAATCACCATACAAATTAACAAAGCTACACATATATATACAAAAATATTTTGTGTAGAAACAAAGGATTTTGTATCGATAACGTGGACACTTGCTTTGATACGTTGATTACTAGTATACTTTCTACTAATTGTAAATGTTTTATCAATATTTTATATCGACATTCTATTTTTTAATAAAGAACATATATCCTGTCCAAAAAAAAATATTTGTATGCAACAACCAAAAATATAAAATATGTCAAATGGGAGGTGTGGAAAGGATGGGAAGAGCAGAGATTCCACTTCTTAAAATGGGAGAAAGGGATGGGACAATTTATCCTTGACCATGAGGACTCTCACTATCTTGTGCCATTCTTTGCTTCCATACCATCTCTTCTTAACCCAAATATCAATTTTTGGAAGAGAGAGCTATTAAAACATTGAACAAAACAACAATATATTGTGTAGACCAGAAACCATCACTACCACCAATAAAATCCAAACTCCATTCAATTGTTGCCCTCCTTTTGCTTGCATCACCACCGTCAGACTTTGTCTTCAAATTATTAATTTACTCGTAAATTCATGCATTATAAGATCCCAAAAATAACAATAAAAGAACCAATTTATGAATTATAATCTTCTCTCTCTCTCTCTCTCTCTCTCATAGAGGACATTACATATATGGGGGGTTGGCTTGGTGACAAGAATCCACAGAGAAAATTATGGAGATAGCAATGTCCGTCACTATCAAATGTTTGGCTATATGCTGTAACTAAAATTTACACATGACATTTACTGCATGGCGTTAATGAGACGACGGTTTCTAGTAAAAAGAAAAGGGCGGTCAAAGGGACAGTATAATGTTTCTGTCAAAATTTCCTTTGTGTCAGGGTGGGGAAATAAAACCACTGATAGCTCCTTTTGGTCATCATGTTCTTCACACAAAAACAGTGGAAGAGATAGAGAGAGAGAGAGAGAGAGAGAGAGAGAGAGAGAGAGAGCTCAAAGCCTCAAGCACTTCAACTTTGCTCTGCGCTTGTTCTTTTAATCTATGATCTGAATTCTCTAACTAACTGAGACTGATCTGATCGAGCTACAAAGGAAGGAAGAGGATCCTCTCCGGATCCACATTATGGAGATTCTAGGGATTTTCACATCCTAACCGTTCATCGTACATCGTGCGGCTAGTTTTCGTCAGATACTATTTGTGTTTAATTTTAAAATGGAACTTTAACGAAAAACTCATGGTATTGTTTACTTTAACGAAAAATCACATTTTTACACTAAAAAGTCAATCATGGTACTATTTATTTTACCTTTTATTTTATCCTTATAGTTAAAACTCAAAGTTTTCAAGTCATTTTCATTAGTTTCCATTTTTTAAAATCTAACACTCTTTACTAAAGTTTAAAAATTATAAAATACTCAATTTGAAACGTTGAAAGCGTCAAACTCAAAAGTGCGAAAATCGTTACCGTCAACATTTTTATGTAACATGGTTCGTCTCAGCGATGAGATCGAGTACTGTTCTTAAACTGGTTCCAACTTTTCCACCTTATCTGCAAAGCTTGGTAATGGCCGTCCCTCTGATAATTGTAAAAGTGACATTATGAAGTAACGGAAGGTAAGTACTGTTACAAGCTGCAACTCTGTACGTGTATTATGGACTATGGTTTCTCAAACGGAAAAGGATCCTCTCTGTGGGGATCTGGGGGATCATCAATCACGATTGTTCATCGTATATCGTATATTGTGTGGTCAGTTTTCGTTAGATACTATTTATATTCAATTTAAAATTTAAAATGATTTCTGACCGTACGATGTACGATGAACGGCCGTGATTGATTGATCATCCGGATCCCCACAAAGAAAATCCGGAAAGGATCCTTTTCCTTCTCGAACCCTAATAGCTCTTGCTTCCACTGTTTTGACTACATGTACAATATCTCTTTCGGACTCTAGCAGCAATAATATATATAAATATATAGCACACTTGGCTACAAGTCAGCATGCATGTGCCTAATGAGTGTGTGAATCCCACGTCGGAAAAGTAAAAGACTTTGTATGTGCCTATAAAGAGTTGGATCACTCCCTACTCTTTGGTTTATTGTGGAATTTCAACTTCCTTAATAGTTAAAGAAGGTTAACCCATGTGTTGAGCCAAATGGACTATGTGCTCTCGCACCACCTAATATATATGTATTGTTCATGTGTTTGACTTAAATGATTGCACATTTGATGAGGGCGTTGTTAAGAGTGTGAATCCCATGTCAAATAACTGAAAGAACTTGCATGTGCTTATAAATAGCTTATTTACGTACTACTTATATTACCATTTTATTTTACGATAAGGGGTGTGATATTCCACACACCTTTTTTACTTCTCATAAAACCTTATAATTTTGGCCGTCGAATCATATGAATTGAAAAAAATCAAATGACAAAAATTAACAAGATGTTTATGAGAAGTAAAAATATAGTGTGTAGATAGCACACCCCTTACGCAAACTTCCTTCGGCTTCACATTTCTAAATAAGTGTGTCAGAAGTCAGATAAATGATACTAAAACTACTGATGATGTAGTTTGTTGAGAATAATAAGGTTTGGTCGTTTCTCTAATAATTCATCATAATTTGAATGAGGTAATAATTAATACTGCTCATGAGATGGATAGTAGTTTTTGAATCAAGGGATAGAAATCAAGACCGTCGGGAACCGGGAAGAAATACAAGGTGGGGCCTGAGGGGAACATTTTGGTAAAAGTAATCAAAGAAAAAATTATTTCACTTCAGTCTTTCACACTACTCAGAGAGAGAGAAGAGTATAAAGGGGGATAGGACGTTGGGGTTTTGCTTCTCTTGAAGATAGGTAAAGATTGGAAGAGGAGAGAGAAAGGAAGAAGGTAATTAAGGAAAACATTTGAGAGATATGGAAGAACATCTGAACCCCTTAGCTGTGACTCATCTGCTTCAACACACCCTGAGAAGCTTGTGCAATCACGAAAACTCTCAGTGGATTTATGCAGTCTTCTGGAGGATCCTCCCTAGAAACTATCCACCACCCAAGTAAGCAGACCAAAATACTGAAAAAGTTTCTACAGAAAAATGGTTTTTTTTCGTACTTTTTCTTCGAGTACAGTTCCCACATAGTTAGTATATTAAAATTGACATTTTCGTTAATAATTTTGGTTTTATAACAGATGGGAAGGTCATGGAGCTTATGATAGGTCAAGAGGAAACAGAAGGAACTGGTATATATTAATTTAATCAATTTTTTTAATTTAGTTTGATAGTATAAAATAGATTCATAGCTAGGTTGTCTATGCATCTAATTATATATGTATATCTATATATGTGTATGCAGGATATTGGTTTGGGAAGATGGATTCTGCAACTTTGGTGCCTCCTCACCGGCTCATGATCAGATCAACTCCAGTTCTGATCAGTGCCCTGCGGGACCTTCATCAATGTATAGCAACTTAAGCGATCAATTTCAACAATACAATGGCCTGCAACCTGAGCTTTTCTTCAAGATGTCCCATGAGATCTACAACTATGGAGAAGGGTAATTAACCTAGTTAAGAAGAAACATATATATATGATTAATTAATTAACCAATTAAATATTGGACTAGTTCTAATTTTGTTTTTCTCTGAGTGTACCTGATCACTGAGCTCTGACAATACTAATTAATCAACTGGTGATTGTTGTTATATAGGTTGATCGGGAAAGTGGCGGCAGATCATAGTCATAAGTGGATACACAAAGAACCAAATGATCAAGAAATCAACTTCTTATCAGCATGGCATAACTCAGCAGACATGGTATATAAATATAATACGAAATGCATTAATTAATTTTACTGCTCCCCAGTTTGTCATAGATCAATGGTTCTATATATGATTCAGTTTGTCATTTCATGCGGCATATACTAATTAATTACATCCAAAAATTTTATATAACTACACCCTCGATCCCCAGTTTTGTTTCAATACAATTTGTCTGTACGTGTCATTAGGTTTTTAATTTTTACTTTTTTTGCCTCAGCACCCTAGAACATGGGAAGCCCAATTCCAGTCTGGCATAAAGGTACTTAATTAAGCATTTTTAAACCCCACATCACAAAAATTCCAAAATCTTTTTATAATAATTTTGTTTCTAAATGTTTGATTTGATTTTGATTAAAATATCCTGCAGACCATAGCCCTGATAGCAGTTAGAGAAGGTGTCGTTCAGTTAGGAGCTGTTCACAAGGTGAGGCTCTGGACTCTCTCTCTCTCTCTCTCTCTCTCTCTCTCAAGTACTATTGAATGTTTGTTTTTTATAGGAAACGATTTTCTCTCTCTAAACTAAAGTAATTGTACATCAAAGACTGCAAAATATTATTGCATGTTTGCAAATCCTGCAGGTGATTGAAGACTTGAGCTATGTAGTTCTGCTAAGAAAGAAGTTCAGCTACATCGAAAGCATCCCCGGAGTGCTTCTCCCACACCCATCATCTCCATCCTTCCCCTTCAAGCCTGATCGTCATCATGGCTATGCATACGGTCCCACCCCAGATTATCATCATCATCCTCAACATGCATGGCATTTCCAAGGTGGCACAAACCCTCTTGCACCACCTCCAACTCATGACTTCATGTATGATCATCCCCAATATCTCAACCCTAATCAAGTAGTTCCACTGAAAAACATAACCCCCTCCATGAGCAGCCTTGAAGCCCTCCTCTCTAAGCTTCCCTCCGTCGTGCCGACGAATGACGATCATCATCATCATCATCCACAACCGCACGATCAATCCCAGTTTGTGTTATCTCATGGACCTGTGGACTTCATGGCAATGACCGATCAGAAAGTGGCCAAGGAGGAAACTACAGATCATGATGACGGTCATGACCGTAACGAAGAATATAGGCCGTCGGATTACCAAAACGTCGGTGAAACCAGCAATTCTATGTCTGCTTATTCCCGTCAACAGCAACAGCATTTCCATCACGACTAATTATTAAATAAGCAAGTTTTAGTAGTTTTTAATTAGCTTTATTTGGTCGTCAGCTTAATTTATATATAGGAATGCAGATTGATTATTTCTAACATTGTTAATTAGCAAGCTCTCATATATATAATCCGATTATTACACTATAATGTAAGGGGTGATCTTGATCTTATGAAAAAGGGAGTATTTCAATTCGCCACCCTACTTTTCACCGTTAGATGAGTTTAAATTTCGATATCAGTATAAAAGATTGGCACAAATCTCAAAACTTAAACACATCCAATGTTACAAATAGAGTAGTGAGCATTATCGCAACTTAAAGAGATGAGCAAAAATGCACCCAATGAATAATGCACTTGTTTAATTACTTCGTGTGTGGACGAGTCAAAGGCTCGCAGAAAGTAGGACAACTGCAAAAGGCAAGAGGATGTATACATTTGATGAAGAGAGCTGAGTTGTGGGAACAGAAACTTAAGAAAGAAAAAATGAAAACAAATTTGGGTAGTACAGCTGATGGAAACGATCGTCAAAACAATGGTAAAACAACAAACGCATTCATAGTATTCTAAATTCCTGAAGTCACCCTCCATCAATCTTAATCTTAAATAAGAAAATTAAAAAGCAAATCTTTCTAATGGAACGCTTCGACTTCGGCCTTGAAGTGCTGGAGCAGATTGTCCATAGTCATTACGGTGACATCTCCCTTGTCCCTCACCCGTAAGCTCACCTGGAACAATACGAATCAAAGATTACCTTCTCAACAGAATAGCACAAGTTCAGCATAATTAACACGAGAAGGAACCAGATGATGAGGTGACCCGTGTTGTTTGATGCTCTCGAAGTAAATTTTTTCAGTTTTGTTTATCATGTAAATTAACCAAAACAGACCGACCGAAGGATAACCTGAATAATCTAGAGAAACAGAAATGAAGAGAACCTGTCCAGTCTTGACTTCTTCCTCGCCCACAACTAAAATGTAGTTGTACTGTGCTATCTGAGCTTCTCGTACCTGCAGAGACAAACAGTCAGGCAACAAAAAACAATCCATTGAACCAATCCTCTTGTCACCAGAGTTGGCCGGGTTTGCTAAGCCCAATGGACGTCCAATAACCCGTAAAAAATCTTTGATATATAAAATAATGTAAGGGTAATTTTGTAAATTTACTTTTTAATAATTTTGTCATAGAACAAGTGGGTAGGCAATCTGACAGAGTTAGGAGCAATTAGGTATGAACGGTCATATCACAAAAAATATACAAAAACATCCTAAGAGACGTGTAATACCAGTTATAAAAAAGGTCTTTCGTAAGCAAATAATAATGTGATCAAATTAATTATCAAATTTTTTTTTAACAAACGATATTATCTACACTAAGGGAAAAAAGGTAGACTTAACCTCGCAATTGACTAATAATAATATGATTCAATCAATTGTTTATTAAATATTGTTTTCTCTATTTTTAAACACGTTTAAAACATCTTAAGAGACGTGTAATACAGGTTTAAAAAAAATCGTTCGCACGCGAATAATTATGTGATTAAATTAGTTGTTTAATGATTTTTTTTTCTTTTAACAAACGATATTATCTACACTAAAGGGGAAGAGGCTGGGCTTACCCTCACAATAAGCTAGCAATAATGTGATTCAATCAATTGTTTATTAAATATTATTTTCTCTATTCTTAATGTAATTTTATAGATACCGATTTTATTATATAAATTCAGCTGCTTTAATTGGTTTATCAAGGGTTGATATAAGATTATTCATTTATTTCAAATATTTGACTTTCCTTTTGTCAATTTACGAATATAAATATATTTAAAATGTATAAGTCGTCCATAGCACGTAGTGATTAAAAAAATGCATTATGCACGTACGTAAGCGCATGCGTGAAGGCTAATACAAACAAAATGAGACCAAAAAGGAATGCTTGATGCAGAGGACAACAGTATGAATTCTTACCTTTTTCTGAATGGTTCTATCAGTAGTGTCAACATCAACATAATAACCAGCTTGATGGATACGATCCCGAACCTACAAAATTGCAACAGTTTTTATACAAAACATAATAATATAAAATAATTTGAACCGCCATAAATCTCACTCAAGCGTTTTATACTACCCATAACATGATGCATTTAAAGATAAATTGAACTAGCATGCTCAGTTTCATTAACTACCAAAACCAGCAAGTGTGTATGTACATCATCAACTGCATTTATATAGATCTAAGATCTAGAAGGGGAACAGAAAAAAGTTCATAGAACCTCATAGTGGTCAACCAATAACCAGAAAAGCACTAACATACTACCTCCAGAGCATAAGGTTGGGATTTGTCTGAGACAGGGCAAACAATTGCCTGACGTGGACTAAGCCAGAAGGGCCACTTCCCTTTGTAGTTCTCCAACAGTATAGCAAACATACGCTCAACGGAGCCTAAAACAGCTCTGTGTATCATAACAGGTCTCTCCAACTTGCCTTCTTCCCCCTCTGCAGAGTAATTCAGCTCGAATTTTTGTGGAAGCTGAAAATCAAGCTGCAACCAGGATATTGTTTCAATGATAGATAGTTACATAGGAGGAACAACAACAAGAAGAAGAAATACTGAAAGAGGTATAACCATTAAAGAATTGATCATTAGTACCTGTAGAGTTGCGCACTGATATTTTCTGTTCAGTGCATCAGATACACTGATATCTATTTTTGGTCCATAAAATGCACCATCCCCTTCATTTATCTGTGTAGCAAGACTAACAGTGTAAGCATTCAGTCACAAGCAAGAAATTCAGGGGCCCCTAACACACAGCTTAAGAAAACAAAGCACAGATAATGGACCAGATTGGCAACACAGCAATAACAAAAAGAACTCAGTTCAATCTATGTCAATGGTAAAATGGAGTAGAAAATGGCTTAATGAGTCAAATCTATCCATTCAATACAACGTTCCAGCGAAACAAATTTTGCTTTACTAAAAAATGCTGCTCAGCTACAATGAGGTTTGAAACTAGGTTGGACTGAGCTAAAAAAAAAAATATGACCACCCTGGCTCCACTACAATGAAGATTGTATAAACTTTATGTTCATACTGCATAAGGTGCCAAGGGAGGAGTTCGCTATATGTTTGAGGGAGTAGGATTCTCTCCCCTCCTCTCACAGTTTTTTTTTTTTGTCTCTCTCTATAAAAAAATCAATACAAGATGTTGACGTGGCTTAATCGTAACTGTTTAAATAGGAGGGGAAGGAAGGGGAGAGAGATTAGGAGGGGAGAGAATCCTCCTCCATGTTTGAGAGCAAATAAAGCACAAGGCAAAAGTACCTGCCAGGGCTTGCCAAACTCATTTAATGCGTCTGCAAGAGCAGCCTCAGCTTTCTCCCATGTTGCCAGATCTCCCATGTGTTTTTCTGGCATCTGCAACATAAGTACTCACAAGATGTTTGTACAACACAAAAAATTTGAATCTCCATCCTTAAGTAATGAAGTCAAGAGGTTTGAAGCTTTAAGCACAGGTAATAAGAATCTTACTGTTGATAGCTTCAGATCGAAAGAAAAGCCAAAAATATTATAAGTATACTGGATGAAATCTAAGACACCCTTTACTTCATCTTTCACCTGACAACAGAAGCACAAAAAACCAAAAGTCTTTAAGAACGAAACAAAATAAAAATAAAAAATGTAAAGTTGTAAACAGTAGGTACAATTTAATTAAGCTCAGCTCACTTGGGACTCCCTGCAAAAGATATGGGCATCATCCTGTAGGATATTACTAAAACATGTCAGAAGAGTACATGTAATCAGAAAATTAGCATATTACTAAAACTTGTCAGAAGGTACATATAATCAGAAAATTAATTGAAGAGAACTGACGAAAAATATAAATCTTCCGATAATAAAGTGCATCATTAGGGGCACTGGCAAGCATAAAAGAAATATGAGCTCCTATTCCTAATGAACCAACAAATCTATGAGACACCTAAAATAACAGCTAGGTTAAGCTAAAGTATACCTGCTGGAATCTCCGTACTCGTGTTAATCCAGTCAGTGCACCACTGGCCTCATTGCGATGCAAAACACCAAAATCAGCCAGTCTAAGTGGAAGTTCTGTCATCAAGGTTTAAAAGAAAAGGCAAATGAAAATGTACAACACAAAATGTACAAGAGATCTGTCCGAATAAAGAAAGACAAGAACATCCAAAGAGAAACAAGAAAACTGCTCAAGAAGCCAACAAGGCCAAACTAAAGGGCCGTTTGATAACCATTTCGTTTTCAGTTTTTAGTTTTTGGTTTTCAGTTTTCACTTTTTTAAAAACTGAAAACTGAAATCTTGTTGGCCAACTACTTTAAGTTTCAGTTTTCAATAAAAAAGATGAAAAGTGAAAACTCAAGGCCAAATTTTGAAACTCAAGTAGTTTTCAGTTTTCTTTTTTTTTTAAATGAATTCTGAAAGTAGTTACCAAACAAGATTTCAGTTTTCAAAAAAAGTGAAAACAAAAACTGAAAACTAAAAACGAAATGGTTATCAAATGGCCCCCAAACTACACCAATGAGAAAAAAAGAAAATGGCTAAGAGCATCTCCAAAGGAGACGTCAAATTCAAAACATCAAATTTTAATTCAATGGCTGACTTGGCAATTTGACATATTGTCAAGATTTTCCTTCCACCCAATATGCCAAAATTTATTGCTTCATTTATGCTTTTTTTAAACAAAATTAATAATAGTTGGGTTGTTATTGGTTCAAAAATAATAAAATAATACTAAAAAAATGCTAGCATTTAAGTTAAGGAAAGTGGAATGCCTTTGGAAATAGCAAAAATCAAATTTGAAGGCAGCTTCAAATTTGACATCTCTTTGTCCATGTCATCTTTGACATCTCGGTTGGAGTACACGGTATGTTATTTGTTATTGTTATATGTCTATGTGGCATTTTTTACATCTCCTTTGGAGATGGTCTAAGCCAACAAGGCCAAACTAAGGCGCTGTTCGATAACCGTTTCATTTTCAGTTTTTAGATTTTGGTTTTCAGTTTTCACTTGTTGGGCAACTACTTTCAATTTCAGTTTTCAGTAAAAAAAAATGACAAGTGAAAAACTCAAGGCCAAATTATGAAACTCAAGTAGTTTTCAGTTTTTTTTTTTTTTTTTTAAAATGAAATCTGAAAGTAGTTACCAAACAAGATTTCAGTTTTAAAAAAAAATGAAAACAAAAACTGAAAACTGAAAACGAAATGGTTATCAAACGGCCCCTGAACTACACCCTTAGAGAAAAAGGAGAAAAATCAGGCGGACATCCATAAAATGACCTCCTTATACAGGGGACTTTCTTATCAAGCAATTCGATAGAAAAGGTAAAGAAAATTTTGTTAGAAAGCATACCTCTATACGAGCGAACCCTATGCTGAAACATCAAACAATGCCCTGGGCAATTCATTGGCTTCAATCCAAATTCTTGTTTCTCAATCTGCAAGAGAAAATGCAATATCCAGCAGTTTAAACATATTGCTCATTTCCACAGCAAATATTGTAATGGTCTGGTAGTTAAACATAGTCCTGCTCAGCCACACAGAATAACTACTCAATGAAAATCTCAATCATCTGTAAGAGACCCCTTCATGACATCAGGTATACAAAGTTCCCGTAAACAATCAGACAAGTTTAGGTGGCACAGGATTAGCTATCATCAGATTAAGATGTATGTTGCCAAAATTTGGTATTCACTCTTTAGTCATATACAGAAAAAATAAAATATGTCATCGTAAGTTCAGTTCTTTTAAGTTAAGCATAAAGATGATATAACTGATCACAATATTATCATGTCAAAACTCACCTCAAATACAAACATATTCTCTTTGTAATTAGCAGCATGACCAGATGTTTCCCAAAGTTGCATATTGTACATGTTTGGTGATATAACCTACCAAAGAATAGCAAATTAGGTTAAAATTATTTAAGATTACTAGGATGATGTAAAAACTGAACATTATGTGTCACCTCTTTATAGCCCCGTTCTCTATATTGATTTTTTATAAACTCCATTAGTTTGTTATAAATCCGAGTTCCATTAGGGAGGAAGAACCAACTTCCTGGGCTGAGTTTGACAAGAAGAAAAAATCAAATGGAAATCATGGGGAATCTTGATCACTTATAGAATGAGGAAGTATTAGCTCCATACATACCTAAGTGGGTGACAAAAAAAGAGCTCCTGCTTTGTACCCAACAGTCTGTGGTCATACTTTTTTGCTTCTTCCAGCTTCTGGATATATAGCTGCAGATAAACTTGATGATGGTAAGTAAAATAATCCAAGACCAATGTCCAAAAGAAGATATTGGCATAGGTCTAGTCCTATCCAATACAGTTCATAACCTGACAACTTCTCAATTTCTATAAATATCATCAGACCTGCCACATCTTTTGATATGGTATTTGTTACTTCAATATAAGGTGAGCATGAAAATCCAAAACCCCATAAAAGGTGAAAAAATAAAATATCACCTGCAAACTTTTCTTATCAGGATATGATATTCCATAGACTCTCTGTAAACTTTCACGATCTTTATTTCCTCTCCAGTAGGCTGAAGAAGCCTGAAGTTACACGTTCATAAGTTAAACATACACATACAATGCATGCATACAAGAATAAACATATTCTACAGCTCTAAAATGTCATGAGAACACATACCTTCAAACATGCAAATGCTTTGACAAAAGAAGTATTTGGTATATGGGGCCCACGACACAAGTCAACCAAGGGGCCACATCTATATACTGTTATAGTTTTGTCTGCCGGAAGATCATTGATGATTTCAACCTGATTAAAATTAGTGAAGAAAAAAACACATCTGATATTGCTATTTGAGAGTATGGAATGCAGATAAGAAGAGTAGATAACAATCAGTTACTGATGAGAAACAAACTGAGCAGCTTCACTTACCTTGAATTGATTATCAGAGAAAAGCTCAAGAGCTTGTTCTCTTGTGACTTCAATACGCTCAAAAGGTTGTTTACCCTGGGGATAAAGATGCAACAAACCAGTCAAAGGAGTTTCAACAAGCCAGATAAAAACACTGAAGCAACAATCTGCAATCAGTCAAGGAATCTCAACAAGAAAGACAAAAATGTTGAAACAACTTATCGATTTTGCTACCCGTAAAGGAGCAAGCAATTCCTCCATACGAAAGGTGTACATTAATTTTTCTACAAGAGTGCAAACAATACCTTAACAGCCTTATCTGCTGCTGATGCAATGTCCTTGAAGTGTTCGTCATTCAAGCCCAAATCGCCATAGAACGCATCGTAATAGAAACCCTGTTATTGAATTTCACCAGAAACCCAAATGAGTAATCCAGAAACTGATAGCAGTGAAGGAACTCTATACAAATTCATTTCCAAGAGTGGGAGCACAAAAGTTCAATATCCATGTGATAAAATTGCATATGAAAAGAACAACACAAGCACATAGAATTTCATCCAAACAGCAATGTCAACCACGGAGCAGACAAGTACAGAAGCATGTACAGACAACAGAAAACAACTATTATATCACGGGTAGACGTGTTGCATGGTAAATTTGAAAATAAAAAGTTTTAATGAAATCGTCTCCAAGACTCGATTACTTTTCACGAGAAAATTTCACAGTATTTGAAGAACCAGAACTGGCATAATCCAAAAGTCATACAAATGAAAACACATGATAAGATAGCATAAACAAACTAATAACTCAAAAACTCAAAGTCAATCAGCATGGTAATATATCCAAGGCTAAAGGTACATAATCAAACCTCTCCTCTAGTAGTGCACGGACCAATGCAGAGCTTGCATCCATACTCAACCTCAAGTGCCTGCAACGTATCGAAAGTCAAAAACACTATAAAATCCTCAAAATGCAATCCAACAAACCATAAATTCGACAACTTTCATACCTGTCCGAGAATGTGAGCACTAGAATGCCAGAAAGTATCACGCCCTTCATCGTCTTCAAACTTGAAGAGCTTAAGCTCACAGTCCCCTTCCAGAGGACGGCTCATGTCCCACAGGTCCCCATTGACCTTTGCAATCACAGCGCTGGAAGCCAAGCTCTTGGAAATATCCTTGGCAATATCAAATGGCGAAGTCACCCACCTCTTCCCTTCCTTCTCCTGTCCGCCCGGCAAAGTAATCCTACAAAACTCCAAACAAAAAAATAAAAATCTAAATACCCAAAACCCGGAGTGAAGAGTTAGGGCTTAGGGTTTAGTGCTTACTTGATTGGATCGGAGGGGAGGGACTGGCGGTGGGCGAGCTGCTGGGCCTGGATGGCCTCGAAGAGCTTGATGCGCTTCGGGATTACGGCCTCGAGATACGCGTCGTCTTTCGGGTGGGGCGCCATGGCGGCGCTGTCCGTAGGGAGCTGGGGAAGAAGAGGAGGAGGAGAAGTGGAGAGTGAGGAGAATGGGGAGTAGGAGTTACGGCGGAGAAAGAAAGAGATAGCTGCTGCAGCTGGTGGCCAGGTTTTAGAAAGGGAGACCAGCTGCATAGGGATGGATGTGTAGTTTGGGCCTCACGGGATTGGCCCTTTTGGAATTTGATCTCCCAAACGGAGGATTTGGAATTGGAAAGGGCAGCGTTGACATCAAGGATTTGATCCCCTGTTTTTTTTTTTTTTTTTTTTTCCGCTGATTGGGGAAATGGATTGTCCAGGTCAGTCCAGTCCCATCCCGATTCCATGTAATGGGCTGAAAAAGTTGCGTGACTTAACCTGGCCTAATTTTTCCAAACTAGTGTTTGGTCATTTCTGGTAGGGGTGGACACCGGCCGTGCGAGGTCTAAATTTGGAGGAACTGGTCCGGTTTCGTTTGGAAATGAAATGGGCAGGGCGGGTCGTTAATTTTCAAAAATAGAACTGTACCTAACCCGGTCTAAAAGAAATGAACAGTGCATATTTCATCTCCATATGATGGAGATGGACGGTGAAAACAATTCGGGCTAGGGACCCTTTTTTCAGAGATTTGGACTCGCGCCCACCACGTTTTGAGTTTACAAATTTCAATCTCGTCCCGTGCCCGTCCCGCGGATCCTAGACCGGTCTGCCCTCCCCTATTTTTGGGTGGCAATGGGTTGTGTAATTGTCGAGATCTTTATTTGCCATAAACTCAATCGTTGTAAACTTTGGCGATCTTTGAGCCTGAAAGGACACTTCATAGGGTAATTCAACACACGAACAAAATATATGCATGCAGATGATAAGATGCAACAGAAACACGTGCGTACCTTCAAACATGCAAATGCTTTGACGAATGACGTATTTGATATACGGGGGCCATAACACAAATCAACCTTGGGACAGCAGCTATATACGTTGATAGTTTC
Organism: Malus fusca; assembly: GCA_035220775.1. Lineage (NCBI taxonomy): Eukaryota > Viridiplantae > Streptophyta > Magnoliopsida > Rosales > Rosaceae > Malus > Malus fusca. The sequence continues at coordinate 5,629,173 of CM069071.1, forward strand.
GTCTGCTGCCGAAAGTATTTGTTATTTTTCAAGGTGTTCTTCGATCAGCTCTGCTATCTGTTCTACATCAACTAGTGTTACCAACCTCCTCAATAAGTGTCCTTTGTGCAATTATAAGACTAAAACCTAAATGGAGTTGTGGAATTAGGACAAACAAATGCATGCTAAAATTTGAAGTGGGGCATCGCACAAATTAACTTTGGGAATGCAGGTTAGTAGTAAGAAACAAGTCATGCATTGGAATTGCCTGCACCAAATAAAAAAACCAAGTTGTCTTGTCGCGGGTCTACTACGGGGTTTCACCACAACGGAGTTCATCAATATGGACACATGTACAACCATGTGCGTTCCGTTCCCACCACAAGGGCTACTCCAGCTAAGTACCAAATTGCAACGGCGCCCACTGTACTACTGCTAGTTATAGCTTCTCGTTTGGTGGACAAGACAAGTAATAGCCTAGTGGGTTGGATACGTTTAAGGACAAATACTTCTTAGGTTTATGGCCTCAATCACTCAATTTTCAATCACGATATGTCATCGTTTCAAAGTATAAATGCCATAATTGAATAATAAAGATAATGAACAATCTCGCGGAAGTTTAATGACGTACATTTTCTGTTTTTGAAAATTATGGATGACCTAACCCCACTATTCCAACCTTCTAACCATACATGAGATTCAAGTCCATGATTCAGCTCGAGAACCCTAAAACCTATGATTCAACTCGAGAACCCTAAAGCCTATGATTCAGCTCAAGAAACTCTGTACGCCGAAGCCAACATATACACATGAATGTAATCCATGGCATTACAAATTTACAGTCCTCCTATCTAATCAAATTCATTACACACTTGTGAGTTTTGGGTACCTTTCAACCAGCTTAGAGGCACCAACTTCGCTAAGATAAGCTAAGCTTAGATATAGCTAGACAGGTGGACAAAGAGACTCCTTTGAATCCCTCAACCACTAGATCTCTAAAAGCTACTAGCTTGATCGATCTACCACTACTACTACTGCATACCCTACTAGACTCAAGTCTCATATGGGTTTGTAATTCATATTATATGAGGTCCCCACCGCATTGCGCCTGTGCATGTGACTTTGTTTTTGGTTTTTATTCCTGACGATCCGCAGCTCGTGTACCTCGATCTCTCTATTTCCATAACGTTGTCTCGATGGAACGTGGTGTGTCTACAGTTGTTCATTACAGTAGGATTATTATTATATCTAACCACACACTTAGTCCTTATGAATTGACATTGTCTTCGGATCTCTGTATTCAGAGTTTGTGGGACTTCGAAATTTGGACAACTCATTTTAAAGATTGTGCCCTCCTCTCCCCCCTTAGCCCATCCTATTAGCCAACCTCACACAAATTAAGAGTCTGAATCTCTCTCTCCCCTTGAACGCCCGAATCTCTGAGTCTGCTGGCTCCAAACTTCAAGTTCCGGAGAGAATCTCGGTCCAGTCTTTATGTTATACCAAACCATCACCAATAGATGCTTAATAAGCAGAGAAATATAATAGAATGTTGTTAGGTCTTACATATATTTATTCATTTTTACGTGTAAATTACAATCTAGTATATATATATATATATATATATATATATATATATATATAATTCATAAAATCATAAAAGTAAAGTTGGTATGATAATTTAGATACACGAAAAACTTGCTCTCTATGTATAAGAAGTCAAACTATTTCTATATATTATATTCCTTTGGTTTTCACCTGATCAATTAATTATATTGACTCAATGGAATGTTCGCAACAACTTATCGCGAAATTTCTAAAACAAATATGATGTCAATGATCATAGTTTTCGGTTAATATGGAATCAATAGTGACAACAGATCAGTTGACATGCCACGTGCATGTATATATGGAATGCAGGGAACAGGATCCCCTCCGGATTCCAATAATCTGAGCCTAAGGATTAAATGATCCAAGTCGTTGAAATTTGATCCAACGGGTATAAACAGGGGGCATCTCTAAAAGTTATAATAATTGTAGCCGTTGGATTAAATTTTAACCGTCCGGATCAAATGATCATTGGGCTAAGATTATTGGGATCCGGAAAGGATCCGGTTCCGGAATGCAGAATGTAAGTGGCCACCAATTTGACCTCCAAAAAATCATGTCAAAGCTTTAAGTCGGGCATCATGTAGATATATATTTTTTTTTTCCAAGCATTATGTAGATATATGAAGTTATTTGTATTCATTTTTCATTTTTAAGAAAAATTAGAATGTGGTCCTTATTTACTAATGTTTATTGACTGAGATCTTATTAGTTTTTAGATTTTGATTGAAGTTCTTAGCATTAATGTGTTGATAAATTTACATGCAAGTACGTTACATAATTTTTTAAAATAAAAATTAGTGATTGATTTAGAGTTTTAATACTCACGCCCTTATTAATCTTCTAATTAAATTTCAACTCCAAATATTTTCAAAATAAAAAAATAAATTAGAATAAGTTTGGACCCATTAATTTTTTAATAAAAAGATTTTTAATTTTTTTATCTTAAATGTATATTCATATAACTTTTTTAATTTAATCTTAATATATCAATTCTTAAATATATCAATTTATTATGTGTAAAATGTACCATTTTTTAATATTAGAATGTACTCATTTTTTAATATAAAATGTACTCATTTTTTTAATATAAAATGTACCCATTTTTTTGAAATAAAATCTTTTTTTTATCCATTTTTTAGACTTATATGGGTACATTCTATTTTGTTGATTAATTTGAAAATGTATCCATGTCAATTTTAATCAAAGAAATTTAATAATTTTAAGCCTAATATATGTTATTTTTTTTGTGGTTAGCTACATCAGCAATGCTAGCTCAACTATTAGTTTGTTAACAGTTTTGGTACAATAGTTTTTTTGTTAATTTTGATGAATGTACCCATGTTTATACATATAATATATATTGAAGAGTATAATTTATCCTTTAATATTTTTAATCCCACAAATTATGTGTTTTATTTAAAATCTCATTAATATAAACAAACTTCATATTTCAATTTTTAATTTGAAAAATATAACAACCTACATAGAAATACATCATTACATTAATGTCAGGGACTTCAATAAAAAACTGAAAGCCAACAAGTTTCAGTCAATGAACATTGATAGCTAAAGACTGCATTAAAAGTCTCCCATTTTTCTAACTATATTGTTGCAAGTGGTGCATTGCCTCAGTAGATAATAATTTTTTTCTAATCTATTGTGTTTTAGGTTTTTTTTTCTTCTTTATTATAACTTAGAATTGTTATATCTCTTGTAATATATAAAATTTTGTGTTTAAAAAAGCAAATTCTTGTATTGCAAAGAGTAATTTTCACACTCTTTTTAGCTTCTCACACACCCGTCTTCATTTCAGCAATCGGAATGAATAAATCAAACGAAATCAGCAGCCCAAATTAAACATAGATGTGTAAGAGGCTAAAAAGAGGGTGCATATCATCTCTCAAATTCTATCAAATTCTATTCTTCCTCAACTAAACATGATCAAATTGCCACAATACATATGTCGCCTGCAATACGCTTCATTCAACATCAAATGGCTATAGCAACCAGAAGGAAGGTGACATGACATGCCTACCGGATCCATTCATTAGTCGGTTCAGATTAAAAGTCAAGTAATGTCAATGCGATCAAACATCTATTTTCGAACGCTGTATTTGATATAAATCCAGATTATTGCCAGCAAGCATGCTTCTTAATGTTAAATAATAATTGGCTTCTCTCTGCGACAATGCATATGACGGCCGACTTGTTTGCATTAACTCAACCCACGAGCCACGTGTGTGCATATATACAAACAACAACAACAACCAAACTTTATCTCACTAAGTGGAGTCGGGAATTTAGAACGCCACTGCACACTCATGAAGTGTATATATACATATGTCATCATCATACCTCACATGCTTGTGTTCAATGTCGCTCTTAAGCCCTGGAAAATTTTCCGATCGGCCTGGGGACCGCTAGGGCATACATACATACATATATATATATATATATACTAAAATAGCTGGTCTGCTAATTCATCTTTTCACCGAGATTTGTTTTTATGCAGTTCATAGGCTAGCTGGACGGGTGCAACTAAACCCGAAACTTTTTGCTAGGGTTGGCCTTGGTAGTTTCATATACACGAGACGTGGTTAGAATTTGTGTATGTTTTACATTCTGATACGAGGATTGACGTTTCACATTCCACATCTTCCTACTTCAAAAAGTTAATATCACTTAATCCTCTGTTTTGTTTTAATGTTGCATGGACTAATACCAAACCAAGTTGTTTTGTTTCCCTGAGCATAAACTCTAGACTCCAGTTGTAGTTCCGGTGGAACAACATCAAGTTGATCTGTATACTCCAAGTTCAAATATTTTAGCCTTAATAAGGCCTTCGATTCAAAGGGTGATCACATTCTAATTATATCAGATGACGTGATAAATGATATATGTAGCTAGATAATATTCAATAAGATATGTTTATTAATTGATATGCATTTACACATAATAAAGTAGTAAAATGTGGTATAAAATTGTTATGTACTATAGGGTTAGGGTTTAGGTCACGTTGTGTATCCTACACGCTTCCAGATAAATTTTAAGGAAAACTAATGAAAAAGGCTTGAAAACTTTGAGTTTTAACGATAAGGACAAAATAAAAGGTAAAGTGAATAGTACCAGGATTGACTTTTTAGTGTTAAAATGTGGTTTTTCGTTAAAGTGAACAGTACCGGGAACTTTTCGTTAAAGTTCCCTAAATTTTAATGATGAACGTACACACAACATTTTGTTTTCTTTCATAACTAAACATACTGCATTTTTGTGTCATATTTTAATATCACGTGATGAAGCAAGTGGTATATATATACGATCAAGATCTAATAAGATAATGTACAAATCACTTATCAAATCATGTGATACGAAAATGTGATATGTTGAAACATTATTATTTGTTTTTACCAAAAAAAAACATTATTGTTTGCTATAATTATTCATCGATGATTATGGACATTGGACAAGTTGGCAAAGATCGTGCCCATACTACCCTCTTTCCATTCATACATATTTCTGATTTCAATCATCGTTTACCTAAATAAGAAAAATATCGTTCATCACATAACACATGTTTTCTCATCTACCATAATATATTTGGAAAGAGAAATGCTAGGGAGACTAAATTAGCAAACCAAATGAAATGTTATCAATACAAAATGAGCATATTTATCAACGATTAAATAATAATCCAAACATCAACTTCCATGTTATTTAGTTTACAAAATTTAATCTACAAATTAAGTCTCCCTAATATTACTCATTTGAAAAAAAGGTGGATATTTGAACACAATGAGGAGGAAACATGCCCTATTGGGTCCAACCACGTCACAAAACCCACTTGATAAATTATCCATTCACATTGGTTACGTTTCAATTCAAATTTTCGCCAGGCAACACATTATGGCACAAATTAATTAATTAATTTAGGATAGTGCAATTTATACGCTCATTTTTACCTCTCACACTATTATTAATTTTTAGTTATTAATCTTATTCAATTCGCTCAATCCAACGATCAAAATTTGAAAAAATATGTGAAATTAAAAATAAGTTTATGGATAGCACTACCCTTAATTTATTATTCCTCAAAGCAAATGGTGTACTAGAATACATATATCACCAGATTTTGTAATGAAATGTTGCTTCGACCAAAAATAAATAAATTAAACCAACGATTCTAAATCTTCACATCCCGTGTATAGCTAAGAACTCTTCTGGAACCTAGTTTGGACAACGAACTAAAGAAAATGTTAGGAAGATTATATTTTTTTAATCATATTTTGTTAATCATATAATGTGACGGTTGATGTTGACTTATATATTTAATAATTAAAAGAAAAAATGCAACCACCAACCATCACATCATATAATTTTAAAAAACAAAATTTAAATAAATAATCTATCTAACATTACCTCCAAACTAAATACTAAATTCCTAGTGTGATGGATTCTGAGCCCCGAGACATGGGTGTTCGAGAAATGGGTGACGTGGAGGATTACATCTGGACACGTGTGGGGATGCCAACTGTCGGGATTCGGGGACGAGAACAGATTTGGTATACAAGTTTAGAAATCATAAGGTTATAGGTAGTACCTTAGAGTGGTGTGGTGAGAGAGATTCTCAAATTCCCTCGGATCACTAATTACATGCAAGTATGTCTAAATTTCTAGCAATGTAAGGCTTTCTATCACTTTTTGAGCGTTGTCTAAGAATTTTATGTCCAAGTGAACGAAAGAAATTTTTTTGAGTGTGATCGACATTGGTCTAACTTAATTAGTATTATTAATTTATATGTTGTAAGACGACATTGTTGATATACTAACCTAACAAAAATTCTAGTCTAGATTATGAAAAGCATCATACGTTCTTCCTTGATGAGTACCAAAAAAGAAATGAAGGGCAAATTTTTTTTCAGAGTTCGAACCACATGATTCACGATTCTCTTAATACTAAATCAATCCATTTTAGTCTTGAGTAGGATAACTAATGCTACATGATGTCAAAATTTTGAGAGACGAACCAACGACTGTTTACTAATTACACTTATATTGTTTCCAACTTAATCACATGTGCAATGAACTAGGCGTGAAATCTTATTACAAAAAACCTTAATACATCTAAAAATTTAAAAGTTGAATTAGATATTTGTTTCCAACTTTTATTTCTTTAAAAAAGGAATTAGCTGGTGACTTCGCCACTACAATCCATCTTTATGGAGACCGAAAAGACTTACATAGGTGTGTAAAATTTACTAAAATTTACTAAGTGTGAAGTTTTATGACAAACATTCTTGATGCAATTAAAAGTTGAATATAAACCACTATAAAAAAAAATATGCATTCTTCCACACGGTATGGTAGTCATATCGAAAACCTAGCTAGAGAGGCTGGCAGACACGTGCATGGGTCTCTTTGGAGGTAAAGTCTAAAGGAGGTCCCCCCATATGGCAAACGACAACAAAATTGTGTTCGTGAGAGAAAATTCGAAGGTGTCCCTCGGCCCACACACGTCCAAAATGCCAAATTAATTACAAACAAAAGCATGAATTGCTCGGCTCACATGGCCCCGTCGTCCTATTTACTATTTAGTAGTGTTGCCTTCATTTATAGAGCATAGCCCTCAGCCCTCTTACATCATTCATCATCTCTCTCAATTCTGGAAGCAAACTTTCAACGAATCATTCTTTCTCTGGGTTTCCTTGGCAATTTTTGGGTTGCCTTTGCCTTTGTACAGGTAACATTATTTGTACTTGCTAGCAAGCTTGGAAACTACCATACATTATGAATAATTTTCATGGCCTGAGAGGTTATTCTTCTTCATCTAAGATGAAGACGATGAAGATGAGGAGGCGGAGGCAGGCGGTGGGAGGTCGTGGTGGAGGAGGCAGGTCGATGGTGCAAGTGAAGGTGAAGAAGCTGCAAATGTTGATTCCAGGAGGGAGAAGATTGAAGGCGGACCGGCTTTTTCTTCAAACCGCGGATTATATACTTCAGCTGAGGTTGCAACTTAATGTTTTGCAAGCGCTTTCCAAGATTTACAAGCTATGAGAGTCTACTTGTGAATTTGTGATGCCATGCATTTCGACCTTAATTGGTTTTATTAAATTATGTATGATGGTAATTAAATGTTTGTTCTTTCTCTTAATCCTTATAACTATATATTAATTTTCCTCCATGCCTGTTATATATGTATGGTCTTGATCGAATGCCATTTGGTTCCATATATTGGTTTTTTAAGTAGGATATTTTCTAGATAATTATCGAATTTCGTTTCTTCTCTTCTATTGCTGGCCGCAGCTTGTAACATTTCTAGCTAGGGTTTTTCTTTTTAAGATCCTGAGACTTTATTCTAATTACCACGAACTGATGATCCACCTCGCTTTGAATTTAACATAGATTTCCCTGCACGCAATGCTGCAGGTTTGAGGTTTAGGCCAATTCAATCAAAATTTGGGAGATATATAAGTTTCTCATTAACGGAGGGAGTCTAGCTACCCCAGCTTATTTACTGCGTAATCTCTTGTATGCAACGTACACTAGTAGAAAAATTGGCAAAGCCTGCAGATTTCAACATTTCAATATACACTGTGTCCTTTGTTGCCCAATAGCCATAGATATCATACATGTTAGAATATTCTGATTGTATTGCATCCTGAATAATACATCTGATACCACCAAAGAGGAACCCACAGATAATCTGCAGCGATTAATAAGAATACGCCATAGGTAATCTATGTCTGTGGCGAATAAGGCTGAACTGAATCCGAGTTGAATTCCAGTAGATTGAAACCCCACGATTTTGGAATATTTGTTTTCATCCTTTTGGTAGCTCTCTTTCAAAAATAATATGGGAATCCCAAATCAACTTAATAATTTACATGCATGGAAGGCATAAATGATACTGCACTATCATTGCTGCTATGAAGAGTTTGAGCAATTTTTTGAGTGGAACTCGATGGGCGTTTTGAGCGCTTGGATAAGTGAAAAATTAGTGTTATATGTAAGATTTTTTATTTACTAAGATTTGGCTAACCTGGACAAGTTTGAGGCTAAATCACAACAAAAACGCAATGAAAAGACAGAGAGATGTTGAGGCTATTTTTTGTTCCCTAGACAACAAGTCACTTAGGGCTGGTTTGGTATTGCTGTGCTTTGAAAAAAAAGCTGCTGTGAGAATAAGCGGCTGTGCTGTGAGAATAAGCGGCTGTGAAAAAAATCAGCAGAGTGTTTGGTAAACTTTTTTGTAAAAGTGCTTTTGAAAAAAAAACCAGTCTGATAGTGGGTCTTTTCATTAAAGGAGCACTGTAGCTCCGTGTGCTTTGAAAAAAAGCCAGTTTTCCAAAGCTACAAATAGCAGCTTCAGCTTTTTCCTTTGATTTCAGCTTATTCTCACAGCAGCTTCCAAAATAAGCCTTTTTTTCAGTTTACCAAACACCTAAAACCCTCACAGCTTTTTTTCATGGGTGCTTTTTTTTTAAGCACCTCACTCCCAAACCACCCCTTAGAAGAGTAAACGAACCCAGCGTTATATTTAAGAATCTTATGAAAGAAACTTCTAAAGCAGTTGGGAAGTTGGTGTCTTTATTTTGGTTGTAATATCCGCCACCACAATTCCTACATTAATTCCTAACTTGGCTTCCATAAGGTCAATTATTTTTTTGGGAACATCGGTTGAAATGATTGGAGATCAAATCTCAATTGTTGAACTGATTAAAATTAAATATCGAAGACGTATTCATCAGATATCAACGAGCTAGTTGTTAAAGATTGATGACATAGCGAACAAATTTTGACGACAGATTGAACTCTAATCATTTTCAGCAAGTAGGATGTGAAAAATGATCATTTGGCCAATTAATTCCCATTATTTTCTATTAACACAACATCCTTAATGAAATTTATAAGGAGGGGCTTTGAGCTTTGGATGCAAGAGGCCAAATATACTGCACTGGTCAACTAACCTAATCTACGTCTATTTTTAACTAATCGAAGCAAATTAATTTAAAGTATGTTAGGGTGGAAAATAAAACATTCCTAAAGTGGCCAGCCATATCTGTAAGGAGTTTTACTTCTACACCATTTGGTGTGTATCTAATCTCTTCATGCAGAATATGTGCTCTACAAAATCTGTGTATAACAAAGTAACTCAAGGTGAAAAGAAAAAAGTTCCAGTAGGTCGCATAAAGTACTCAGTTTCATGGTTTGTACCAGCTAAACAAGTGCTTGGCGAAAAAGATACAACTGCCAGACCAAAGAACGTGGTATTCCATGACCTACCATCCGAGCTTCGTCATTAACTTCCAGCAATATTTGTACTGAACTGAATTCATTGGTTTTCAGATATATACAAGCAACTTCATCTTTCAGTTAGACATAAAACGTAGACCAGGCTTGAGCTTTTGTACATGATTCTAATAATTGGCATGAGGTCCTGTTTGGGCCCAAAATATTAATTTGGGCCGAGGACAGAACCATTCTCGGCCCGGAAGGGCCTGGCAACAAGGGAGCCTTGGGCCGTTCGGTTCGTGGGCCTCTAAAACTAGGCCGGCTAGGTTGTGCTACATTTGCGAAGCCGAATCCTAATGCAACAAGGAGTCTCGGCAAGTCGGATAACCAGGAATGGTTTCAACTCAATAAGGGACTAGATTCACAATCCTAGTGAAGATAGGACTGGTCGAACTAGGGTTGATCCGGAGAGAAAATCCTAGTCCGTGTAGGGTTTTAAGCCGAATTCGAGGAAATCCAATGCTATAAATAGGGGTGATTGTGCAACGTTCGGATCCCCACAAAATCAATACAAAATTGCCCTGCGCAAATCCTCAAACAACTTGAGAACTTTTTCCTTTTCTTTTTCGCTGACACATCTTCCGTTGGCATCAACAGCACTGTGAAAGCAACCGGTGATATCTTAAGTCGGCATAGATAGCTCTATCACCGTAGAATTGGCCGAACTCGCAGTACCTTCCGTTGGCATCAACAGCACTGCGGCGGGCACGGTCAATTGTCTATCCAAGTCTCGGTCGAGAAGGTTTCTAAATCCTTTTTTGGTCGAGGTCATCTCATTAGTCTTCTCGACGAAGTGAGGTGTTACAGTTATTACATTCGGCACATTGAAAGCCGAATTCGATTTGTGAGCTTCGTAATAATAGTAACCTTGTCTTCAGGTTTGAGAATCCAGGAGGCCGAGACGTGTTCCTTTCTCGGCCGCAATCGCAAGACGCAGAAGTCAGTAGCGCGACCCAACGCAACATCAACAAATTTACTCCTCGGCCGAGCTCGGCCGACGAGTTGGCACGCCCGCATTCACCGAAGGACGTAGTTAGCTTTTAAATTACTCGGCCTGCGCGCCACGTAGGCTTTGTAGTTTTTAGGGTCAACATTTTGGCACGCCCAGTGGGACCTAGTGCTAAACTACGAAGTTCATGCCAATTGAAACGCGATCGGTAAAAAAGAAAACAGCTATGGGAAAATCAACAGCCGATTTGCCGATTCAGAACACAGGACAGAATGTGCCCCAGGCACAGAATCCCCTTAGCGCTGTGACACCCGAGTCCACAAGCGCAACTCGCCGAGATAGGGAAATTAATCTCGGCGGTCAACCCCGCGGTCTGGAAATCCCTAACAGGAACACCTGCGTTCTCATTGAAGGGATAGTGGAGGATTGCGATGAGGATGGCGGTGAAGGATCCGACCCACCAACAAGGTCTTTTCTTCGAAAGCGACTCGACGAACAGTCTCGGTCAGTCGAGCAGACGTTTAGTCGAGGTATTGACAAGCTACATGACGTGATACTCAGTTCCAATGAGCAACAGACCAGGTTGCTCGAAATGCTGGTTAGTAAAGTCAGTGACGGCAGGTTTTTCGATTTTCCCCAGCGCTTGCCACCAAGAAATAATCCATTACCAATCGTACAGGCCGAGCCAATTCCTGCTCGGCTCAAGCCAATTGACTTGGAAAAAGTAGGAGGGTCGAATAGTAGGTCAGGCGGAATCGACCAGAGGGTCGAAGCAACACATGTTGATATGACCGAAGTCCAGCGGATGATCGACTCGGCCATAAAGAAGGGGCCGAAGTTTCCTAAGTTTATCCATCCGTACCCGGCCTACGTAGAAACGTTCGGATACCCGAAAGGTTTTAAGATTCCAGATTTTAGCCTCTTTGCCGGTGAATCGTCTCTGTCTTCGTTGGAGCACGTGGCTCGATTCACCGCGCAATGCGGAGATGTTAATGGTGATTTCCATAAGCTAAGGCTGTTCAACTTTTCATTAACCGGCTCGGCATTTGCTTGGTATATCAATCTTCCTCCTAATTCCGTCCAAAACTGGGAAGAGTTGGTCGAGAAATTCCACGAGCAGTTTTATCGGCCGGGGATGGAGGTGTCGGTTTCTTCATTAGCAAGGATGGCTCAGGCATCTGATGAGTCACCAATGGATTATCTCACCAGGTTCAAATCATCCAGGAACTGGTGCCGAGTGCCTTTACCCGAAGTTGAATTCGTCAGACTTGCTTTGAACGGCCTCGACGTCGAATACAAAAAGAAGTTCTTGGGGGCAAACTTTCGGGATATGTACGAATTAGCCCAACATGTCGAACAATATGACTATTTGCTCCGCGAGGAAAAGGTTTCGAAAGCTCCATCTCGGGGGACGATTTACAAGAATCCTACCGTCAATTATGCGTCAACCGAGGATGAGTGCGTTAGCGTGGATGCAGCCGAGATAGTGATAGATAAGCCTTTTGTTTGCAAGGCATTGACTCAAGTTGACTCTAGGGAAGTCAAAAGCCGTTCAGCCGCTGAAGGAACATCGAAACCGTCAAAAGTTTATACTTTTGATATTACAAAGGCTGACGCAATTTTCGACCAACTGTTATCAGCAAGAATCATTAAGCTTCGGCCTGGCCACAACATTCCCAAGGCCGAAGAACTTAAAGGAAAGGTGTATTGCAAATACCACGATTCAAGCAAACATACGACGAACAATTGCGTCGTCTTTCGTGACAACGTCCAAGGCTGGATCGATAATGGTAAATTAAAATTTCCAGAGAAAAAGATGAGTGTCGATACTGACCCGTTTCCCACGGCAACAGTAAATATGGTCGATGCATGCCTCCCTAAGGACAAAGGGAAAGGGAAGGTCGAAGTTGTTAAGACACAACGTTATCATAATCAGAATTCTCGGCCTCGTTTCATGGCCGATTTTCGTGCCAACAAGCCACCTACAGCTCTAACGGGGCCCGCTATTGTTAAACCTATGAGGGATTATAGCACCGATGAAGACAATGGAACAGCAGTTCTGTGCAGAAAATGTAGAACCGAGGTCGGCAGTGAGCCAGAGGTGAAGCCTTTTTCGCTGGTAACGGAACGACCTACGGTCGTAATCCAGCAAAAAGTAGCCAACGTGAGCCGGCATCGGGGGGTTTTTGATCGGCTCGGCCCTAAAGCACGGATAGAAGAGACATCATCAGTCAGGCGGCGCCTCGACTTTGATACTGCATTTTACGACGATGCCTACTATAAACGTAATTCTGGCAGTTCGGAATCCTCGCGAAGCCAAAAAACTTTCAAACCTCCCGAGCCTAGAGATCAACGTTGGTATACGTATCATTCTTCAAAAGGTGTCTACACTGCACTGTCCAAATCCCAGAAACGCCGGCACCAAAGGATCGATTGCATGGCACGCCGACGGGAAGCCCAAGAGGCTTCGGTCCCTAAATGGCGGCCGAAGGACATAATTGCCAATGACAACAAGCAACCGCATCCAGCTGTTCTGACAACGTCGAAGCAAGGGAAGCAGCTGGTCGACCAAGATGTCGAAACCATGTTTGAAGAGGCTGATAAACGGATCAAACTTCTTATTCGACCAGGGGAGATAAAGGCACGCCTTGAACATTTCAGGCAGGAGGCCGAAGGCGAATTAACCCCGTCGGCCATACAAGAACCTCTAATCAAAATTCGACGAAATTTGCATCCACCGTTCCTTGGGGAAGCTTTGGCGTATATGCGAGAATTTCACAAGAAGCATTCGGCCAACGACCTGTATGGTTTGCCGAAGGCATGCCAGGACACCATTGATCTGGTCCAGGTTTGTCCTGATGCCGAGCGAATTATCCAGAAAACTTCAGACCCCGGATTGAAAGCAAGGTTCCAGCACATACGAGAAGCCCGCGTCTTTGGATTTGAAGTTGACCCATACATTGATATGGAAGCAGCCGAACTTATTTTCTCAATGGAGGACCTTCAGTATTTACGATGTCACTTCGAGGTATTTTCGGCTGTTTCTCTCTTCGGCCTCACGACCGATGAAATGGCACGTGTTGCGCGTTTGGATGCATATCTCGATACCAGGGATGCCCGGATACATTACCAGGAGCGGGTTCGGATCTCGGCCCCAAGCACGCTGTCGCGCTCACCCTCACCTGAGGCAGTTTCACGGACTCAACAAGCGGCCGAAGCAGCACCGCAGGAGCAAGCCATTGAAGAAGGAGCAGAAACGCCTCTTTGTCCGGCTTTGACAAAAACGGAGTCCGTAGTTGATGATCAAACGCAAGATGCGGATAACGAAGAGAATTCCAACCCGATGGGCCCGTCAATCTTGGATGACATGGACATTAGTATGGTCCATGTGTTACCCGCTGATTTTCAGTCAAGCACGGCTCAACCGAATTTCCTCGATGGTGATGTCGTCGCCGAAGACGCCGGCCATGTGGATTTTGTATCTGTTGTTGAAGGTGAGTCAGCATCAAAAGATGAGAGCTTAAAGGCCGCTTTAGCCGAATTGTTCCCTCGTTCATCATCGGCCGCGCTTCACCATTTAAAGCCATTGTATGTGACGGCCCATATCGAGGGATACCCAGTTTCTAAAGTTTTTGTCGACTGTGGGGCTACCGTCAATATCATGCCTCTGACCATTATGAAGGCCTTGCGTCGCTCGAATGACGAACTGATTCCGTCAGGGATCACAATGAGTAGTTTTGTCGGTGACAAGTCTCAAACCAAAGGTGTGCTTCCGTTAACTGTGAATATTGCCGGTCGTACTCACATGACCGCCTTTTTCGTGGTTGATTCCAAAACCGAGTATAACGCACTGCTCGGTCGAGATTGGATTCATCAAACCAGTTGTATTCCTTCGTCATTATATCAAGTGCTTGTTTTTTGGGACGGCAAATCGGTCATTGTTCATCCGGCCGATAGCCAGCCCTTCGAGGCTAACATGATCCAAGCACGGTATTACGATGACCACGTCGGCTACATTACTTTACAAGGCTTCAATGATGAAGGACGGCCGACTCGGATTTCTGTACAGAAAGCTATCGAGGTTGGCGCCGAGACTGTCCATCAGGATTCGGCGAGACTCGGATTAGCTAACTTCCTCCCCGACGCCGATGTCTGACACCGATCGGGAAATGCGTAGGGCCGCGGTTTCATCCACGATGGAACGACTGCTGGCCCATTGGTATACTATATCTAGACGACCAAATTCGGCCGTTAATCTCGTTGAGTTCCTGGCCGAAGGGGATAATGGTCCTGTCTTATCTCTTGATAAAATTCAAGCAGCCCCGGCCGAGCTCGAAGATCATCGGCCCCAAGTTAAAGACCCCCTGGAGGAAATTAATGTTGGGACGACCGATGACCCACGACCTTTGTTTATTAGTGCTTTACTTCCTCAGCAAATGAAAGACGAGCTTCGTGCCTTGCTCACGGAGTTCAAAGATTGTTTTGCTTGGAGCTACCATGAAATGCCCGGTTTAGATCGTACTCTTGTCGAGCATGAATTACGTATTAAGCCCGGATGTAAGCCTTTCCG
Organism: Malus fusca; assembly: GCA_035220775.1. Taxonomy (NCBI): domain Eukaryota; kingdom Viridiplantae; phylum Streptophyta; class Magnoliopsida; order Rosales; family Rosaceae; genus Malus; species Malus fusca. The sequence continues at coordinate 5,644,571 of CM069071.1, forward strand.
TCAGCCACCACGTCGTTTCTCAACGGAAGTGCAACTCAGCATCAAGGACGAACTGGTTCGGCTTTTGAAAGCCGGGTTCATTCGGACAGCTCGATATGTTGAGTGGTTGGCGAATATCGTACCTGTCTTAAAGAAAAACGGTGCCCTGCGCATCTGCATCGATTTCAGAAATCTCAATCTGGCAACTCCCAAAGATGAATACACAATGCCGATTTCAGATCTGTTAATCGATGCCGCGGCGAATCATGCAATCTTATCTTTTATGGATGGACACGCGGGGTACAACCAAATATTCATTGCCGAAGCCGACGTGCACAAAACTGCTTTCCGTTGCCCGGGGGCACTCGGCACTTACGAATGGGTTGTCATGCCATTCGGTCTAAAAAATGCCGGCGCCACATACCAACGGGCGATGAACACCATTTTCCACGATCTAATTGGAACCACTGTCGAAGTTTACATCGACGATGTTGTCATCAAATCTAAACGCCGACAGACACATCTGGACGACCTCCGACAGGCTTTTCTCCGCATGCGTCAGCATAATCTCAAGATGAATCCCGCCAAATGTGCCTTCGGCGTGTCGGCCGGAAATTTCCTTGGTTTCCTCGTGCATCACCGTGGGATTGAAGTCGATGCGAATAAGGCACGCGCAATAATCAATGCCCCACCTCCAACGACGAAGAAACAACTCCAGTCCTTACTCGGTCAGGTCAATTTCCTCCGCCGATTTATTTCTAACTCGACCGGTAAAATGAAAGCGTTCTCCACGCTTTTGAAACTCAAGGACTCAGATAAATTCGTATGGAACGACGAACATCAGGCGGCGTTTACGCAAATCAAAGTCTCCCTCACGAAACCACCTGTCCTGGTTCCTCCTCGGCGCGGGAAACCTCTTAAGCTTTATATCTCGGCGGCCGAAGAGTCAATCGGCTGCCTCCTCGCACAAGACAGCGACACCGGTCGAGAGCAGGCGATTTTTTATCTAAGTCGCCATCTCAGCCCTCCAGAGATCAATTATCCCGCCGTCGAGAAGTTGTGCTTGGCCTTATTTTTCGCCGCATCCAAGCTTCGGCATTACATGCTCCCGTCAGTCACCCAAGTCATTGCCCAGACCGACGTTATCCGGTACATGCTTACCCGACCAATCGTAAAAGGCCGAATTGGGAAGTGGACAATGGCGTTGTCCGAATTTAGCTTACAATACGTGCCTCAGAAAGCCGTCAAGGGCCAGGCGATGGCCGACTTCCTTGCTCAACACCCTTCCCCTTACGGTTTTGGGGATGCCGATGTCGAAATCGGCATGGTCGCGACGCGCGACAATCATTGGACGATGTACTTTGACGGTTCCAGTACGTCATCCTCAGCGGGCGTAGGAATTGTCGTTCAATCCCCCAACCACGATCGTTGGTATTTTTCGCTTAAGTTGGATTTCGAATGCACCAACAATCAGGCCGAATATGAAGCCCTAATCATCGGCCTTGGGATCCTTCATGACCTGCGGGCGACCCGCGCCCTCGTCCTCGGCGACTCCGAACTTGTGATTAACCAACTTAATGGTTCTTTTCGTTGCATGAGTTGCACCCTGGCGCCTTACCACATGATCGCCAGCTATTTGGCCGAGTCCTTCGACGGTATTACATTTCAACATATTTCCCGGAGTCGTAATACCGACGCAGACGAGTTGGCTCAAATCGCCTCCGGCGCACAACTCTTGGGGGGCAAGCTAGGCCGAGAAATACCCGTGTTGCGACAGCTATACCCGGCCTTGGTTAACCAACAAGTCCTCCAGCGTGACAACGTGATACGTACACGAGTTATGTCCCTACCTTCGTTGCTAGATCGAGACGACCTCATAGACGTTTGCGCTGTCGAGGCAATACCGGATGATTGGAGGAGGCCGATTATGCAATATCTCGACAATCCCAATAATAAACACGATCGCAAGACAAGGGTTCACGCCACGAACTATGTCATGTATCAGCGTGAGTTATATCGAAAAGGCGAAGATGGTTTGTTATTACTGTGCCTCGGTCCCCAAGAAAGTGCTCAGGCGATTTCAGAAGTCCACGAAGGGATATGCGGAGCTCATCAATCCGGACGAAAAATGCGATGGCTACTTCGACGGCACGGTTATTTTTGGCCAAGGATACTAAAGGATTGTATTGAGTTCGCACGAGGTTGTGTACAATGCCAGATACATGGACCTATACAGAGGGTCCCGGCCGAATCATTGCATTCGGTCATAAAGCCATGGCCGTTTAGAGGATGGGCCATGGACGTGATCGGCAAAATCACGCCGTCTTCTGGAGCCGCTAAACATGCATGGATACTAGTCGCAACCGATTACTTCACCAAGTGGGTCGAAGCAAAGTCATATGCCGAACTAACATCTAAAGAGGTTTGCGACTTCGTGGAGGAACACATCGTGACCCGATTTGGCGTACCAGAAACGATCATAACTGACAATGGAACAATTTTTACAGCCGAAAGGTTTAAAGAGTATACAGCCAATTTGAAAATTCGGCTCGAACAGTCTACACCGTATTATCCGCAAGCGAATGGGCAGGCCGAGGCAAGTAATAAAGTGTTGATCGGCATCCTCGAAAAAATAATAAAAGAAAGGCCTGGCATGTGGCATTTGAAGGTGAACGAGGCGTTATGGGCATATCGAACATCGCCTCGATCAGCGACTGCGACAACCCCGTACGCATTAACTTACGGACATGATGCAATGTTACCAGTCGAGCTAAGCATAAATTCGTTGCGATTAATCGAGCAAAGTAGTTTGTTTAGTGCCGAATATAATCAGTCCATGAGACAGGAGTTAGAAGACTTGGAAGAAGCACGGCTTGACGCTTATAACTTACTAGTGGCACAAAAACGGATTGCCGAGCGAGCCTATAATCAAAATGTACGACAAAAAACATTCGGCGAAGGTGAGTTAGTGTGGCAAACGGTGTTGCCCGTTGGACTAAAGGATCCTAGGTTCGGCAAATGGTCGCCGAATTGGGAAGGACCGTTTGTCGTGCATAAAGTATATGGCAAGGGGGCGTATCATCTTAAAGACCGAACCGGTGTGGTCCATAGGTTACCAATCAACGGAAAATTTTTGAAGAAATACTATCCGGTCACATGGGAGATGCAAGAATAATAGAAGACCAATTCATTAAAGATTGATAAGTATTTACAAATAAGTAGGCCGACCAATTTACAGCCAGATACATTCAAGGTGAAGCAGGTAGAAGGGTGCCGAGTAAGGCCTTTAGCTCCAACCACCGCACTTCTCCCATAATGACCTGGGCCTGCCGATTCTTCTTCTCCAGCTTCAATTGCTCAACCCGCCTCGCGTTCGCCGTGAACTCAGTTAAACAATCCTTGCCGCCCGACTCGAAGTCCTTGGCAAGATCAGAAGCAACGGCCGATCTCCTCTTCGACAACTCAGCCATTTGACGATCGAGGTCGGCCAGGACATCCCCTTTAGCCTTCAGGGCGTCAACCTTCGGGCGAAGGTTTTCTTGTACGGCCATGGCAGCCTGTAGGTCTTGCTCGGCCCTTAAAGCACTCTCGGAAACAGTGAAAGTTTCTCGAACGCGCTCCAAGGCAGTTGAGGCCTGAACAATGGCCTCGCCGCTCAGTTGACCGTCGGCTCCGAGGTCATTCAGACTCTCACCCAGCCGATCAAGACCTTTGCTCTCAAGAACTTGCGAAGCCGAGAGCGACAGGATTTCTTGCAGCCGAGTCAAAGCAGTTGAATCGGCAGGTTCGGTCACGGCGGCAGAAGGGCCAGCCCCTCCAGTGGTACCGGACAGAAGAGCTTTGAATTCGACCTCCCATGATGCCTGCACGCACAAATCGGGTTAAGCTCACAGAAAATAAAAAAAAAATGGTGTGAAGGTTTCGTCTCTTTTAACCTGCTGAGAGGAGACTTCGGCCATGTCCTCAGGATCGTTGCTTGAACCCAAAGAACTCAATGGCCGAGCCCAGTGTCTCAGATTGCTTCTCAGTTCTCGTGGCCGATGGAGGTTATCTACGTTTGATGGCCACTGAGGCGGCCACGAAATATAGATAACGCCCTTCGGCGCGTAGAACTTTTGATGAAAAGAATGTACAGGTACCTGACAGTTTTTTCGGGTTTAGAATTCTAAAGCAGTAAAGTAATCAAAGAAAGGTGGTAAAGGGTACTTACGAAGGCCGAAGTAGCTTCCTGCGAAGGAATGTGGAGGTTTTGATCCTGAGGATGCACGGGCGTCTCCGCCGTTGCCTCTGGCTCCCCGACCGGTCGTTTGCCGCGATCGGCTGTGGAAGGGCCGACTGGGACAGCAGCTTCGGGCGAGGGGGGGACGCCCTGGTCCTGGAGAGAAGCGGAAGGTTCGGCCACCACGACTGGTTCCTCGGCCGGACGTTTGCCACAGTCAGCCACGGAGGGACTTGCTTGGGCAACCCTCTCGGATGTGGGAGGAGGTTGTCGACGCGTGCGAGGACGGGTTGCCAGCGGAGTCTCGTCGCTCCCTTCGCTCTCATCCAGAACGAAGACAGAGGGTTTTGGATTTACAAGGGAAGTTCCCTCGGCCGCAGAAACCGTTTTTTCCAAAATCGGCGCAGCCTCGACAGAAGGAGGTACAACTGGTGTACCGGCCCCGGAAACAGGTCGCGTCTGAACTGTCTCTGCGGCCGGAACTGTTCGCTCCTCGGCCAAGCGGTGGCCGACGGCAGGTGGAGGGGAAACACTGGGGGTCGTTGTTCCAGTAGTATGACTGGAGATGACGTGGATCTCCCGTGCGCCTTTATTTGCCAGTTTCTTTACCCGCTTGGCAGGCGGTGGAGATTGGACAGCCGGCGCGGCCTCTTGGCGAGGCCGTTTGGTCAACCTGGCCCGGCCAGTAGTTTTATCTGTCTTCGCCGCAACCGATTCTTTCCCGGCTGCGGCGACTGCCCCTACTTTTCTCAATGGCCGACTACCTGGGAAGATAAAAGCAAATTAGCACGGCAAATCGAAGAGCTTAAAGGAAAAGTGAAAAAATGAACAGTTACCTTGAGTTTGGGGGGCAGAGGACTTCTTAGGCCGGTCGCCGAAGAGTTTGTCCAGCACGTCTTCGACCGGAGCACCAAAGAATTCCTGGATATAGGCCTCCCACCAATCTCCGAAGGTGTCAGTGCATAGGGTTTCTGGGGTGGTCGGTCGAAGGCGGAACTTTTGGCACTGCTCTTGAAACTCCCTCGCAGCAGTTTGGCATTCCTTCTCCGAAGAACGAGGCTCACGTCCGCGGCTTAGAACTGTCCGGGAGGAGAGAAGGGGGACCGGGCAACCCTGAAGATAACCGAGCTGTCGGGCAAGGAAGTTAGGATGGTACACTTCCCAACCCGCTCGTTTTCCATCGCAGCCAAGGGGAAGGTCGCGAGTAAGCACAAATGACCCCCAGGATTGGCGAAGGTCGGCGTCTTCCCCCGCGCCCCACATGGATGTAGGCAGTCTGATGGAGGAAGGGTAGTCCCGACGACGGCATATCAGGAACTCGTCGTTGGAGAGGTCATCAAGGGCGAAGAGATACTTAAATACCTCTTCGGCGTGATGAGGAGGTGTCGGTAGGGAGGCCAACTGAAGACCAAGTGCCTCCGTTGGTGAGAAGTCGGCTATAGCTGGCCGAAGGGAGGCGAAATACACTTGTAACCAGAGCTGGAAGACCCAGAGGGGACCGTTCTGGTGTGGGTCGATCTTGTGCAGGGTCGCCTCGGCCAGGCAGCGGAAGAGGTGGGCGAGAATGTTGGAGCTCAGTGACAGGACATGGCCACTAGCCAGGGCCTCGGCCACCGGCATATTCTCGACCAAGCATTTGTTCGATTTGGTACAACAAATGTATTTGTTGTACCAGTAGAAGAGGAAGGCTTCGTGTTCCCCTTCTCGCAGGTCCTCTTCTCCTCGGCCGGCGAAGTGGAGGTAGAGGGTGTTGTAATTGAAGAAGTTTTTGTGAAGCTTGTGAATGTCCTCTTTTGACGGGATTCGGCCTTCACGGTTTAACGTCTCGAAAGCCCGTCGATCAAAAAGCGTCTTCAGGTCGATGTTCGACGGGTACCCAGAGAGGGCCGCGTCGATAGAAAGCCCGGTCGTTGAAGTACCCAGGATGGCGGTGACATCCAGAGTGGTGGGGCCAATGGGACCAAGTGGAAGCACCATGGTGTTGGTGGCCGAGCACCAAAAGCACAAGGCGGCTTGGAGGAGCTCCTTGTCGGGAACGATTTCCATTGACGAGAGGAGGATGGCGTCGTGGATGCCAAGGACCTTCCATTGATCGCCGAAGAACTTTTCCATTCGGACAACCCAGGCTGCCCAGGTTGTGGTCGTCGAGGGCCAGGAGCTTTGGGGTTTCGCCGCGTCCCATCTCGACCATTCAAACCCTTGGAGTAAGGGTGTTAGGCAGTGCTCCTGGAGAAGGCCAGTAATGGCCGACGAAACGGCCGCCTTGAAAAGAGGACCCAGGATTTGGTGGGGAGTGCTCATGTCACTCTCAAACCGTATGGTTTTGATCGAGCTTCGATCGAGTATTTTTTGATGTTGTTCGCACTCCCTGGAAAGCTTTGAGATGAAAGATGCCATTTTAGGAGATTCAAAGGGACGGTGTAAAAAAGAAGAGTTTTCTGGGTTGAGGGATTTAAGAACAAAGACTTGGCAGAAAGGAGCAGCAAGAAAATTCAGAAAGTTTTGAGAGCGTAAAAGTGCAAATGGAAAATTCCGGTATTTATAGAGATGGGAAAGGAAGTGCAATCGTTCGAAATTCAAAATAAAGGGTAAAATCGACTGAAGAAATCACTGATCATAATGAACATTCAGGGAATGCAGTTGAGAAGACCGAGGGTCTCGGATTTTGGGGACGCACGATTGCGTGTGACGGCAAGATTAATGGCGAAAGACGTTTCGGCGTCCGCACACTGAAAAGTGGTTCGCGGATCGAGATAAGAGTGGCTAGGGTTAGCCATAAGGTCATGATGACCTGACGGTTCGAGTGACCGCACGCCTCAGACGTGTGCCGAGTCGCAGGCTGCCACGTGGAATGGAGGTTTGCAGGTTCAAGATCGTGCGATCGTGCTCAATAAATGCGCCTTGAAAATAGAGTACTTGGGTTCTGTGAATTAGATTCGCTTCTTCAAGGTCGAAATTCGGCCAAGGAGGTCAGGCCGAAAACCTCAGAAGCGAGGGGGCAATGTTTGGGCCCAAAATATTAATTTGGGCCGAGGACAGAACCATTCTCGGCCCGGAAGGGCCTGGCAACAAGGGAGCCTTGGGCCGTTCGGTTCGTGGGCCTCTAAAACTAGGCCGGCTAGGTTGTGCTACATTTGCGAAGCCGAATCCTAATGCAACAAGGAGTCTCGGCAAGTCGGATAACCAGGAATGGTTTCAACTCAATAAGGGACTAGATTCACAATCCTAGTGAAGATAGGACTGGTCGAACTAGGGTTGATCCGGAGAGAAAATCCTAGTCCGTGTAGGGTTTTAAGCCGAATTCGAGGAAATCCAATGCTATAAATAGGGGTGATTGTGCAACGTTCGGATCCCCACAAAATCAATACAAAATTGCCCTGCGCAAATCCTCAAACAACTTGAGAACTTTTTCCTTTTCTTTTTCGCTGACACATCTTCCGTTGGCATCAACAGCACTGTGAAAGCAACCGGTGATATCTTAAGTCGGCATAGATAGCTCTATCACCGTAGAATTGGCCGAACTCGCAGTACCTTCCGTTGGCATCAACAGCACTGCGGCGGGCACGGTCAATTGTCTATCCAAGTCTCGGTCGAGAAGGTTTCTAAATCCTTTTTTGGTCGAGGTCATCTCATTAGTCTTCTCGACGAAGTGAGGTGTTACAGTTATTACATTCGGCACATTGAAAGCCGAATTCGATTTGTGAGCTTCGTAATAATAGTAACCTTGTCTTCAGGTTTGAGAATCCAGGAGGCCGAGACGTGTTCCTTTCTCGGCCGCAATCGCAAGACGCAGAAGTCAGTAGCGCGACCCAACGCAACATCAACAAATTTACTCCTCGGCCGAGCTCGGCCGACGAGTTGGCACGCCCGCATTCACCGAAGGACGTAGTTAGCTTTTAAATTACTCGGCCTGCGCGCCACGTAGGCTTTGTAGTTTTTAGGGTCAACAGGTCCACAAGGAGAAATTTTTTGGCATGACGGTCAAATCACTGTATGATTTTACTAATGCACGTGTTATAATATAAATGTGTGAATCAACATATGGCTAAAGGAGGATCAAAATCGATCGATTGGAGAGTGGAAATAACACTCGAATAGTCACTTTCCAATAAAAGACAATAATAACTCCGTTGATATGCAATCTCTACGCCAATAATAATTGGTGATAATTCTACAAAAAAAAAAGTTGCGAACACCAATTCATTGGCGAAGGCCACTAAGAAACTAACCATGGCAATCCCTGAAAACTCCTCCACATGCACCAAGATCAGGATTTCCTTTAGACAAACCATCTATATTAAGTTAAATCCAAGTAAACCAAGGAGGAGACCAAATCACATGAAGACTAGTAGGCGCCTTACGAGGAATATGTTGGATTCTCAGAGAAGAAATGATACGAGTGTCGAAACCTTGAAAGTAACCAAAAACAAACTCGATGTGCAGTTAATAACACAAGTGATTTTCTAATACTACATAAATCATACTTAAAAACTGTCATTTCATCAATGAAGCGGAATCATTTGCGTCCCTCTATATCTCTCTACATTTACATGTGAGATATCATCAAGCACTCAAATGTATGGGTTTTAATTTTGCGTCTATTTGATTAATTAGTGCGCAGATGCTAATTTCGATAGCACAGAAAATGGAAAATAGGGCAAATATATACATGCAAAAACAATATTAGGTGTCAATTGAAGAAGATGGACCCTGTTGAAATATCAAGAGAACCTTTGACTTACAACACCCATTGGCCATTTTATCAAGTATCTGCAATAGCTGGCTTCTCTGCTTGTTTTATCCCGTCAGTTTGGGAGGTATATATAGGGAGGACTGTGATTGTGATTTAGCCACCAGGTTCTTGTTTGATTTCTTCGGAATAATACTTCAGAATTTAGAGTACTTACCTTTTATTTTGTTCAATAATATTAGCGAATTTTTATTTGAATCCGTATGTCTTCCTCTACATCCAACTTAAACTTTAAACGTTAATTATTTTTTTTACTCTATTGCATAATTACTATAAAATACAAGATGAAATTAACAATAAAATTAAAATTTATAATTAAACCCATACCCTATAATTAAACCTTTATGTCACTCCTTGTTTATCTTATGTTTATTCAAGCTAAAACTCTAATAGCTCTTATAGAGGAAAAACAAGCTTTACGAAAAAGATCAAATCAGGAAATCTTTCATCAGCACTGGCCTCTGCTGCGTTGGGTCTTCGAAAACCCATTTTGGAAATTTGAAACTTTATGAAAAAAAATCAAATAAAGATGCATTGAAGCAATTGATAGAAAAATTAAAAAAAAAACATAAAACTCTATTTCTAGAGAGCAAAACATTCAATTTTCCGAAAAGAAAAAAGAAGCAAAAAATTCAAAGAAAATTGAAACCATTTTCACCTCTCAAAATAGTTCTTGAAGAAGAACCCCATAGAGTGGTGAGATCTTCCAGCTTTCAAAATGACACTAAGTTGTAAGAATTCAAAATTTTCAAGGACGATCTTTTGAAGTTTTCTTGTGGGTTTGATTTCTGAGATAATTTGGGGTTGCCTTGCCTAGAAGCAGATATTGGGTATGAGGCAGTGATTAGGTTCTGCAAAATTGAAGGCAGAGATTTTGGCTACTGTATTGTTGATAAATGGGTGTATAGATAAATTTACAAATTGAATTGGTTTTGTGAGGGTAATTTAGGTAGTAAATTTGGGTTTAAAGACATACTTGTAGTTTAATTAATAGTAATATGGGTGTAAAAAGTAAGTTGGGCGTAGAAAGAGGTTACATAAGTTCAAATAAAATTTCTCATAATATTATAACATATGTTTTTTAAACTTTAAAAATAAAGAACACGTGACATTTTTTATTAGACCAAGTAAAAAATTGAGTACATAAAATATTCACTAATGAGTACCTAAATATTATATTTCAGACAATTTATTTATTGCTTGGTTTTGTACAATAAGCACTGATTTGTTAGATGCATGATTTTACTCATTTCAAATTGAAAAAGCTATTAATTAGAATGATACCTAGTTGCGTCTTTCTAGTTGATCTGATACTTGGTTGTTCAATTACTAATTTTAATGTGTCACCCACTAATGTTTTGTTTCTCTACGTGTTTTAATGTGCAGGGAAGTCGAAATCAGAATAATACCAATTCATTATATACCTCCATCATAATAGAAGTATAAACTTAAGACACACAATGTGATTTACGTTCGACTTCTATAGATGACGAGTTTGACATAAATTTATTTGAATCAAATCATACAATAGACAGGTGCATTTAGTAATTGGGCTTTTGAGCCTCATTTCAACTTGCGAGATCTTCAAATTGGACTATTAAAAGTCCATTGACCAAATAATTTTGGACCCACAAAGAAATGGGCACATCCAATCACAATGGTTGGTTGGTAAAAAAGCCAACACAGAGGCAGAGATGCCAAACTTGCACAGTAAAATCGGCAACAAAATCCAAATATGTACCTGAAAATTGGCAAAAATCTAAAGAAAACTGGGTCCTTCCATGATTGACACGTACGAGGTTACTGTTCTTATATTTCCAAATGACAATTTTACCCTCGGACTAGCTCTTTTTGTTGCCGCTAACCACACTACTTTCCAACATAAATAAATGAATTAAAACCCCTCCTCAAATCTCAATGAGTACCGCCCGCCCAAATCGTATTCTTTAGGGTTTTTTTTTATTTTTATTTTTCATCACCTGCTACACTGTCCAAGTCCAAGACAAGAAGCACATGTCAAAGACTCAAATGGGCTTCGTTAATGGCAGGTTTTCCAGTTTTTCAGGTCGGTAAACTGCAAACTGGACAGCTCCTGGCTTCTTCTTTTTTTATATATATATATATTTTTTATGTTCATCAACTTCAACTCCAGTATTTTGGTTGCATTTCTGAACTGAAATTTGAGAAAACACAGAGGTGGTGGTGGTTCTAGAACCAGTGGCAGTAGGTAGACTTCTGAATTGGGTCAAAGTTTTTATTTTTCTGCACATTGTTGACCAAATCTGAATTAGGTTTGTTGAGATTACAAGAAATAGTGTGCCTGTTGCTTGTTGTGTTGCTTACTTCAAAGTATGAGTTGGGTTTGATCTGAATGCAAGCAAGGAATCTGATTTTCTTGGTTTTTACAAAAAGATGAGAAAGTGTGGGGTGTTTGGTTTCTGAGAAAATCCTAGAATTTGATGTTGAATTTAGTATGCCACTACCCTAAAATGTCTTGGAATCAAGCTCAAATCAGGGAAAGGACTTTGCTTTCCTCTCCACCGTCATCATCCTCTGGGGGTAAAATTAGCCCATCAGTTCTTTTTATCATAATTGTTCTAGCTGTTATATTTTTCGTATCCGGAATCATCCACCTGCTTGTTAGATTTCTCACAAAGCATAGATCTTCATCCATATCTGAATCCAACAGATACCCAGAAATGTCTGGCTCTGAAGATTTCCAGAGACAATTACAGCAGCTCTTCCACCTTCACGATTCCGGCTTAGATCAAGCTTTCATTGATGCTCTCCCTGTGTTCCTTTACAAAGAGATTAAGGGTTTGAAAGAACCATTTGATTGTCCAGTTTGTCTCTGTGAGTTTTGTGAGAAGGATCAGCTGAGATTGCTCCCAGTTTGCAGTCATGCTTTTCACATTGATTGCATCGACACATGGTTGCTGTCTAATTCGACTTGCCCTCTTTGTAGAGGGACCCTCTACACGCCAGGGGTTGCTATCGAAAACCCGGTTTTCGATTTTGATGATCTGATCGAACAAGATGGTTCTTTGGGAAATGGAGGAAATGGGGTTGGTCAAAAGTCTGCAGAGAATGAGATTGTCGGCGAGAAGAAGTTGTTTTCTGTGAGACTTGGGAAATTTAGAAGCACAAATGAGGAGGCAGGTGGTTGTGTAGGAGGAGGAGGAGGAGGAGGAGAGAGAGTAGAGGGAGAAACCAGCAGCAGTAATTTGGATGCAAGGAGATGTTACTCCATGGGATCATACCAATATGTGGTTGCAGATTTGGAGTTGCAAGTGGCTTTGAGGCCCAAAAGGTCAGGTGATAGCGTGAGGCTTGTGAGAGGGAGAGGTGGACAAAATGGGAATTCTACTAATTACAGTGTTGGAGGTGGAGATGCTGAAGGGAAGAAAATTAACAGTGCAAGTAAAGGTGAAAGCTTTTCTGTATCCAAGATTTGGATGTGGCCCAAGAAGGGTAAATTTCCAAATTCTGCAGAAACCCATGTGGGTAATTCCTCTGTTACTGTGGGTTTGCCATGGACTGATAGGTCTCAGGGTACATGATGAACTTTTTCACTGTAATATGTATTTTTCTTTTCCATATATCAATAATATCTACTTTTACATTTTTTTTTTCTTCAAAAAACAAGTTTTGGCTTTTGCTTTTCTTCCAGAATTTCATGTCTTTACTGCCGTGCTGCTGCAGAAGCACTTTATCTTTTCTCAGTAAAATTCGATGCAGATGTGAGACTTTGAGAAATGCTTTTACTTTACCTTAAACTTTAGCCTTATGCTTGGGTTCATTTTAGCATCTTCTTGTAGCACTTGTCGAATGGGAAGACAAGGGATATATACTCTCATCATGTGACGGGTGGAAGGGATATATTCCGATGACAACCAAGTATTTCTCGTAACGTTGATAATGCATTGTAAAAATGTAAAACCCTACCTTCCAAGTTCCAATGCATTTGAAACAGTCCTTTCTTCCAAAGTATGAGGTCTTATCAAACCATGCGATGTCCTTATACACATAAAAAAGAAAAAGGGAAAAGAAGAAGCAGAAGCCTTTTTATATGCATACTTGGTTTGTAGGAAATATAAGGGGATTCATATCAAAGTGTTGCTTTTTGGCTGCTTTGGGTGTCTCTAGAATATATTTCTTTTTTGGAAAATTCCGTTATTCTCTCTTCTTTTGATCCAGCTGTGAAATCTTTTTGTAAGACCAACTTCAACGGTGGGCTAAAAGTCAAATTACCCCCCAAACCCACTCCAACCCAAGGGGAAATTTTGGGCTAAATGCTAAATGCTAAACCAAGGCCAGATTCCCCCCAAAATTTAGCTTAGAAATCGGAATTTAAATTTTTCAATATTTATCGGATTTTAAATTTTTTTAGATTAAAACGTTCATAAAATTAATTTACGTTAGTCTACATTTATTTATTTATTTTTAAATTAATTTAACAAAAAAAATAGTCTTAAGTTCATTATTTAATAATCCCGGGCTAAAATTTTAGGCTAGAACGGTTGGAGCAGAAAAAACTGTTTATGGGCTAAAAGCTAAATTTTCTGCGCTAAAATATTTGGTTTTTAGCCCAACCATTGAAGATGGTCTAAGAAGGATATATGGTTTGTTTATAAGTGTTTTTATAATGACTGAAACCGTTTTTATAAATTAAAAAAAGATTTGGATTCTAAAAGCACTTCAAGTGCTTTTCTAATATTCACTTGCATTTTTATTAATAATTGGTTATATAGATATTTTCATCAAAATCGTTTTTAATCATTTTAAAAACACTTTCAAACGAGGTAATAAATATAATAGTGATGGTGGTGGTGGTGGGATCGTGAAAAGGGGTATGAGGGACTCTTGTGGTTTTGATGACTGATGGGGGTGTGCCCTGCTAGGATTGAAACGTTGACAAGAACAAGCGAACGGTGGGGTCATAAACTCATAACGTGCTAAGACGAGTTCACACTTATTCGTGGGTTGATTTTTGGCCGTTTTTGGTTTTTGTTTTTTACAAATATGAATAGTTAAGATCAACTTACACAGTTGCGATTGATCTTAATATTTTTCTTGTGCCCTTTTATGAATCTAACAATGTGACCATCCTAGGGAAGTCTTGTACCTTTAAACAATTTAGGCTTAACCATTGCTTGTTTTTTCCTAGGAAATACTTAATCTTCTAAAAATGTACATAGGATGAATTAGATAACTAAATGACTAGCACAATTCCTCTGCCTCCATACTCTTAAAAGTTTTAAATCCCATAACTTAGAATAATCTTAAATATCGTATTGTTGAAAAATGAGCTGAGTGTTTTTTTTTTGGTCAAACGATAGATTTTGTTAGATTAGCAACCGACGGAGCTCGAATTCATGTCGTCATGTAAGAGCTCAACTCATTTCCATCATTGTGGTAAATGGTCACTTGAGGAAAATGAGCTGAGTTGGGTGACAATGAAGTTGTGATTTTTTTATTATTTTGGTAAACAAAGAGCTTGGGATTAATAAAATAGAATGACCGATATTAGGAGAAACTCTTTTGTCCGAACACCAAACAAGACCAAAGGAGAGAGAGAGAGAGAGAGAGAGAGAGAGAGAGAGAGAGAGAGAGAGAGAGAGAGAGAGGAGTCGAATAATGGCGCATGGGTGAGCCTCAAATTTGGAGGGGTGAGTCATGTGGGTTTAAGAAACTGATGATCTAGACAACAGATACTAGAATTTCTCCGATATTAATAAGGGGCAGAGCACTTGAAGTGAGAGGGAACCACTCGATGTGATGGTGGGATTGGTTAGGAGATGATGACATTGTAGCCCCAAGTTGATGATTTTGATTTGCATACTTTGTGATGTTGCAAAGCGCCACGAAACGGGCATAAAAAATGGAATATGATGGGGTCGGTTGTCGGTGATAATCTTTCTTGTGATGCCGATAATAACTACTCCACGAGATGCAAAGTCAACAGACATGAACAGATAAATAGGTGGCGTTTGACATTTATGGGGATTTGGGAGAATCCAAGGGATTAAGGCCCTTCCACTTCCATGTGTTTGGTTCTAAATATGTGATTGAATAATTGCTATGATTGCAATTTTGCTACGTTTACGTTACCAAATATCTATTAATTTGACCAAGTAGTATTCAAAAGTTATGGTTACCAAGATTGTTTGAGTAAACAATGACACGTGCCATGGGGCAACCAATAATCAATCTCACACTTCATTTTTTTCGGGATGTATTTTTGTTCGCCATCATAATTATAAAGTATGTTCACTGTATATTTAATCACCTGCCACGTGTTTTGTAATCTAATTCTAATTAATTTTCACATTAAATATTACTTTTTGAATAGCATCTTTATAAGGATTAAATTAACAAAAACACTTTAGTTTGGAAATGCGTCTTTAAAAAACATTTTTGGTAAACATAGACAGAAGCACTCTTGAACTAAAAGAGCTTTTTATTATTTTAAAAGCACTTCTACACAGACCATTTCAATATCACTACGGTATGTAACCCTGCATCTATCCCTTGTTACATAGCTTTACTAGCCAACTTAGGAAATCAACAACCAAAGAATGGTAATTATTCCGCTTGACAATTTAAATATGAAATAAAAAGATTAAATTAACAAATGGTACTGCTATTCACACGCCTCTTTTTACCTCTCAAACACCCTTGTTAATTTTTATCTATTAAATCATCTTCAATTCAATCAACCCGACAGCCGAAAATTAAGAACGATGCATGAGAGGTAAAAATAGGTGTGTAGACAACACCGACCTTAACAAATGGAGTACAATAGAAAAGAAACAAGAAGCAAAATCAGCTTTCATTAATGACATTGTTTAAAATTGTTACATTTAAAGCAATATATATATATATATATATATAATATATAAACTGATTTTGTTGTTAAAAAGAAATATATGATCTCAAACAATAACGCTAATAGAGAGCAAATCCAAACTAAAAAAAATGCAAGTAGGAACAGCACCTCAAAATCTCGACGTAAGATACTATAGCTCCCTCCTCTCGTGCATCAAAAGCAAAATTTAATTCCCACAATTTCGTACAGGAATAATTTGTAATAATGTACATAAAACCTCCTACAAGGGGATGGGAACGGGCGACTTACCGAGCCACTCGATAAAACCCCGCTCCGAGGAAAAATGATTCCCGATTGCCACAGAACATGCCAACCCCAAACCGAGCAAATGAACAAAAGGAAAACACTGCACCGACATCACGGTCTGTTTGAATCTCTGTCTTTACCCATCTGTGCAAACTACTCAACCTCATAAACCCGGGGGAAATTTACTGATTTGTCCTTCCTCCAAGACATCTTTGTTGTTCATCTTGTAAGCTATCCGTATGCGCATGACAAGCGATTTCTGAAAAGATGTGAATTTTCTTAACTATCCACAACATCCACCAAACAATGAAGGGGATAAAAAGAAATAAACCATAGCTCTTACGTTAAGGATCTACGTCCCCAACTCAGTGTCATTGGACTAAACTTGTTGGGTTGAGGTTACTAAAATACAGCACGGGTTCCAAACATACATAAACCATACAACATTGTGTTCTAGATATCAATATATAGGGAGGTGATCCAACGGGGCCTAACGTAAGCAAAGGATTAACTCAATGATTGCATCTCAACCATTAATGTCAAAACAGCTCCATGATCCCTACAATTTTTACTATATGTCATGCTGTACTACATTCATGGTCAGCTCCTACGGATGACTGGTTCTATCTGGTACATGCATCTCATAATACAAGGAATGGAAGGGGATGGATGGAACAAAGGAAAAAGCACAACTAAACAACAACAAAATTAGCCACTGGTAACTCTCAAAGGGCGGAAAGGAATGAAAAGAATTAACATGAAATGAATTGCCTTCGCTTTCTCATGACATGCAGCAGTCAAATTCAGAACATACCTTTCCATGTTGGCTGTTGGTAACTCTCAAAGTTTGTGTGACGGACCCATTACCACTTGCGGGCAAAGTATTGCTACTAGCCGGTTCTAAGTGCAATTGAAGAAACTGCCAATTGGAAGCACATAAAAAGAAATCAGAACAGCAAGTTGAAATTAACGACAAATAAACAGAATCCATGAGAACATCAAAGGCTTCAACTAAAAATTGTGGGCAAACTTTCAATGGTTACCATACCATTAGAGGAGTACAACAACAAAGCACAAAAGAATTTTGTGAGTACGATGTGGGAATCTATACAGGACCACTCGGGTTTCATTCATGACTGAATTTACTAGCACACAGAGTTTCTCTTTTTTTCTTTTCGGATACACTAAGGCAAGGTTCAAGTTTTCGAGTTCTGTGAATTCTAGAAGAGACATTCAACTTTGCATCTAAACTACATGAGAATGGGAAATCCCATTGAAAACAGACAACCTAAAAGAAAGGGCAGTAACAGCGTAGATTTAAGTAACCAAAATCACCTTTGGAACAGCTGCCTGAAAAATAAAATCTGTATAGACATTTGCGGACAAATTCGTGAATGTAGCCTCGATCACTGTTGTTTGTGGATTTCCAGGCTGCTTTGAGAAGTTGAAAACCATCCTTAAGTTGCTGCTTTCAAATGCCACTACAGCTGGATAAGCTGTGCCATTGTTTTCTGCTTATTTAAAAAATAAGACTATCACGAAATAAACCCAATCATATCTAAAAAATAAACTTTTCCGGGTTGACAAAATTTTACCATGTTTTGGGGTGCTAGCGGCAAAGCCATCCAACAAATCAATCACAGGGGCAGCTCCCGCAGAAGAAGTGGCTTGTATTGAATTTGAAGATGGAGATGCTAGTCCTAATGGTGAAACAGGTGCTTTGTTTCCTTGACTGGAGGATAACATATCTGGCAGAGATGGGCTGCTTTGTGTAGGCGAACCAATAGACAAAAGATCCAGTAGAACATCGGTGCCATTATTATTTGGAGAATGATTTACACCTAAGAGAATAACAAACAATACATGGGTTGAGAATTGAGAAAAGAGACATAATGCAAATACTTTTTCTTCTTTCCCTTTTGTTTATAGGTATATCTATATAACGCAACACCAAAACAATTGAAGTCCCATATAAATTATTCCTTATATCACCACAGCAAGAAACAGATTCAATTTAAGACGAAGAATATTACAGTTAACTATGGGTTGCTGGGAGGCATTACCCTTCACAAGTTCATAAGGTTTTCTTACACCATTCATAGGACTAAATCAAAATTTCTAAGACAAGCACGGACCAGAGAGAGATTTGGTAGAATTAAGTATTTCATTTCAATGCACTACGATGCTGAAAAGATAAAATAACTAGTTATGGGATATGACTTCAGATTCAAAGTAGAGAGTTGAGAGCACTACCTAACCCATGCCCACAAAACTAGTTATGGGATATTATATCAGATTAAATTTAGGTTTTACATATGCCCCAACTTAGCCGATGTACCAAACCTTTTATATTCTACCACTTGCTAACATTTTGGCTAAACATAATATAAGATGCTCCATGTAATGACGATGAATCAGGATAGTGGTTCAGTTTAGTACTTCTGGCCCATAAAGTGACATAATCTTTTCCAAACTAACCAGATTGTTTAGAAGCTGGTGCCAAATCAACACCAAGAAGATCATGAAGCAAATCACCATCAGAGGAGCTAGGTGCTGGCACATCATCTGAACCTAGATCAAGTAGATCCACAAGAGGAGCTGCAGAAGGTTTGGCAACTCCATTTGGCAGATTGATTGAAGCACCAACAGGAGAAGAAACAGTAGATTGCATTGAACCAGCCTTCTTTCCGATGAAAGTTGCCTCATCCAAAACTGGCATCCTTTCAACCAGTGTAGATCTGCACAAACTCATTGTCAGATTTCATGTTTAACGGAAGGGCTACTGGAGCATGGTGAGAAAAGGGAGAAAGAGCAGAACATAGATTATGCCATTACAAAAAATAGTTCTAACTTCTTAAACCTGGATACCTAATGTTCTGATGCTTTGCAATAATAGAGTTCAATTCAATGGATCTTTGCTGCAATTCAAGGACAAGGCTTCCTTTGTATTGAACAACTATATCCTTGATCCTCCTACATAAGTCATTCAGATAACAAACATGCTTTGTGTCATAAGAGGAAAATAAGATTAATATATTAAACGCCATGTCACATTATTTGGGAAACTTGGTAAACAGTTGAACAGAATTTTTTACAAAGAAAAAAAAACATACTCTGAACAAGATGGGAAACGCGAAGATAGTTTCAACAGAGCAATCAAACCCATTGATTTGGTAGTTAGATCCGAGGTATGATGCTTAATTGCAACCTCTATAACATCCACAGCATCAGACTCTGTTACCTGTTTAACAGATAAAGTAATTTGTCAGGAAACTTTGTTAAAAATTCCCAGACATTTCTTTTGCAATTTTTTTTTTTTGAGTTCTTTAAAAATCGGTTCAAAAAATGAGTGTTTTTTTCTGGGAGAACCAAAAGGGCATTTCCCATTTTTATAGGAACTTCTGTACCAGAAACAATGGTATCTCCAATTGGAAGAAATATAAAAGCATGTAAACTAATAGGACCCCAATTCCCTACCACCAACTTCTACTACCAACTAAAAATTTGAGTCTTCAATCAAATATGAAGTGTTTCACTATGCCATCACTTCAAATCAGAAAATGGCTAATATTCATTTAGATATTTTAATGTTCTAGCCTTGAAAAGATAAACAAACACTTTGCAGAAAATATCTAAATGACTATTAGCCATTTTCTGATTTGAAGTGATGGCTAGAACATTAAATATAATCATAGATCTTGAATCACTGTTCCAACTTATTAAAACAGCGCAGTCTTTTATTAATTTTATGCTAATGCAAGAAAGATGACTTCAGAAAAATTTTAAATAAATAAAAGACAGCTCTGCTACTAAAAGCTCATACATTGGGCATACAAGGGCATGCACAGATTCTTTATGCTTTTCATGTTAAAATAAATAACAATTGCTAAATGCAGGTGCTGCATGTAACTTTATACAATTAAAAGATGAATGCAGAAAGGTGAGATGAATGAAACACATGGAAAGGGTGCACTCACTGTTATTGGGTCCTCTATATCGAGCATGCCAACATTGTTAACCAACATGTCACCGTATTCTCCAATGCACCAAATTGCTACTCGAACAAGACTTTCCTGTAAAAAATATTATACTCAAAAACATCAATGATATGCAACCTGGATACTCAAGATAATAGGGACTTTAAAATTGATAATTAATCCTATCAAAGCAAGACAATGATCACCTGTTCAGCTGATAATTGGAATGCTCGGTATAACGCCCTAACTGTATATCCATGGAGATCAGAAGCATTGCTAATCACAACAATAAGTGCGTGCCATACTTCATCTTTTACAAAGTTTCCAGCCTACTAAGCACAACATAAAGATCAGTACTTCTTTGAAACAAATTCCCAGTTCAGTATAATAAAAGTAGAAATAACCATCAAGTAAATAAAGAAATTCAACAAGCAGACATTAGGTATAACATGCCAAAAACATGTGCAAGATACAAGACCATCACAAATACAACTTAATTAATACTGACAACACTTCATTTGGATTTATACCTCAGAGAGAACCTTGAGCATCTGGTCAATGTACCAAATCTTCTCGGGGGAAAACCTAAATCATGAGAGGTGAATGCACATTAAATAATAGTTGCTAAAATAAAAATGCCATGAAATGCTGAACCTTGTTGTTGTAAAATAATCTTACAATACGGAGCAGCATCACAACCCTACCCTTCCCCCAATAGTCAATGAGCTCTTTCGCTAAATTTAAAAATAAAAAACAACCCACTCTAAATTTAAACTGCGTAAGTTTTTCTTTTATGATTTTATCCGACTAAAGTGCATATCTTACTTTGTAACAATGGAGCAAATTTTTGCAGTAAGATCTCCCTTGAATTCTTCATCACTTACTTCCAAATAGTCAATAAGCTCTTTTGTTAGAGGTTTCACATTGCTCTCATTCACAAGCACATAAACAAGCTCAAGGGCCCTTTTCCGAATTGAGGCATCTGAATCCTGAAAGAAGATTCAAGTCACAAGATTTTCAAGTTGTACATTAATCCTAAAGAAAAGTTGAATAATAAGGCATTTGAGTCAAAATTTATTGGAAAAAGAGGCCTTCTTAATTCTCATAAAACATGAGCAAACAATATACCTTTACACATTCCAAGATAGTTGCCCGATGCCTCTGCACAGCTTGAGCATCAACTGTAATTGCCTTCATCAGCATGTTTAATGCAACATATCTGGAAGGAATAAAAGAAAATTTCAATGAAATAACAAAACAGGAAAACAGCTAAGCAAGAAGATAATAAAGTCAAATGATCACAAAGCTTCAGTATTGGTTTGTCACAATTATCCAAAACAGTAAGCAATTCAGGGTTAATTGGACAAACCAAGTTGAGAACCCCAATGCACTAAAGTATAATGTCTAAACAATTGCAAAAGTTGGAAAAATTCAACACTGATATGGTAGCAGACAATAAAACATTGTCCAAGTTAAAATATCACAAAAGACCTGATATTGTTGTCACGATTTGATAAGAAGGAAAAAAAACTGATATGGTGACAGAAATAAAGCTTTGCATATGTTAAGGTATCATAGTTAGACCTGATATTGTTGTCACGATTTGATAAGAATCTTCCCAAGATATTGATGGCAAGCACACGTAAGCCACCACTATCTTCAATGCTCATGATAGTTTCAACACATTCATATAGGATTGCATTTCCTGCATTTTTGTTTGACTCGGTTTTTGTCGCCACCTAGGAAAAAATAGAAGTCAACTTTAGAAAGAAAATCACAGAATAATTCAAATTACGAAACACAATGGTAACGAAGTTAATAGTTTTGGGAATATTCTTGTTGGAGTTTTTCTTTCGTAGGTAATGTAGAAGTTGAAATATATTTACAACATTAATAACTAAAGATTAATAGTTACACAATGGAAAAGATATTGCAGAAACATCAGCTTATTATATGGCAATAGATATTGCAGAAACATGGACTAAATGCATGTGATAGTATTTCCTCAGTCCTCACAGCCCGAATTCAATACTGAAAAATTAGCTACAATATGCAAGTTGTGACTAGTGAGTTTTTTTTTTTTTCCTCTTGCTTTCCTTTAATCCTTTATTATCATCAACACGAGGTTGAAAATTTTCTTTTGTAGGTACGAAATCTTTTTACAGCAGTAATAACTAAAGATTAATAGCTTGCAATGGCTAATAGCAAAGATGGCATGAAATAAACTCTGTAGCAACTTACCTGGGCAAGTATGTCATTCATACATTCACTAGCATCCGCATCTCCTTGGCCCAACACACGTAAAAGCTTTAGCAATCTAATATGCAGGAAAGGATCTGCGATCCCAGCAATGTCATACTCAGGGGCATATGGACTATTCACTACATCCTTAAGTGTTTTTACCAAGCCCTCGGTGCACTTCTGCATTAACAATTAGTTCAAGTTATTAGAAAACAACACATTTTCCCCCTTTTCAAGTTAACTTTTCAAAAGTTCCCTAAAACAACACTTTCAAATTAAAATAATAAACAACTCTATATAGGAGCATCCATTACACATAACTGCTAAGTGCTAAAGGCCATATGTTCTAGATTAACCAGAGTTCATCATACAAAATTTAGATCTGCTACAATAATCCTGAAAGTAGAACCAGAACTGTAGCGCAATAAGAACTGGTCAATTGTAAAGCTAAATTATCTTGCTCAAGGAATCAACATGATAACGATCTTTGTAGTTGTATGCATACTCGCCAATATGAACACTGTACAACTTACAAGACGGCATGAGAAACAGCCTATTAGTTAACATAGCAACATTAATCCCAATTACAACAATCATATTGAATAAGAACACCATTTCTGCATTGTCTCTTTTTAAGTTGTATAGAAGATCTATTATAGGCCATAGTCAGGTTACCTTTCTGAAATATTCAAGGGCTTCTTCACTGACTTTACAAAGATCCGTACAAAGTTGAACCCCTGTTATTAAAACGCCATGATGCTTTTCTTTAAGTAACGTAGCAGCAGGATTAATGAAATTTTCCGCCAGCTCAGGGACTTTCCTTATAATCCTTATAGAGCACAATGCTGCCTACATTTAACAGGAGTGTAGTCAGTTCAAAATAAGAGAAAAAACTGATAAATGAAACATAAGGAGTCCAGGAAAGAAAGAAGAAAAAAAAATGCCAAATTACCAAACACAATTTGAGGGAAAAAAAAAGTGTAATTTTTCCCCAACAAGATCAAATGTCAAATTTCAACACTTTGACGGTTTTTGTTCTTCATAAAGAAAGGGAAGCCACCAGAAAAAGATGATATGTACAACAAATTTAATATTGGCAATTAGGAATCAAACTGCATGAGAAATTCTAACTTGCATATAAGTATTAATACAGCTTCAGACAATTGCATTTTAGGTGCAAAGAGATGGACCAAAAAATTGTCAAAACATGTTCCAAAAGCATACCAATGCAACAAAAAGGTTGGTTTGCGCAGAAACTCAATGACCAGATAGCTCAAGTGTTTGCGGACCATAAGAACTAATATAAGACATTAACTAAATATGTAGCAGATATTCATAAGAGGACATTTAGTTTAATTCCTGAACAAAACAATATGTAAGAAATTCAGCCATGTGTATAATAAACGGTGAAGAATCTTGGCATTGTTCAAGGAATGAGCTTTGAAGATTAAATCATATGATATAGTTTTTGCGTCTAGTTATGAAATAATTTGATAAGGCAACCATGACATGGTTTCCAGGCCAGTGCCCATGAACTATAAATTTTTATAAAAGAAAATTTAATAAAAAGGAAACTCAAAGAAGGTCATTGTCAACACTTTCCGGAAAGCTAAATTAATCTCAAGGCTTAAAATAATTATGGCTCTTCCTTCTCCCTTCCATATTTTCCAATCTTGTGAGATTAACATACGATGCCATACGCAAGTTCCAAAAACAACAAAATCTTGGCCAGATGAAAATATATTAGTAAAACTCACCTTTTTTCGGATATTTGGATCTCGAAATTGCAGCAACCTTTCCACTTCTGGTGCAAGATCACGAGCCATTTCAGCTGAACAAATATTTCCCAGAGCACAAAGAGCAAGTCCCACAATATATTGGTTGGTGTGATTGAGATCTCTGCATACAAGTTAAGGTTGCTACAAGGAAACATAAATTTACATTATCTTGTGTGCTTGTGAAAGTATTGTATCTTTGACAAACTTATTAATTGGTATTAAAGAAGGGGAAAAGCAGATCAGAGTGAGCAATGCTTTTTCTAATGAAATAGTCATCTAAGAGGTGGATACTGTTTCAATGAGTTTGTGACCAACATCAGAACTTCTTGTCTTTCATCAAGAAGCAGCATGAGGCCAAGATACCCTATTCTCTTCTCAGGAAAACCAGCAGATGCAATCAATTTCAGGCACTCCATTTGACCAAAATGTGTGGGATAACCCAGCATGTGGATGAACATGAGCTTAGCAAGGTTACGATGCCTGTAGTCATGATCATTTTCGTTTATGGATGCACGAATAGCAGCACACTCTTTTCTAACAACAGCACGTTCCTCCGCCGCAGTTTTGCAAGCACGTATAGCCCGAATCATGTCCCTGCATTTAAACAATACATAACATATTACACGTGTGATTAGGTTAACAATTATGCATGTCAATCATCTTGGGTGAAAGAAAATATACTAACAAGGTGATCACTATTTAGAATTTACTCATTTGGGTACATCATTCCTAACAATATGAAGTGCCTTTAACAAAATTCATGGAAAAAGATTCAAAACTAGAAAAATAAATGCTATGATTTGGAAACTATATAGGTTGTGAGATCCTAAAAGTGACTTGAATATTTGAAATCACTTCATTTTCCAGCCAATCCCAGTTTCTAAGAGGAATGAGAAGATTTGACACGTTGTAAATTACGTACTTCAACATTGTGCCTTCATGGCCCTAAAGGCCATTAACTTCAGCTGACTGTTAGGTTCCAATTCTTTCAAGCTTTCTATTGAACTATTCTATAATGAAAGTAAGATCATAATGACTAGTGTTTAGTAAAGAAAGATAAGATGGAATCTGACATACGTTTGAACTCTGACATCACAATTTGTCATTTGTTTTTTCCTGGAATCTTTCAAAGATCATGTAGAAACTTCAACAGCTAATATGTGCCAACTTGCTTAGCTAATACTACTGACATTGCTTTAGGATTGCAAACCTAATTCAGAACAGTAAATAGTTCCCTAGTGGCAGCTAATCACCCTTCCAAGCACTTGGCAAGCATTCAAAATCGCAAACCCACTATGGTGACACTAAATTGAACCATTGGAACACCAGGGAATCCCTCTATCAAGCTACATCATGCTTCATGAGTCTCTGACCATGTTAAGAGGTACCACAGTTTGCTAATAA
Source organism: Malus fusca (assembly GCA_035220775.1). Taxonomy (NCBI): domain Eukaryota; kingdom Viridiplantae; phylum Streptophyta; class Magnoliopsida; order Rosales; family Rosaceae; genus Malus; species Malus fusca. Next base: position 5,670,054 of record CM069071.1, read on the forward strand.
TGTGAACTTCCAACGTAAAAATCGGGTTCACTCTTTCTAAGCGGGAGAAATGACAAAAAGGGAAAAGTCTTAGCACTGAGCTGTGAAATGTTCAAGATTTTCTCAAAATACAAAAACCTTGATCTGCCCGATGTATCCTTTTACTCAGGAGTCATATCTATGCACTGACAAAGCAAAAAGCCAAAACAAACCACTCTGCAAGAAGAACCTACCGCCTTTGACAATGCCAAACACCTTGAATGTACATATATCCCAATCATACTCAAGAGTGGAACTATGCTTCCCTGACATAGAGTTTTCACTAAACCAACTTGGAGGATCGCCTTGTCAACACCCTTGCTCCTTTCAAAGAATCTTGACAAGAACAAACCCGACACTTCTACACCTTCTGAGGAATTCTTAAGAACTATAGATCAGGTATTCTCCTTCCATGGAAGCAAACACCAGCCTATGATGCCGCAAACCAATTACACACCCAAAGGACAATGCAATTAGCTAAGTAGTGTACAAGCCCACACATTCCAACATTTACTCAGGTAAATTAAACTACCACCCCCTAATGAAGCAACAAAACCCGACACGCATTTCGCAATAAAAGCAGCTCCAACTACTTGGACCAAACATACTAAAAGTTATAGATCAATTTCAACTACAATGCACTCCTAACTACACAATTACGCTGCGGTGACAGCGAATCTTCCCGAATCTCAAAAAATAGCAATGAAAACAAACCGAATTTTACAAAATTAAAATCCGTACGTATTCATATATGAATTTCAACAAGTAATCTGACAATTGGGAAATGAGCAAGGGTTTTGTGGATTGTTACCTCAGGCGCGTGCCGGACGAGAAGGGATTCATGATTGGGTCCGTGGTTGAAGCTCCGCGAAAGCTCAATCGGATCCGCAAATGGGAGGCAAACCTAGCAGCAGCGGCGATCAATCAACTGATTCGGGCGGCAAATTGGATGGTTCGAATTCGGAATCCGAGATCCGAATACGTTACCGGAGAGATCTGGGTTAGAAAGTGTAGAGAGAGAGAGAGGAGAGATTTGGATCTGAGAGAGAGTATTGTGTTTGAGTTTTTCTCTTCTTTTGTTTCAGGGTCTCTTCCTTCCGTTTACGATGAAAATGCTCTTTTTTGGTCTTTGTAAAACAGAAAAATAATAAAATAAAATAAAAATAGGGTATTATTATTACGGCTCCAAAAATCTTATTATACATCCCAAATTTTATATATTTGGAAAGAATGAATGAAATTTTTAGATTACCAATAACACTTTCCTAAAAATATGCATCCAAAAAAATTAATATATTACAAATCGGCACATAAATTCTCTAGGAGTGGTGATTGAGCAAGGACAATCCTCTCCGAATCCTCTTTTGAGGATTTTAGGAATTTTTAAATTGTGTTCATTCATTGTATTCATATTTAATTTAAAATAAAAATATTTAAAATAATTTCTGACCAGGATTTTCAGAATCCCCACTGTTGTGAGTTGGATGGGTCCACCCTTGGCATTGGTATATTCTTTTATTTTTTTTGTGTGAATTTCACTAGGCACCATGTAGTTTAGAGTCTACATCAATTTAGTCGCTATGTTTTGAACTAATTGCATGTTGAGCGATTTAGCAAAGCTTGTGATCACTCGTTCCTCGTTTGTCTCAAGAGGTATATTACATTCACCACACAATTGCATCACCAGGTGAGCCTCGTTGCAGTTTTGCCTAATCCCTACAACTATTTCGAACTCGAATCATCACGTAATTATTTAAGCAAGTTAAGTTTCACACAAAGATCCTCCCCTCGCGATCGAAAGGCTCCTCAACATGATAGAGAGTAATTCATGTAGCATTGAATAATTTGCAACATCTCAACAAATTAACAATTTTGCAAATTTAGAAAAGTGGTTTTTGCTAAGTTTTGAAAAACATGGATCAAATTGTTACTAGATTCAAAACCCGGGGGGGGGGGGGCAAAGTATAATTATCCCTTTTCCCAGTGGATTCGATTGGCGCGAATTAACTGTGGAACCCGGGGTGACGTGGCGCGAATCCTTGCCAAATCATCCGACGGTCCAGATGAGAAGCTGCCCTCTATTCACCTAAATGGTTCAGTAAAGTTTCTCAATAGAAAGTTTCTGCTTCCACTGCCGTCGCTGTCACGATTCAATGGCGTTGCGCTTCCAGTCCTCCGCCGTTGCTCTCTTCGTCTTCCTCCTCAGCGTCGCCCCACCTCGAGGTAAAACCGTAATTTTCTCAAATAAAAAGCCCTGAAATGACATGGACATATTTATATTTGCGCTTCAGTCCCACGGTTTCCTTTTATTTACATTCAGTATCCACCGACGTGGTGCTGGAAGACGGGTACACCGTCACGACGGTGATCGACGGCCACAAACTCGGCGTGAACCCCTACGCGGTGCTCGCTCCCCCTGGATCGTCCGATCTCCTCGTCCTCGACTCTTCCGGTAGCGCCTTCTACGCCGTACCATTTCCCACGCCCGGATCCCAAGGTAAATTCCAAAACAGTAAAACTATCTTACTTTCGAGTTCCGAACCGTACTTTTACGCTTAACGACGAGTCGTAACGTTTCAGAGAGTGTAATTACACGGTTATCCGGTAACGGCGACGGATATTCGGATGGGCAGTCGGGTTCGGCCCGGTTCAAGAAGCCCCGGAGCTTCGCCGTGAGTCCGAAAGGAAACGTCTTCGTAGCCGATAAGGGCAATAACGTCATTCGGAAGATAAGCGCTTCAGGTAACCTGAGAAACTCTCTTTCTTCTAGGGTTTTAGCTAGCGTGGCATAATCGTAAATAGTCAATCACTCATCTCTGTGTTTTTGCCGCACTGGATGGATAGGTGTGAGCACGATTGCCGGAGGGTACTCGGTGAAGCCTGGGCGCGAGGACGGCCCTGCTCAAAACGCAACGTTTTCACCGGACATTGAGCTGGCTTTTGCTGCCGATCAGTGCGCGCTGCTTGTCTCCGATCGCGGGAATCAGTTGGTCCGGTTGATTAATCTCAAGCCGGAGGACTGCGCCAGGAGTTCTCAGTCCAGTGAGTTTTTCCTGCAAATGCAATAGTTTCGTGCAATTTAGTTGTGAAATTCAATTTTTGCATTATGCAATATGCAATTTGCAGAACTTGGAGCAGTTTCGATTTGGATTTTGGGTCTCTGCGTGTCGTGTGTTTTTGGAATTGTTGTTGGATTTGTGATGCGGCCTCACATATTCCCCAATGTAAGTGTTTGATTGATGTGTGTGATGCTTTGAGTGCCAAGATCACAACTTTAACGCAATGTGTCTAATGTTGTTAACTGGGACTTGTTAGACAGGAGGGCTGCCAGCGGCTCGTCTCGCGCTCGACATGGAAGCGCTGCCGAATCATTCTGGGGAAGCAAGTAGTACAGACAATTTGCTTCGCCGTCAGAGGCGCAACTGCTAGCTACGGCCCTGTTTTGTCGTTGTTGAGGCAGCTATATCTGTTGGGCATCTCTCATATTTCTCTTATGTTTAGGATTAACTACGTAGAGGATTCCCAGATTCCGCCCAAGGAGTGTGTGCCTCTGCTTGATTCCGATGTTGATAACAGTAGTAGTAGTTGTTTTGAGATAACAGAGTCGTCGTCCAAGTATGTGGATCAGCTTAAGGATTTGGTGGGTTTCGATGGAAGCCTGGAACCGTGCAGCATGAAGGAAGGAGACGGTAGTGATGGGACGAGCGATGTGTTATCTAGCTCCCATGGAAGAATAGAGGGTCTGATAGACAGTAATATTATGGGATTTGTGGAGGGAGCTAAAGAAACAAGTCTGGTGGATGGGGCTTTGGGCGGTAATTCGGGTTTAGTTAAAAGGAGATGAAGTGATAAAACAAGAAGAAAGACGTCTCTGTTGTATATATAGTTTACCTCCAGTTGTGAGGATTGTGAACATTTTGAATATGTTTTTGTCAGTTATAAATATAGCAATTTCAGTCCTTTGCTTCTATTTTGAGAAACTCCGTTTGATTTTCATAAATTCTATGATGCTCTGAAGTAGAGGATATTCTGGGCATTTTAACGGCTAGATCTTAATTTTTGTATTTTTAAACAAAGCGTTTAGGCCTTCCACAGTGGTTCAGGTGAGTGGTATGTGTATAGGGATCAGTCATCTTGAATTCAATTTTTATAACACTACCGCTAGTGTGAGTTCAATATATTGATACCACACTCATGAGTTTGATATATTAAACTCATGAACTCGTGAGTTCAATAAATTGGCATCACACTCAAATTTTCCAACCCACTATAAAGTATAATTTCTATATGAGTTCAATATATTCGTATCACACTTTTTTCAACATATTGTGGAAGACCTTAGTAAAGCATCAAAGAATATCACATTTGTAAGTGTCGGAGTCTTGCTCTTCTGCACCCAAGTTTAAATCTCCCTCCCACTCAAAATTTAAAAAAAAAAACAAAAAAAAAATATTTAAAAAAAATACCACATTCCTTGAACAAAGAAAGAAATTATATTAGGGGGCCAATATTCTTGAACAAAAACCTTGTATATTTTGACCAGAGTGAGATACCTCACATTGCAAAGGGGCTGAAAACCTTCCACATACAACTTACCAGGAATGGTTGCCACTGCCTATAACCTAAAATTTGAAGGATTTATATGAAGGATATAATAAGGTCAAAACTATGCATCTTTATTATGTGTATGATCAATAATATCCATGGGTATAACTATAGCCGTTCGGATTGATTCGGGACCCGAAACTGTGATGATTGAACAATGGAGCTCCATAATCAATAGGCTTAATGACCACAGCTTCACCCTTCCCATCCTGCTCCTGAACTGCACCAAACACAACCTCGGTGGTATTTTCGCTACTCTGCTCATAGATAGTATTTGGGGTTGATGATTGGTACCGATGATAATGCTGCTGTGGTTGTTTTTGCTGCTGCTGCTGTTGCTGCTGAAGATTATCCCACCCATTAGAGAAAACTCGACTTTGCCGCAACTGATGGATTGTTTCAGCATCCTTGGCCATGAATGCGTAGGTTTTGCGAGGGGTGGGAGTTCGGGTTTCAATGGAAGGTGGCTCATCTTCATCTGGTATCACATAGCTATCTTGCACAGGCCAGGAATTTGAGTACTTCTGTTGCTGCTGACTTTGGTATTGATAGTTCAGATGCTTTTTCCTGAAACCGGGAAATATTGCCCCAAGAATTTCCATACCAGATGCCCCGGCATTGACCAAAAGCTTCCCAAGGGATCCAAAGAAGCCTTCTTCATGCTTCTCCTGCTCATCTTCAGTTGGAATCAAAGGTGGCCTGACTGGTTTCAGAGGCTTCTGGTATGAACTTGGAGGAATGCTCGTCTTCATTGGCTCTTGATCCTTCAAAAATGCAATACAAAAGGTATAAGAATGTTTCATGCTATCATATAAGATACTAAAAATCTTGATTTATGATTTGAGGTTGCAATGTCAGAAAGGTAGTGCATAATATTTAATCAAGGTACTTTTTCATAGAGTTTTCTCTCAGGTATCAATACTACTTCACAATTACAAAATCTGAAGTCAGCGTACATTTAAGGGATCCACTCTTCCTATTCAAAAAAACCAAACAAAAGGCAAAAGCAACTTCAAATAGTTCCTGCAAGAACAACGGCGCAAAGCTCACAGAAGGCAACATCTACCCCACAAACAGATGTCAATAAAGTAGGCAGAAGAAAAAAACTGAGTACTCACATTTTGTGAAGAGACAATTGTACCAACTCTACGTTGTAGCAATGCTAACATATAACCAAAGAAGCCAGCCCCAACAAGCATTGCAATCCCTGCAATGATGAAAATCAGTATCTACGTATTTCTAAATATTTACACCATTCAAGAGAAACATTGGGGTAAAATAAGTTACCAAGAGGGAAACCACTTCCATATTGATAAGCACAGTCATCGAAATGTAGTTGGATCTCCCTGATTGCTTGATTTCCTCTGTCTATAACAAGTAAAGAGCAGCTGCTTCCAATATAAACCACATCAAAATCGTCCGAAAACTTTGCATCTTCACTTGGTCCATCCACATGGCTTCCCCCACGGCCCAATTTCCCTCCTGCTATTGTTGTAACCCCTAACAGTACAAATTTCAATGACATCAAAATTAAACGTCTTCCTACCAACTTAATTGGAAAAAGTCTTATAATGTTGATGGTGGCGGGTACTAAATAACAAACTATTGTAATTATTCTTGAGAGAACAAGTGTAAACGTGTACATCCATATATACACACGTACAAATATACAGTGGGATATGCTACATACGAGTACGTGTCAAAGTGAAACAATGAAGAAAGAAGAAGCAAATTTGCTTCATTGATATGCTGAACATCAATAAATAAACCAATTCTTCAAAGAAATCTAATAAAGCAATTACCAGAATCGCTTATCTTCCTGATTGCCATATTCATTGTGTCTGCAACATAAATATTTCCACTGTCATCAACTGTAAGCCCCTTTGGATGGTTCATTCTTGCCTCTCTGGTCCTCCCATCTACATGTCCCGGGTATCCATCAGAAGATCCTGCAACCAGCTTTGGTCTGCTGTCTGCAGTGTTCCGATACAATTAGATTAAAAATATTGGAGATAGGCAAGCTCTAAGACGTTCAATGTATCCAAAACAAGAATACAAGATATTTTCTAGTAGCGTTTGTATCACGGAGTAGATTGTAGACATCAACACAATATAGCATGCTTCTAATGAATATCAAGGCAATTTCCAGTTTAGGGAATACGAGATTCATTGCACAAATAGTATTGCACCTGGAAGCACAACCATGAATTTTGAAGAAAAAGACCAAACATAAAAAAGAAAAACCGCATTCAAACTACAAGCAAAAACTTGCTAATCAAGACATCTGGCTTGAAAGATCGACTAAAGTATACAAAACTCAAGAAAATGTGAGTCCCTGAGTAACTTGGCCAAGCAGCACACTGCGCAAATCATACTTCATAGATTGCAAGTTCAATTAAAACCAAAAAAGTAACTTACCAAGGCATTGCACAAAACAAAAGCAACTTACAGAGAGAGAGAGAGGAAGAGATCCTATAGAGGTTGCTATTAGCAGAATCCAAAATCAGAAGCTCCCCACTTGGCAAAACCTCCACAGAGTAAGGCTCAATACCAAGCTTGCTTCCATCAAACACCGTCTCCACATTGAACCCACTCTCAAACTTCATCACCGGACGGCCCGAAACCGCTGCACACAGAAATTTCATAAATCCCCAACATTCCAGATTACAACACAACAAACCCTCAAAAATTCAGAAGAAAATAACAATAAAATGTGGGTGGCTTCGGAGATCTAGACCTGTTTTGGTAGTTGCTTTGAGCGACCACAGCCATTTCATGAATGCAGACGCAGCATTTGAGAAAAACCCACCAACAATCTCTGAAAAAAGCAAACAAAAAAAGCTATTTTTTAATAAAAACAAACCAAAATTCCACAACCAAAAGCAGATCATGCAGAAGCTGAGCTCAGTCACATATATACATATATATAAACAATTATATATAAATTCAAGAGTCTCACTTGCTGGGGCAGTAGTGGCAGCTGAGGAGACGCCGCCAAACATAACCAAAACGATGAGAGCCGCCGCCCATAAACTCCGACCCATTACTCCTTTTCTTCCAATGGAGGCCACAACACCAAAAAACTGAAACATTCAAGCTGCCAGCATTGAGAGAACCCCTAAATCCTATATGGGTTTTTGCAAAATGTGGGTGGTAAGAAGCGAGAGATGCTTTTTTCCTCAAATAATTTATGGGTTTGGAGAAAAACACAGTGTGCTCCTCCCGAGTGCAAAAGCGACTGTGTGTGAAAAGATGAAAGAGACAAAGGATGAAAAAGGAGAGAGGAAAAAGGCAAAGGGGGGAAGAGAAAGAGATGAAAAAGCAGAGAGCTCAAATGCCTCAGTGGGGACTCGAGAGTGAATGACGAGAGTGTGAAAGAATCATATTCTCTGTTAAGAGTGATTGGGTCATGAAATTTTATTTACTAGTTTATATTTTCGTAATATATTTTAAATTACTCTAATTTATATGACGGTATTAGCTAGAGAGATATTATCGTAATAACTCGCATGAAACGGAAGTATCAAGCGATTTCCTCAACATATTACGCCTATTTTCTCATATAAAAAAAAACATATTACACATAACTTTCTTGTATACAAGCGTTTAATTAATTTGAAATACAGTTACTTTGACATTCATAATTCACGTAAAGTGTAAATATTTTTTTTTCTTTTTATGAATCCAACCAAGCATGCAACAGTTATTCTCCACCCATATTCTCAGCACGTTCCCTTTTTGGAATAATTTTTGGAGAAACTTGAAATAGGTCCAATTTTACAAGTCTCTTTTGATATGGGTCCAATTTTGTACTTACTTTTGATTTAGCTCCAATTTTGGAGCCTAAAATTGTGTACTTACTTTTGATTTAGCTCCAATTTTGGACCTATATCAAAAGAGACTTATAAAATTGGACACATATCAAAGTAGCCCATAATTTTTTTATTAATCCGATCTAAGTTTCAACATGCTATTGTCGTTGTTTGTTTTTTACTTGTTATTATTAATGTTTGTTTATGGTTGTAATTAGGGGTATTCTGATATGGGTTCAAAAAGTAACTAAAAATTAGACTTATCTCAAAAGTCAAAAGTCATTAAAAATTAGACCTATTTCAAAAGTTAGACTATAAAATTGAAACTATTTCAATTTTTCCCTTGTAAATTATAGATAAAACTATATCAATGATCCTTTAATTTTAACTCGATTGGAGCAATGATCTCTCAATTTTAACCCAATTAGAGCAATAGTCTCTCACCTTAAATTCTACGACTAGTGGTCCTTAACTCATTGAAACATGCAATTATGGTTATTTTCGTCAAATCCATTAAAAATTTCATCAAAATAAGTCACGTGTCACACACATAAGGCTGAATCAAGGGACATATATGAAAAACCAAATGAAAAAAATGTAGCAATGGTCCCTCAAAATTTAACCCAACTGGAGCAATTGTCCCTTAACTTTAACCTATTTGTAGCAATGGTCCTTCCAACATGAATCATTTTGATGGAATTCTGACGGAGTTGACGAAATAACAATGGCTACACGTTTTGATGATTTAATAGACTAATAGTCATGGATTTTTAATTGATGAGTCATTGCTCCAATTGAATTAAAGTTAAAGGACAATTTTTTTCTCTAATTATAATTTAATATTATTACTTAAAAATGATGTGTGGCTAGTATTATTGGGATTTGGATCTCATTCGGATCTAAATTGTGGGGATCTTAGGGATCCTCACATCATAACTGTTTATCGTATATCGTACGGTCAAAAATCATTTTGAATTTTTTATTTAAAATTAAACACAAATAGTATCTAACGAAAATTGAACGTATAATATACAATAAACTACTAAAATATGAAAATCTCTAAAATTCTCACAAAGAAAACCGAAGATGATCCTCATCCGTATTATTGTCCCCAATGAATCAGCTGGCCTCTTGTCCAATACAACGGTATTTTATTGTAGAATCCAGCTCATTTTTGTCGACTTTGTTTCAACAGTTTGTCCGTACTAGAGCTACCATTTTGACGGGTTGCAATTCCGATGCAAATTGCAACCTACTAAAGTGAAACAGACAGCTTGAGGAGGAAGCAACTACCCATAACGTAAAAGTGTCATATCTACCACGAAGGCATTTTAGCGAGGAGAGATTATATTCACACACCTCAAATTACTTCTCTTACATTCTTTTAATTTTTTAATATTTTTTTATCAAGTGTTAGTGGTGTATAGAAAATATTAAAAAATTAAAAGGTGTGGGAGAAGTAATTTGGGGTGTGTGAATATAATCTCTCTTTAGTGAAATGATTCATGAGATTAAGATAACTCCTTAATGTAGTTCATGAGATTTTTTTTAGTACATTGATATTTTACACTAAAGAGAGGGAGTTCGGTTAAGTCACACAATGGACAACCTAATTTGGTATCAAATTCGTCATTTACAGGATTCGAACGTAAGATCTCTCACTTCCAAGTAAAGAGGAATATCATTGGACTGTATGACTGAATGACTTTGGTTTTTGAGATTTAAAATTGATAAAATAGTCATTGAGTTTGTCTACCATCAATTATTTTAGTCATTCCATGAAAATCTTTGTTAAATAAGAATCAAAATAACAAAAATACCTCAAATTGACAAACAATGGGCAAAAATGATTTGACAAAATTTGATGGTATTCTAATTATTTTGGTCTTATTTAATGGAGATTGTTCATAAAGTGACCAAAATAATTGACGATAGACAAACTCATGAAACACTTGTATAGATTTTAAATCTCAATAACCAAAATAAAAAGTTATACCAATATGATAAATTATTTTGGCTGAAAAAAACCTAACATGAATCACTAACTTTATTTTAGAGCAGTGAAATTCTCGTGGTACAAATTCGCAAGCGTCCAACTTTAAGATTATAAACTAAAACTTATCAAACTCAAATGCACTAAATGGTAGAATATTTCCCCTGACGAACTTGTAAAGAGCTGCTAATTTCTCCCATGAACTTCCATTTTAGCCAATTTCCTCTTGAACTTTTATAATTGGCCAATTTCTCCCATGAGTTTTATTTTTAGTCAGTTGCCACCTGAACTTTTATAATTGGTCAGTTTCTAATAATGAATTTGTTGAGATGAGTAATTACTTTTCTAATTTAAATTTGGGTATTGATTTGAAACAGGTGAATTGAGATAGTCATTTGAATAAGGTCACAAGAAAGGCTAATGAAATGACATCACAACCCCAACATGTTGCTTAAAAGCAAGACCACGGAAAACATTCATAGTTGTTTACATTAGAAATTCAAACAAAAAATGTAAGAAGTGATAAGTGAGCTATGGCCTTGGCCCAGTCACGAAACATGAGGCCCATTTCCAGGCCCAACGATGTTAGATTGGCAAATGTCAATCTTCACCTACCCAGGCTTGTGCTTGCATCCTACAGTCCTACTACTATTGGGAGGTCGAGGACTAGGCAGCCCACCAAACGTAGGGTTAAAAATTTAAAGATTTAAGTTTAAATATTTAGTAACATTTATCTTAGTATTTGAATTTGAAGTTCCATGTGTCTTTGAGAAAACAAAAGAATGTGATAGACTATTGAGGAGGTCTTGTGTTCGACTCTTAAAAAATGAAGGTTGGGTTGAATCGTCATAGACATCTCCAACCATTCTAGTCTCTTAGGCCATCTCCAACCGAAGGCTGGCCAGATGTCTCGTTTTAGCCATCTGACCCTCCAAGAAATTAATATTTTAATGAACAGTACATGACCATATTTGCTTTCATCTCCAACTGAGAGCCATAGGGCTCGTTTTAGCCATGTCACAAAAAACTGTCTCGAACCGAATGTCAAAGGGCCAAGCATAATTTATTGTTTAAATTTAATATTATCTAATGGTGTTTCATGTTACTTAATTTAATTTAATGTTGTATAATGGCTTAGGAAATTATAGGGAAAAAAAATAGAATTTAAAAAAAATTTGTTAAAAAAAAAAAAAAAAAAAAAGCTAGCCGTTGTATTTGAATTTTGGCCTAGCATTCCTGTCGGATATAACCAACAGGAATAATTAACAATATTGTCAGTTATATTCGATAGGAATACTTAGCCCTCTGTCCCAACCCGGGGCTGGCTGGCTAGTTGGATTGGGCCAGCCCTTGGCCATTTTAGATTTCATGGGGCCCACGAGCCCTCTGGCCTAGCCCTCGGTTGAAGACGGTTTTCGGGTTATTTTCGACCATCTGACCTTTGGACTATTCGATTGGATATGGCCTTAGTGGCTCTACCCATGTCTCCATCATATGTCTTCATGTTTCCCATCTATAATACTAACTAATTATAAAAAATAAAAACATTTCATTAAACAAGGAGAAAAACTTAGCAAGGAGGCCAGACCACATATATGTTCGACTTCTCTCACAAAATATAACCTCGTGTACTTAGAGCATTTCCATTGGAGGTGGAATAGCCCAGCACCTAGTAAAAAAACCAGGATGGGACTTTGTCAATCCACTTCAGCCCACAAACTTGCCTGGCACCCAGCCCGTGACAGTCTCTAGACTAGCCCATTTTTTACTGACCTTGGGACCGACCCATCTGACGCCAGCATGACATCAGCCACTTTTTTTTTTCCATGCCAGGTTGCCTGACACCAGATCTCACAAAATGTACGGAAAAGCCGCCTTCGCCCTCATCTTCGCCTTCCTCCTCCTCACCTACTCAATCTTCACCGACACCGTCGACATCCGATCCTACTTCCTCCCGCTCTTGCCCTCATCTCCGCCACCGGTTGTCCGGTCCTTCTGCGCCACCACCTCCCCGCCTCTCAAGGTCTACATGTACGATCTCCCGCGCCGCTTCAACGTCGGAATTATGAACCGCCGGAGCACCGACTAGACTCCTATCACCGCCCGGACTTGGCCTTCGTGGCCAAAGAACTTCGGGCTCAAGAGGCAGCATAGTATTGAGTACTGGATGATGGGCTCGCTTTTGTTCGACGGTAATGGTGGTGATGGGAAGGAGAAAATAAAAATATTATTTTATTTTTTATAAATTCAGAAATAAAAAATAAAAATATTATTTTTATTATTTTATAATAAAAAATAATAATATTTTAATAAAATTGACTATGCTATTTTTTTTAAGGATGGAGATGCTTTGGCCTATTACTGTTTAATGAGATATATTATTATTCACTTAAGTGGATAAATGAGCGCCGGCGCAAAGTCTGGAATTGCTCTTAATGTCTCACGTGATCTTACTAATTCCAGTCGATCTAGAAAGTTCCGAATCATACTAACCCCAACGAACCCTAAGCTTCTCTTAAAGTTACCGTGGACCCCCCAACTTTTCCACCATTAACTTTGAATATTGGCAGATACCTTCATGATAGATACAGGCTGGATTGTCCTCTTCCTGTCTTTAGAGTTTGTCACTGTTTGAGAACCTAACTTATCCATTTCGTGTGACAAACACACAACTGTCCAACGCGTGTTCTATTTGATATACAAATTGCATCTTAGGTAGCTCCGATTGACCCGTTAAATCTCTCTAAATTCTTGAACGTACACTCTACTGGGTCAACAAATTCATAAATTCTTGAGCGCATATTCAACCGGTTCGCCAATATACACACACCATACGAAAATGTTTGACATTTTGATATACCTGAAACTGAAGTTAACAATTAGGATGGATCGAACCAGACATTACCTATTGCGACAAAGAACATTGTATCTATACAAGTTAAATGGTGCCCGCGAACGATAAAAAACAGTAAACATCTGGTTACTCTTTTTTACCGGGCACCGATAAATACCATATTGATGTCCCCATGTACAAAACAAGAATGGTAAGTCCACGATCCCGACATGTACTCAAAGGTTACCGTCTTCACATTCGCATCGAACCACTTCCGAGGTTAAAGAGAATCCCAAACTTCCTCCTGGACTTCAAGTATACAGTGACTGTTCAAATCAATAGACGCTTTCGAAAGAAACCTGGACATGGGGGAGATGCCTTGGCTTTGGACTCGAAGCAGTAGCAAGGCCTTGAAGTAGTTTCACAACGTCACTGGCATCATCGAGGTAGTACTTGGCCTTGCTTGGCTTTCTTCCGACGGTGCAGGCAAATATCTCGGGAGAAGGCAAGGATGGACAAGAAACTGTTCTTAATATGCTCTCGAACATGTCCTCATCAGATCTGTCATCCCCAATGCACATCACAAAATCGGGTGCCTTTCCATCGTTGACCATTCTCGAAAGAATTTTTTCAGCAACCAATCCTTTGCTTACTCCCTGCATGTAACAAGGGCATTAGTGAAACAAATTACACAACTGGGATTGTGTTTGTGTAAGTGTACATGCGCATGCGAGGAGAGGGACTCTGTGAAAGCAGTTTTACCTGTGGCTTAACTTCAACAATATGCTGGCCCCTCTTAACAACTGCTGGTTCGTTCGAAAGAACATTTTCCAGATGATCCAACAATTCCTTGGCTTGACAGGATCCAAAGTCTGGGTCTGCATCTTGGTGATGCCATACCAAAGCGCTCTCTTTACTTTCTATGTTGGAGCCGTCCGTTGCCTCTGTATACAATCTCATCACAGGCTCCACAATTTCTTTCCAATCCAGATCGGCACTAACAGGACTGGTTTCCCACTCGGAATTTCTATTCCACCTACACCAAAGAACAGAACAAAATACCTTAGTTCAGTTTAAAAAAATATATCAAGGGGCTAACTGAACATTCAAAACATATATTACAAACATACCTTAAGAAGTACCCATGTTCAGCAGCAATTCCAAGCGTCTCACATGAGGCAAACCAATCGCTCAAAGAAGTCCGTCCCCTCCCACTAACAATGAAAACAGTGTTCTTCGGATCCTTACACAGGGAATTCATAAGAGCGAGGACTTCTGGGCTAGGGGCCTTAATAATGGAAGCTTCAGGAATAACAGTCCCATCATAGTCCAGAAATATGGCCCTTCTGCTTGTTCTTTTGTATGCCGAAACAATATGGTCTATAGACAACTTTCTAAAGTTCGGCGAAAGGGAAACCACTCTAAACCTCAAGCCCAATCCAATGCCCCAGCATCGTTTACTATAATGATCTCGGCATGCTCTATCCAAATCCTGTGCAAAGCTCCGCGCCCAATAAGCCACATCATGAGAACTAACATAACGATAGTGTTTCTCATGACGTAACTGTTTCTCTGATTTAGACATGGTGATTGCCGAGTTCAAGGCATCAGCCACAGCATCAATGTCCCAAGGGTTAACCCTGATTGCTCCACTTAAAGAAGGTGAGCAACCAATAAATTCAGACACGACAAGCATGCTTGTCTGAGGAGAATCTGCTGTCACGCCTAAAGCTTCATTCATGGGCGGTGTTCCCTGCCTGCAAACAATATACTTGTAAGGAACTAAGTTCATTCCATCCCTCACAGCATTCACTATACAACATTCTGCTACAGCATAATACGCTGTCTTCTCGTATTGAGGAACATGACGATCAATCAGAACCACTGGCTCATAATTAGGTGAACCATAAGCCTCATTTATCCTTCTGGCAGTCAAGTATGTCTCACTCTTTGCTTCCTGTACATCTTTCCCTGATCCCCTTGCGGGATTTATAATTTGAACAAGTACTATGTTGCCCTGCAACTCCGAATTCTGCTGTAAGAGTTGTTCCAAAGCTAGAAACTTTAAGCTGATTCCTTTAAATATATCCATGTCATCAATGCCAAGAATCAGTTTTTTCCCCTTGTACTGCTCTTGAATCTCTTTAATTTTGGCAGTTGTATCGGGAAGATTCAACACAAATTCAAGCCGACCCATATGAACACCTACAGGCAGAATTTTGATGTACACTGTGCGGCCAAAATAATCAAGCCCAATATGCCCTCGCTTTGATTCATAGTCCAGCCCCAGCATTCTACTGCAGCATGAGAGGAAGTGACGCGCATAATCAAATGTATGAAACCCAATTAGATCACAATTTAGCAAACCCCTCAAAATTTCATCTCGGACAGGCAAAGTTCTATAAATTTCTGATGATGGAAACGGGCTGTGAAGGAAGAACCCGAGCTTTACTCGGTAGTACCGCTTCCTCAAAAATGTTGGGAGAACCATTAAGTGATAATCATGAACCCAGACACAATCGTCCTCGGGATTAATAACTTCCATCACCTTGTCTGCAAATATTTTGTTGGCAGATACATAGGCCTGCCACAGTGAGCGGTCAAAGCGATCTCCGTGGTCTGGACACATGGGCAGCATGTAATGAAAAAGGGGCCACAATTGCTGCTTACAGAACCCCAAATAAAACTTTTTCTGGAGATCACTGGGCAGAAAAGTTGGCACACAATTGAATTCCTCCAGCAGTTTCTGCGCAACTTCTTCTTGTTCGCTGGCATCTATTTCAGCCTTGAGAGACCCCACATAAACAACCTCACTTTCAGATGAAAACCCATCCTTTAACTGTAACAAAATTGAATCCTCATCCAAACTGAAACGCCATTTCTTCGTTTCTGGATCCCTTTTAGCATGTAATGGTAACATATTTGCCACAACAATTTTCCTCTCACGACAGGCGGATGAACTAGAATATGAATCATCATCATTGCTATAACTATCCACATCTGATATAATACCAGGAACAGTCATCACCCTTGGAAGAGCCCTTGGAGTACAAGGAATATCCAAAAGGCCTCCATATGCCCAATCAAAAAGGTTTGTGGAAGATCTTGATGCCATGACTGCTAGAATTCCTTTTTACTTGAATCATACAGAACAACACAGTACAGGAAAAGATTTTGGACTACGGTCAGAGAAGTCTACAAACCTACGCAAAACAAAAATGAAAGAGTGAAAAGAGTGATCATATCATTAAATAGCTGCCACCGAATAAATCCATTTTCACGCCTACAACAATTAAAGCATTAAAACTAGTCATACTCCAGTTTTATTGCTGGTTAACAGAAGCAAACTAATGATGATCCATAGAGCATGCTTAGGCTCACTAATTCTCACATTTTATGTTGCGACAGAAGAAATACAGAAATTTTATTCACTAGAAAAAATACTGAATATGGAAGTCAACTAACAAGCATGGTCAATTTACTGCCATGTCCGAATATCTATCTCATCCTATGAAAATTGAAACCCATGTTTGTATACACCAGTTTCGATTCTTTCTTTATCTTAAAATAAATAGTACGGACACAAACAGGTAGAACGTAACTACGTAACCAAGCATCCAATGCACAAATGCCTTTTCGGTATAAATAAGGCGAGAGGAAGTTGCACCAGCTGGCACGTTAGCATCCTGATATAGCAAAAAAGAAATTTACACCGCAAAGATTTTTTTCTTTCTAATAAAGCAAAGAGAGTTATACAGACATACAAAAAGCATATAATTATAGGCCTCTACAATGCCCCTTGTACCATCAGACACTGACCATTGTCCTACCCTGAATTCTTTCTCCACGTACTACTTGAATCTGATGCCGAAAATTGACCAACGATAAACAAAACACACGAGAATACAAGGAGAAATTTCTTTCTTCGTTCCTTTTCGGAGTGGCAGCAACATCCAACCAAGTCAATTTATTCCATATTACAAAAGTAAACAATACGCATCCAAAAATTTATCAATATTATCAACTTTGGTGACCGAAAAGAAGATCAATGATCAATCATAGTTCACAAATCAGTACAAATCTAACAGATAAAATCCCGGCCTTCGAATTCAGCAACGGCAGTACCCTACCTTTATTCTAAATTCCTAAAATTAGCTTTTCTACCAAAACAAACACCAATGCTTCAAATTCTAATCTTTCTTGCTTTCGAAGCCAGAAAATGCTAATTTATTAACAAAAAATAACACATACAGCACGCTGCGAAAGCTATATGCTACAGTAACAAATAAACGAAGATGGCAGTAAAAAAAAAAAAAAAAAGAAAAAAAAGTGAGCATTACCTGAATCGAATGAAATTTACATGTGAAATTAAGAGTCCCGTACGAAGCTTCAATCAACAACTTCCTCCCGAAATCTGTAATAATCACACAGAAAAATGCAAACTTTCAATAAACCAAACGGCCGGAAGAAAAAAAAATCGTTTCGGATTAAAGCTTTTATACTGTCTGTTTGGTTCCCGAGAAAATAAAACTGTTAGAGAAAATAAAAAGCTCGTGCGCAATGGGAAACGGCCTCGAGTAGTGGTGTGAAGACGAGTGAAGAGCGTGAATTCAGGAAACTGAGATCAAGACTCGTACTTGTCATGGTTTTCTCACACAAATTCTCGGGAACCGAACAGACCGCAAGGAAAATTCAAGAGGCCGACTCGTAACGAGAGAGCGGGAGATCAGATAGGGAAGGCGAGAGCTCACCTTTCCGGTGAGAATCCGGCGACCGGGGTCCGTTGGATATCGGAGAACGGCGAAATGGTTTTAAACGTTGGGAGGAGAGAGCGAGGGTGCGCTGGGTGTTACAAACTTGCAATAAAGAATGAGATAAAGATCGGAAAGTTATATATAAACAAAGTAAGAAAGTTTTTAGAGAGAGAAAGAGAGAGATGATGGAGAGGAGAGAGAGAGAGAGGGATTGGGGTCCATGTGAGTTTTTTTGTTTTTTTTTTTTCTTCTACCGCGGTTAGATTATTTTAACTATTGGGTTGGGTTGGGTTTTTATTTTGGATAGCGTTGAGAATTCAAACTCTTAAATGACCATAATGCCCCCGGTTACCGGTTAGTACTGTTTCAGTTTTTTTTTTTTAGTTTTGATTTTCTTCTCCTGATATGCGGGAAGAGATTCGGTTGGACTTCCTGCGAATAGAGAATTTCTTAAATTGAATAAAAACTGAATAAGTTCGTGAGAAGTGCGTTACGAATGATATATTGGTTTTTGCACAAGTTTTATGCTAGTACGAAGCTAATTGGTGTTTTTCTTTTTTTGGTAACGTTTTCCTTTTGAAAAAGAAGAAGATAAGATTGTGGTTTGGCCACGGCGGTCCATTCTTAGGGGTATAGGAAGATTCATAGAAGTATTTTAGCCTCCTTTAACTCTCATTTTGTGGTTTATCAACGTCAAAAATCAAACTTAAGACATGTCATGCCAAAGACGAGACTTATTTATCTCGATCATTGGGCATTCCGTGGTATTATATTGGGACGTTTCATTTTGTACAGGAAAGGTCACATGTTTTAATGTTGTGGATAAGGATATATATACCTTTCAATCTACAATTTATTACGAAATGAATAAATCACACAACATTTAAAGCACAAAAATCCTCCATATCTTATCGTTATATTATTTTCGTTATGGGATTTGGACCTTGTTGAAAATGAGACTGGAGCCGCACAACTCAACCCATTATCCAATCGAGCTAAATAAGGAAAAATATATAATTGGAACATAAATTTAATTAGCATTCGTAATAATTAATTTATCTTATTATTATTTTCAAACCTTTTTCGCACTTTTTTTTGTATGTTCATAAACGACTTGTAAGTTTTAAAACATTACCTCTTTACCTGAGATTTTAGGATCGATTATCTCCTCATTAATATTACTTATATGTATAAAAAAATTTGTCACATTTTTCTGACTCATTATGTGACTACGGATAGACAACTACCACTAAGGCAACGACTTTAGTACAGACAAAAGAAAAATTGAAAAATAAAATGTAGAACAAATAAAATCAATGAATTGATCAAAAGTTTTTATTTTATCCAAAATAGTAAATTGAAAACTAGATTTTAATTCATAAATAAGATGAAGTTTATAAAAAATGTCTTATACAAGATTAAAATTTGATTTTAGTCCCTAAACTCTATTTAATGCCAGCATCTGTATTCAATTTCTCTCATTTTTATTTATAATTTTATGGTGTTCATAAATTAAATTTTATGAAGATATTATAAATTTTAATTCTCATTATGGTAAGTATCTAATATAAGAAAATATTTTTGTAGAGATTTTTCGGTACACTTATATTTTTCAATATTTTTTTATGCGTCACTAATTCATTACAATATATTTATGTACGGATATTTCAGTACACTAGATTAGTATAATATGTTTAGGTACGGATAGTTCGGTACACTAGATTAGTATAATATGTTTAGGTACAAATATTTCGGTACACTAGTTTAGTATAATATATTTAGGTAATAACATTTAAGTACACTAGTTTAGTATCATATATTTAGGTACGGAATTTTTGGTACACTTATGTTTTTACATATTTTCTTATGTGCCACTAATTCACTACAATATATATTTAGGTATTGACATATCGGTACATTGATTTAGTAAAATATATTATGATACGGACATTTAGGTACACTAATTAGAGGAAGTTAAATAAAATTAATGAATTAAAATTTGTATAATAATAAATTTAAAATTTAATGTAATGACATTAAATAAGATATCTTGTTTTAAAAAAAATATATCTATTTTTGTTTTATAATATGAATTTGAATTAAGTATGCATTAAAGTACTGAAATCAATATTCAATCTAACATCAGGTTTTTATTAAATTTTTAATATTCTTCAATGATTAAAGTTCAAAAACCCCAATAGTAAATTCATTAGAAAAACTCCAACAATAAAACTAATAAACCAAAACAAACAAAATCCATACAAAAATTGAAAGTTCATGTCACCGAAACTCAATGAACCAATTCAAGACAACCTTAATTTAACCAAAGTTACAATATTTGGTGAGTGTCGCTGAGTAGGTAAGGCAAAATATTATTATTCATTGAAAGAAAGTGTGTGCGGAAATTGTATTGCTCTCGAAGTCATCAAAACCTAAAAGGATATCTTAATTAACCTAAACACCTACGATTAAGCCTCTTTTTAGAGTGAAAAGCAGTTCCACAATGTATTAATAAACATTATCCTCCAATAGTGTAATTAATCTTTTTCCTAATCACGTACTAATTTTTTATACTAATTGTTTAGATTTAATCGAGTAGAAAGTTTAGGTCAAATGTCCTTTACTTGTGTATTAAATTGACGGCTTCATCCAATTGTATGGTTATCCTAAAAAATGTAATAAAAAATAAAATTATTAGTAATTAATTAAACACGAACCCACGACTCTGTATTTTATTTGTTCTGTGGACGCCACCAGTGACTGGGTCGTGATAATCTAAACTTTTTGCAATGTTCAATTAACCTTGAGAGATTCATGTACTTTATCCTAACAACGTAACAAATTAACTAACAATAGAATAATTTATGTCACTTATATTACCGTTTAGTGTTATACTTTTTAAGCCGAAATGATAGTATTTTATTAAATTAGGGGCAAGTGGAAATAGGGACCAAGGCGGTCCTAAGATCACCCAAATCCGGAAAACATACATGTGAAGATTTTTCGAGAACTCTCCGAATGTTTGGTACGAGTCTCTTTTATGCCTACTAAATGTTGATGTAATATATGATAGGTAAATCTCGACATGTTGCATTGACAGCACTCAACAAGTTTTCTCTATATGACTTATAAGATTACTTTGGTATATGCCGACATGTGCATAACAAGCCCCCCAAGTGAACAAACAGATTTTTTTTTTTGCTCGCTTTGCGCTATGTTTATGTATAAAAAACTTGTACTTAACACTAAGACCCCAAGGTTTAAACATTAAAATCTTCGACCTAAACATCTTGAATAATATCGAGGAAAGTAAGAGGTCTTAAATTGAATATGAAGAATGACAAGTTCGCAATCAATTTATTTCTCTATATTTCTTAGTGTAAATATATTGTTGTATATAAAAAAATTCGACAAAAAACAACCAAACAATATCATCCTCAATATTATGCAATAGTATTTTACCACAATGACGGTAAGCAACCATGCATATATACATAATGCAAGTTTGATTCAACCCGATTCCCCTCTATATGACAATTAATTATTTAACTCACTAACGTTATTACTCTACACTTTACTGATAAAATACAAAATATTATGATAATAAGAAGGTTTTCAAGCCAAAATGATCCATAAGATTGACATACCTCTTTACTTTGGTCTCTGACAATGAAAATCGATAGAAATTGTCCATCAGTTTGTCCATTGTAATTCATTTTGGTCATTTCGTGAGAATCTGTTGATATCCTCGTTAAATTGTCACGTGAATGACCACATGACTATCTTTTTAAGTATTTTTGTCAAATCAATCACTCCACTTAACCAAAATATTGACAAATTTTTACAAAAAGACTAAACTAACACTACGGTCCACAACTAAAACACCAATTCTATTGGTTTTCATTATCGGGGATTAAAATGAAGAGTTTTGCCAATGTGAGGGAACATTTGTCTAATGGAAATCCAAATAAACAAAAACAAATTAAATATTATTTTTAACTTTTTATAACGGGAAACAAATAGGAATATCCTTAGTTGCCAAAGAGATGCGATTTTTGCTACAGGACAAATATAACCTTCCGGAATAGATACGACCAATAATTAATTAACAAAAAAATAAAATGTTAAAATGTGGACCGAAAAATGAGCTGTACGTTAATAAATGACAGCTGGGTCTGCTAAGGTTCGCGACTTCGCGTTGCGGTTCCCCAAAAAACATACGAAAACCCTCAGCTCTGAGACGTCAAGTCGTTTTTACAAATTTTTTGTTTGTTGTTTTTATTTTAACTTTATATGTTTTTTGCGTTTTTATGTTTCAAAAGCTTATCGACAAATCGAGGTTGGAAAGGATTTTTCAAAGAGTCGGGAAGCGGATCTCCAGTGGCGGATTTTGAAAAAAAATAATTAAGGAAGTTTTAATGAAAAACTCGCGATATTGTTCATTTTAACAAAAAATTATATTTTTATACTAAAAAGTCAAACATGATACTATTCACTTTACCTTTTATTTTGCACTTATCGTTAAAACTCAAAGTTTTCAAGCATTTTTCATTAGTTTTCATATTAATTAAAGGGTTACATGTAAGGGTTAATAAGTATTTTAGATATATAATAATCTTAAAAAATAAATCGTAGTTTTACATTTATAATTGGGGTTTTTTTAATTTTATTTATTCAAGAAGATTGAAATTTAAAATAAATCTAGCGTTAGATTACATATAGATTATAATCTCCTGATATGTCCTTAATTCAAAATAATTAAATTTTATTTAATATCTCCCATTAAATATTTAAATTTATTAATATACAAATTTCAATTTATTTTTTGACCAAAAAAGAGTTTTTTAATTTATTAATTTTATTTAACATTCTTCAAACTTGAAAGACTCAATTAATGTACCTAAATGTTAGTACCGAAATGTATGTACCGAAATATATGCACTGAAATGTATGTATTGAAATGTGTGTACCTAAATATATGCATTGAAATCTATTATAATGAATTTGATGTACCTAAATGAAGAAGAGAAAGTACATCAAAATATATTGTATAACGAAAATTAGTTTATCTAAATGCTTACAATAAAATATGGTTAATCTTAGTTTACTACCATGAAGTTTCGTGGTTTTCAACATTTGGTACATGATGTTTTTTTATCCCAAAGTCATATCTCAAGTCTTAATTTTGGAACAGTTTCGTACATCCATTAAGTTTTCCGTCAGAACCTCTGTTAACTGATGATGTGGTGCCTACATGAACAATGACTTGGCGCCACGTGTCAATTTGGACCCACTTAAATATTAAAAAATTTAAATAAATAAATAAAACTTTTCTAGGCATCCTGCCCCCGCCTTCCCGACCCCTTCCCTCCTTCTCCCTCTTCACTGCACCCACCTCCCAGCACACCCACCCATCTACCCCGATCCCTCCCTTCTCTCATCTGCACCCACCTAAGTACCCACCCCCACCCTAGCTATCAGTCCCCAAAACGATTTTTTTTTTCTGGGTCATTCCTCACCCCCACAACCCCCTCCCTCCCTTCTCTCATTTCTCTCATTTGCACGCACTTTCCCCGCACACCCACCTCTCCTATGCATAAGGGTCTCGAAGATGCGGCAGGCCTTGCCGCTACACATATGGGTCATCGTTATCGAAGGTCAGCCGCCCAGTGTACGGTTGGGAAATGAAGGAGGCCAGATAGATGGGTTGTGGACAGTCTGATGAAGTTGAAGTGAGCGGCAGCAGATCCACTGGGTGGGATGATTGGATTGCTGGCATTTGGGGGTGGAGCAGTGGATTCTAGCGAGGGAGGGGACAATTGTTAACTTGGGCGATGAGGGAGGGCAGATGCGCTGGAGGCAAGAGCTGATCTGGGGCTTGGGCTGGTGGACGGGCCGTGGAGGGTTAGAGGAAAAGTCGTGGGCGGGAGAGCCGGTGAGCTTCTGAACGACGTCGAGGAAGTGGGAGAGAGACAGAGGAAGAAAGGAAGAGGAAGGAAAAAAAAATTGATTTTTTAAGTTTTTTTTTTTTTTAATATTTAAGTGGGTCCAAATTGACACGTGGCGCCAAGTCATTGTCTATGTAGGGGTCACATCATCAGTTAACGGAGGTTCTGATGGAAAACTTTATTAATGTACGAAACTGTCCCAAAATTAAGACTTGATGTATGACTCTGGGATGAAAAAAACTTCATGTACCAAATGTTGAAAACCACGAAACTTCAGGGTAGTAAACTGAGATTAACCCAATAAAATATATTAGGATAAATGAAATGAAAATGAAATTTATAATGAAATAAAATTAATACATTAAAATTTAGAAAGAAAAAGAGAAATAATTAAAAAAAATCAAAATATAATTAATAAATGAGGTTATTAATGTATCAAGTGTCACATCCCACCCCGGGCCCCCACCACATTCCGGGCTCGACTCCACCGTAATGCGATATTGTCCGCTTTGGGCCCCGACCACGCTCTCACGGTTTTGTTTCTGGGAACTCACACGAGAACTTCCCAGTAGATCACTCATCCTGGGATTGCTCTCGCGCGAACTCGCTTAACTTCAGAGTTCTGATGGAACCTGAAGTCAAAAGTTCCAAAAAGGTCTCATGCTAGGTATAGATGAGAATATACATATAAGACTTACATAATCCACTCTCCTGGGCGATGTGAGATGTTACATCAAATGATTAAAATTAGATTTTGATCTTACTCATGGTTTTAATCTAAAAGTCATCTTTGCCAAGGATTAAAATGAAGTTTTCTATTCATAATTTATAGAATAAATAATAATACAAATTACAATTGTCCACAATGCATTTTTCATATGTTGAAAACGCTGCATTATAATTTCATTTTCAATGGAAGAAAAAACATTGCTCTCAATATAAATTATCACGATATCACTCAACCAATGATCTCTCATTTGGTTACAATGAATTTTCACAATTTTCAAAGTGAAAAAGGCTCTCTATGCTGAAGCAATAGCAACCAGTAGAATCAAAATCAATATATTAGCAATACACATAATATACTCTATTCCTCCCCGTATCCACCATTTTTTTTTTGCAAGACTACCGATTTCTTTCAATTAAGAAAATTAACTATTTAAAAGCATATCAAGAATATAATGCTTAAGTTGATTTTTTTTTTTTAATTTTAAATTGAGAACGAGAACTCCTGTTTGAGGCATCAAACAATTTGAGGTCATGTATGAAAGGCAACTCTAACCTTCAAGGGATAACACTTAAGTTATCTATAGAGATCATCAGAATTCGTAGGTCAACTAAACCCACTTGCTTCATAATGGATCCGTCAATAAATGTTTGATACATTAAATATCAAAATATAAATAATTTAATATGAAATTTTTTTTAACTATTTATATTATAATACTTTGTATGTCAAGCCGTTTTTTCGACATGCTTAAAAATTTATGTGAGGCTTGGTCAGCTCGATAAAAGCCTGACTCGGCGAGCGTGACCCAATGCGCACCACTTTCATAGCTGTCATTTAGGATAAGGTTAAATGGGACACTTGACCCACGCTTTTACCAAATCACCATAACCCTTTTTACTTTTTATCAACATTGCCCCTTTTATAGGGTTTTTTTTTTTTTTTTTCCTTCAATTGATTGTATGTTTATTATTAAGAATATGTATGCAAAGTATTTGACATTTTATTCCCTCAATCTCTAATTCAGATGCTTAACAGGGAAGTTACCTAAGATGATACCTTGTATTGTTTTTTATTCGATATTAATACCTTAGTTTCTCAACCAGGGGAGGTGAAGTTTCTGTTTATTCAGTGCAGTGCAACATTGTTGCGCACACGATGACTTCACATGGTGCCTTGCATGGTGGTTCTTTCTTATAGGATGCTCTTGACCCATAATTTGTTTTTAATATTCTGGCATAAGATGTAAACATTCCAATTAAAATTTAGTAAAGTCTATCTCTATCCTTTAACAACAAAAAAAAGAAGAAATGATTATGTATCATTTTTTTATTTCAAGTAAACATCATAACACGCGAGATTTTGCATGCAATGAGATACAATAAATATTCATATAATAAGTAATTACATACTGCCGTTGAGATGCTAATCGCACTGACAATATCTGAATTATTGTCTTTCTAATATAATTAGTTTTATGTGATATATACAGCAATAAATGTTTTTTTTTTTTTTTTTTTTAGCTTTTGCATTTAGAACATAGAAAAGGACTGATGCGCATGCGCTTGTATTGTTGTATAGGCAAACATATGGTACCGTTGAATAACATGAGCTAAAATTTAGAAACTTGTTTAAAATGATGATTTTGGAATGGGCACGCGTGTTATATCACTTTTGATCTTGATAATGTTTTTATGTCTTTGTTCTCAGATTCATTTTGCTTTTTAATTACAAAAATTTCTTACATGAAAAACACGTAATACAATGAATGATATAGACAGATAAGGACACCCGATCTTTATCTGTAATTGCACCACATCATCACATTCTAGAGTCTTAAAAGGCTACCAAATACTTCCCTTTCAGGGTAATTTTGGAAAAGAAAATGTTCTAGAATATGGTTTCGGACGTCGCTTCACACAATTTTAACTACTTTTGGTAAAATTTCCCCCAAAAACAATGGCATGCATGTAATTATACCTAATGACTAAAATATCGATAATATCGGCGAAATATCTCTGATATTATTGTTTTTCAGAGAGACCGATATTTTCCCACGTATCTCCCTAATTGTCGTTAAAATATCGCGATATTATCGATAATATCGCGATATATTCGATATTATCGAAACAATCGTCGTGGCTCCGTCGTCAGAAAGGCAGCCGAGGCTGCGTTGTAGCAGATGCCCATATCTCTCTCTGCATCCAGGCTCAAACCCAAGATTTGCGGCTCAAACCCAAGATCTCTCTCTGCCCAGATCTCTCTCGGAAATGAAAAATCCATTTTCTCCGGATTCCAAAACCCGCTCAGGTTTGAATCAAACCGTTTGATGGATCCCCTTGCCTGATGGTGGTCGTCGGGAGGTGAGAAAAGGAGGAGGAACGATCCACAGATGGTGATGGTGCTCGCCGGAGTGTGTGCCACTGTGGTGCTCGGCGGGTGTATGTGTGGTGGTCTGTGCTCCGGGGGAGAAGAAACAAGGACATGAATGAGGGAGAAAGTTCGAGGGATTGGGAAGGGGGAAACACAGGGAGGTGGGGTGTGTGTGTGTGTGTTTGCTCTGGGAAGAAGACTTGCAGAAAAGATAGGAATGATGAGAGGAATGACCGGAACCTCCAGAACCCAAAAAAAATAAAAAGGTGAGCGAAAGTGCCGAAGTGAAGGGGGAAAGGAAATAAATAATAGAAAATGAGGGAGGTACATCCCACGTGAAGAAGGAAGAAAGTGTTGGAAATGTGCCATAAAGCCAATCATATGATGATACTTTACGGACATTTCACATGTTAAACTAATCTAGATTACATATAAAGGGCAAACATTATTGTTTGAGCCGTCTCATATAAATGTTATATGCTTAAACGATAAAGTCCAAGGAATATGTGATTGGGAGAATGCAATCTAATGAAGTTAGATTAATGAGACCATTCTTTCGTAGACACATCCTAAACGTTCATGATCATAGAATTGCCAATTGGGCATTGACAGGCCGATAATATCAGTACGTACTGTGCCTTCTCTCAGGGAGAGTGACTAGTCTCGAGTCATTGGTGTGTGTGACATCAAGACAAGTACGTAGGTGCTCAATAGAGAATGAGTTCACTGAACACGATCAACGAGGAGTTCTCATACTCATGTCACATGAGAACTCATGGTTGGGATAATGCAAATTGGTCTTTTGACCTGAGGCATCACAGTTGTCTTGTGGTTAAGTCCTTGATCTTTGATTATGTCAAAGTCACCCCATCGGGGTGTCCACGACATCATTGGGGTTAAGTCACTTAGTTATGGAGACAAGTGAATGTGCAACAAGGGATCTCTAACCCTCAAATGGTTTGAGGGAGAATACTCTATGATATGATTAAAATCTCTGGCCAGAGTATGAATGAGATTAGGGAATGCGTTCCAAATCACATTCAAAGGTAATCATATAAGCAAACGAATCACATTGGATAGTAGACATGAATAAATAAACTATCAAACCAAACAATGTGGTCAAGAGTATTAGATTAGAGAAAGACCGTATTGCATTTGTAATCCTAAACTGAATAGGTTCTCTACCTCTTCTGATTAGCTTGGGTAGCCATGATATGCTGCTAGGTGTCACTCATGGTTTGTGGAAGCCCTAAACGTGTGTAATCACTAAAGGGAGAATTAAAAGTAAGTTTCAAATTCACAATCGATGTAAAATAGTTTTAATCGCCCACTGCCTCACTAAAAGGAACCTAATGGATCGTACACCGTGTAAGGTGGAGATTGAAGAAACAATGGAGATGAGTAAGAATAATTAAATGGTTTAATTATTTATGGCAAGGATTAATTAATATGTTAATTAATCAAACGAATAAGTTCGTTAAAGACCTCGGGATAGTTTTGGACCGTAAGGCCCAATGGGCTTCGAACGTCAAAGCCCATTGACTTAAGTTGTATGACAACTTAATGAATAAAGATTCACAAAGGCCCAAAAGCCCATATCCCTTAAAGAGGCCGGCCATATATGTTAGAATTAGGGTTTTTTTTGGTTATTTAGGTCACTTAAAGAAGTGACTATATAAAGAACTTTATAGCCTAAAATTCATTAGTGTTGATTTTAGAGAAAATTGGTGAGAACTTGTTTCTTCATTTTCTCTCTAAGAGGCCAACCACCTTGGAGGGTGAATCTAGCAATTCTACTACTCCAAGGTCACTCATTTCTTCTTCAATCCAACCTTGGTGTAGAATCTTTAGAGGTTCTCTATTTTGAGAACTTGGAGAATCCAATTCTTTCAACCAAATCCATGGAGCTAAGAAGCAAGGAATGAAGGCCCTATCTCTTGGGTGATTATCCTTTTCATATGCAAAGAGGAATCTACAAAGGTAAATATTTCTCAACTAACAAATGTTGTTTTAAAGTTGAGTCAAGGTTCACCAATCTACTAGGCTTTGAATTTCATGGTTGATGTTTTGTTTTGAGTGCATGTAAGCATGATTCCGCCTTTAATTTGTTAATTGCATGCTATTGATGTTGCTCAAATATCATGTTTTTCACAAAATTTCCTTCAAGTGGTATCAGAGCCTAGGTCTAGTAGTTGGTGAATCATTTTGGGTTTTGTAGTTCATAGTTTTTGATTTAAAAGTTGTAATATGTTACAAGCTTTATTCTTGTTTCTTTGAATGTAAATTTTGTTAGAAAATTTGCCATCTCAAATGTTGTAGATGTAGTTCATATGAGCATGAATTTTGGAGCTAAAATTTGGTGCCATGTTTTTGGGGAAATTCGGCCAAATCCAAAGGGTGATTTTTTGGGTTCATGTTTGTCTTGTTAAAATGGTTTTAAAGTGACTTTTGGAACCCCTAAGTACCCTAGGATGTTAGCCCTCTTTTGAGTGGTGAAAATTTGAGTTTTGGTGAGTGAAAACATTCATGGAGCTATTATGAGTTTTCATGAGTGTTCTTCAATGTTCTTGAAGTTCTTGCCAAGAACAAAAAGTTTTGAAGTTTTGATTCAAAAGATTTATGTTTTTACATAAAGTTTTGATTTAATTTTAGTAGGTGATGGTTATTGGTAAAGTATTATTAATGGTTTTAATGGTAGACAAACTTTTTTAAAAGTTTGACATAAATTCAATTAATGGCTATAATGGTAGACAAACTTTTTTTAAAAAGTTTGACATAAATTCAAAATATATCATATATATTTCATCTTTACCTCACCTAACAAAACCCACTTACAAAAACTTTGTAAAAATCTTATTTTTTTTTATCATGGCCGGCCACCCTAATAGAATAGGGTATTTTTGGGTCTTTTATTCAATTACATAAAGTTTTGATACTTTTGTGTATTTGCACTTTGGCCCAAAAGTTTACGTTTTTACGTTTAGGCCCAAAAACGCTAAAGGACAAATTGTTTTGCTCCTTTAATGAAGTTTTTTGTATTTGTTGAAATTTTTTTGTTCTAGTTGTAATTACATGAAGTAGTGGACTTTTGTGTTTTTACAAAGTGACCCCAAAAGTTTGTGTTTCGCAATATAACCCAAAAAGTTGTGGTTATTGCATGATGGCCCAAATTAAGTAGGGAACAAAAATTGTTTTGTCTCTTTAAATGAGAATTGGATTTTCATTTCATTTAGCTCCATTTAAATCAATTTTATGGATACAAAAACAAAATGAAAATGTTGCATTCAAGTTTAATTAGTTAAAGTGTTAATTAATTAAAGGGTGATTATGAACCTAAGCCTACGATAATTGAGCTATGTGAAAGGCCGTTTCAAATTTGTTTGAACCATGGGAATGTGTAGATTAGTTTTGGTTGTAATTTGATTTGATCAAATGTTGTAAAAGAGCATAAGCTCTTCTTTACTTTAAAGTAATTTGAATTATGCAAATGTTGTAATGAGCATAAGCTCACCTTTACTTTGAAGTACTTCTTTCTTGCTTTATTTGATATGCATGAAAATGCAGTAGAGGGTCCAACGCCCCTAAGACAACACGCCTTAATGTGATTAAACGCGTAACTAAAATCAATCTCCATCCCTAGTCCGAGATTCAACACTAGGCTCGTGTTGAATCTAAACAAAGGTTCATAGTCATCCTAAGGCCCTAAGGCAACTATATAGTCCATCAAATGAATGCAAACCTTTGGATATCACTTCTATAAACCAACCAACAAATGTTGTTTGTTGAGTAGTTCATTGTAATCCTACAATGTGATTTGCCTTAGAGCAAATGAACTAGGAATAGAACTCAAAAGAATGGGTTCTTTGAGAGACAAGATGATAATCAACAAATATAACAACCTAGTTCCTATACCACAAGCTCCAAGGTAGTCAAAAAGAATTTTAAACCGTCTCAGTTGAATGGTTTGAACTTTATGACTACATTGAGTGTATATACAATATATACTCAAGGAAATGGTAAAGTACCATTTGACCCGAAATAATGAAACCTTCATAGCTAATTGGTAGCTTAAGGTGGCTACAATCAAAGAGAATGGTTGACTTTGAAGGAACCATTTTTGACGTAGTCTTAGTTTCAATTAATTCGAAGATAGCTAGCTACAACTAAATGTTGATTCAATGTTTGGACATCATATAGGTTTCCGAAACCATTATTAAGATAGTCCTAATAATATATATGTCTAAAACTATGAATCACAAAACATGTAAGTTGTAGAGATCCAACCATCATGGATCTTAGCAAGCTAGTGGGAGCCATAAGCGTCTTATGAGAGAAAGATCAAAACGTTTGATTTCTCATAAAGATGTAAATGAATCTTTTGTTTACTAGGTTTACAAAAGATTAGTGGGAGTTAATCATATTCCTAAATTTAAATATATGTATGATATATTACTTTTGGAAATGAAAAGAATACTTCATTGTTAAAGTTATGACTTTAAACTTTCTATAACGATAGAATGTATATGGGAGACATAGTCTATATACATGGGATGGAAATCTATAATGATAGATTTTAGGATATAATTGGATTATATCATGCCCTAATAATAGACAAAATGATGCTAGGAAGTTTCTCATATGATGATAAACTTCAATAAGGAGGACAACTCTAGTTAGACTAAGTAGTTGCTCTTCTCAAAGGGAACGTACCCTTTGACTCCCAAAGAAATAATGCGTAAATCGAATCCTTTATGCATACGCAGAAAGGTGATTTATGTATTTCATATTGTATGAAAAACATTGATATGAGTTGTACCTAGAAAGGTACAAGGCGATATCAGTGCAAGCCCAGGATCAGAACCATGGCAATTGTCAAGTGAATCCTTAAGTATTTAAGAAATACTAAAGGATAAATTCCTCAAAGATTGAGGAAGAATTAGAGTAACGTAAAGGAAGCGTAAATGTATTAGATTATGAATCTAATCCATCATTGAATGTTTCTTCATTATGAATGAAGAGATTAACAGATACCTCTTTATTATGACTAAAGAGATATTTGGATGGGAACATTAAAGTAATGACTTTAGTGTGTTCCATTATGAATGCAAAATATATTACCATATATAGAAGTTTACAACAATGTTGTTTGGATGGGAAAGTTCATTTATGAACTCTCTATTCGGTTCCAACCAGAAAGTGTATCTAGTGTACTGACACTAAGACACTAATGGGGCGATAGCTCAAGCCAGGGAATCAAGGTCTCATCAAGATCCGAACTCATATGAGAGACTGAACCACATGATTGGGAATCATGTATAATGGTGACGTCGATATTCTCAAGGTTGCTTCTATGGATAACATATAGATATCCATTGCCTAGGCCTACTACTCAGCCATTTATGAAATGACTACAGAAGAGGAATCATAACAGATGAACAAGCTGATTGGCTCTAGTGCAAGTGGGAGATTGTTGGAAATGTGCCCTAAAGCCAATCATATGATGATACTTTACGGACATTTCACATGTTAAACTAATCTAGTTTACATATAAAGGGCAAACATTATTGTTTGAGCCGTCTCATATAAATGTTATATGCTTAAACGATAAAGTCCAAGGAATATGTGATTGGGAGAATGCAATCTAATGAAGTTAGATTAATGAGACCATTCTTTCGTAGACACATCCTAAACGTTCCTGATCATAGGATTGCCAATTGGGCATTGACAGTCCGATAAGATCAGTACGTACTGTGCCTTCTCTCAGGGAGAGTGACTAGTCTCGAGTCATTGGTGTGTGTGACATCAAGACAAGTACGTGAAGGAAATTTTGTGAAAAACATGTTTATTTGAGCAACATCAATAGCATGCAATTAACAAATTAAAGGCGGAATCATGCTTACATGCACTAAAAAACAAAACATCAACCATGAAATTCAAAGCCTAGTAGATTGGTGAACCTTGACTCAACTTAAAACAACATTTGTTAGTTGAGAAATATTTACCTTTGTAGATTCCTCTTTGCATATGCAAAGGATAATCACCCAAGAGATAGGGCCTTCATTCCTTGCTTCTTAGCTCCATGGATTTGGTTAGAAGAAAAGGTTCTCCAAGTTCCCAAAATTGAGAACCTCTAAAGATTCTACACCAAGGTTAAATTGAAGAAGAAATGAGTGACCTAGAGGAAGTAAAATTGCTAGATAATTTCCTCTAGGGTGGCTGAATTTTTTAGAGCAAAGAGAGCTTTTGTTCTCATCTTTTCTCCACAAAAACCCTAAGGATGAAATGGCTATAAAGTTGCCTTTATACCACCTCACAATGGAGTGGCAAACTTGCAATTAAGCCAAGTTCACTACCCTCCTTAATTATGGCCTATTTATTGGGCTATTTGGGCCTTTGTGAATCATTATTCATTAAGTTGTCATACAACTTAAGTCAATGGGCTTTTACGTTTGAAGCCCATTGGGCCTTAAGGTCCAAAACTATCCCGAGGTCTTTAAGGAACTTATTCGTTTGATTAATTAACATATTAATTAATCCTTGCCATAAATAATTAAACCATTTAATTATTCTTACTCATCTCCTTTGTTTCTTCAATCTCCACCTTACACGGTGTACGATACATTAGGTTCTTTTTAGCGAGGCAGTGGGCGATTAAAACCATTTTACATCGATTGTGAATTGAAACTTACTTTCAATTCTCCCTTTAGTGATTACACACGTTTAGGGCTTCCACAAACCATGAGTGACACCTAGCAGCATATCATGGCTACCCAAGCTAATCAGAAGAGGTAGAGAACCTATTCAGTTTAGGATTACAAATGCAATACGGTCTTTCTCTAATCTAATACTCTTGACCACATTGTTTGGTTTGATAGTTTATTTATTCATGTCTACTATCCAATGTGATTCGTTTGCTTATATGATTACCTTGAATGTGAATTGGAACGCATTCCCAAATCTCATTCATACTCTGGCCAGAGATTTAATCATATCATAGAGTATTCTCCCTCAAACCATTTGAAGGTTAGAGATCCCTTGTTGCACATTCACTTGTCTCCATAACTAAGTGGCTTAACCCCAATGATGTCGTGGACACCCCGATAGGGTGACTTTGACATAATCAAAGATCAAGGGCCTAACCACAAGACAACTGTGATGCCTCAGGTCAAATGACTAATTTGCATTATCCCAACCATGAGTTATCATGTGACATGAGTATGAGAACTCCTCGTTGATCGTGTTCAGTGGACTCATTCTCTATTGAGCACCTACGTACTTGTCTTGATGTCACACACACCAATGACTCGAGACTAGTCACTCTCCCTGAGAGAAGACATAGCACGTACTGATCTTAACGGACTGTCATTGCCCAATTGGCAATCCTATGATCAGGAACGTTTAGGATGTGTCTACGAAAGAATGGTCTCATTAATCTAACTTCATTAGATTGCATTCTCCCAATCACATTTTCCTTGGACTTTATCGTTTAAGCATATAACATTTATATGAGACGGCTCAAACAATAATGTTTGCCCTTTTATATGTAAACTAGATTAGTTTAACATGTGAAATGTCCGTAAAGTATCATCATATGATTGGCTTTAGGGCACATTTCCAACAATCTCTCACTTGCACTATAGCCAATCAGCTTGGTCATCTGTTATGATTCCTCTTCTGTAGTCATTTCATAAATGGCTGAGTAGTAGGCCTAGGCAATGGATATCTATATGTTATCCATAGAAGCAACCTTGAGAATATCGACGTCACCTTTATACATGATTCCCAATCATGTGGTTCAGTCTCTCATATGAGTTCGGATCTTGATGAGACCTTGATTCCCTGGCTTGAGCTATCGCCCCATTAGTGTCGTAGTGTCAGTACACTAGATACACTTTCTGGTTGGAACCGAATAGAGAGTTCATAAATGAACTTTCCCATCCAAACAACATTGTTGTAAACTTCTATATGGCAATATATTTTGCATTCATAATGGAACACACTAAAGTCATTACTTTAATGTTTCCATCCAAATATCTCTTTAGTCATAATAAAGAGATATATCTTCATTCATAATGAAGAAACATCCAATGATGGATTAGATTCACAATCTAATACATTTACGCTTCCATTACGTTACTCTAATTCTTCCTCATTCTTCGAGGAACCTATCCTTTAGTATTTCTTAAATACTTAAGGACTCACTTGACAGTTGCCATGGTTCTGATCCTGGGCTTGCACTGATATCGCCTTGTACCTTTCTAGGTACAACTCATATCAATGTTTTTCATACAATATGAAATACATAAATCACCTTTCTGCGTATGCATAAAGGATTCGATTTACGCATTATTTCTTTGGGAGTCAAATGGTACGTTCCCTTTGAGAAGAGCAACTACTTAGTCTAACTAGAGTTGTCCTCCTTATTGAAGTTTATCATCATATGAGAAACTTCCTAGCATATTTTGTCTATTATTAGGGCATGATATAATCCAATTATATCCTAAAATCTATCATTATAGATTTCCATCCTATGTATATAGACTATGTCTCCCATATACATTCTATCTTTATAGAATGTTTAAAGTCATAACTTTAACAATGAAGTATTCCTTTTATTTCCAAAATTAATATATCATACATATATTTAAATTTAGGAATATGATTAACTCCCACTAATCTTTTGTAAACCTAGTAAACAAAAGATTCATTTACATCTTTATGAGAAATCAAACGTTTTGATCTTTCTCTCATAAGACGCTTATGGCTCCCACTAGTTTGCTAAGATCTATGATGGTTGGATCTCTACAACTTACATGTTTTGTGATTCATAGTTTTAGACATATATTATTAGGACTATCTTAATAATGGTTTCGGAAACCTATATGATGTCCAAACATTGAATCAACATTTAGTTGTAGCTAGCAATCTTCGAATTAATTGAAACTAAGACTACGTCAAAGATGGTTCCTTCAAAGTCAACCATTCTCTTTGATTGTAGTCACCTTAAGCTACCAATTAGCTATGAAGGTTTCATTATTTCGGATCAAATGGTACTTTACCATTTCCTTGAGTATATATTGTATATACACTCAATGTAGTCATAAAGTTCAAACCATTCAACTGAGACGGTTTAAAATTCTTTTTGACTACTTTGGAGCTTGTGGTATAGGAACTAGGTTGTTATATTTGTTGATTATCATATTGTCTCTCAAAGAACCCATTCTTTTGAGTTCTATTCCTAGTTCATTTGCTCTAAGGCAAATCACATTGTAGGATTACAATGAACTACTCAACAAACAACATTTGTTGGTTGGTTTATAGAAGTGATATCCAAAGGTTAATTTAAGGATATCCACAAGATAATTTTTAAACAAATATTGCTTATTAGCACACAACCCCAAATCTTAACACAATTAAGATTTGTCTTTCTTTCCAACTACATCCTATGGAGTTATGAAAATTTTGGAAGATCTTCTAATTGACAATCATATTGTCTTAGAAGCATATATATCCTATATATGGGTAATTGATAATATCCAACGAACTAAATCTTATTCAAGTTCGTTCTTCTCCTAATGGAGAAAATCATTATCTTATGATGCTAATTTCCTTGATATCTTTCAAGGAAACTCATCTAAAGTGTTACCTTTCCTTGGATCAAATATAAGGAGGTAAGTACTTTAGACGTCTTACTCATCAACTTACATTTCTTGAATTCTTTGAAACCTTTTGCAAAGTATTCGGACTTGTGTTTATTCATAATAAACTATAGTCCAACCGAGAGTGATCTTCGGTGAATGTCATACAACATGAGTAGTATTATGTTGTGGACAAGTGCCACTAACATCTAAGTGAATTAACCTCAACAACTTTGTGATTCTTTATTCTTTCCAAAAGAATAATGATTCGAACATTTCGCCTCTATACAATTTTGACAAGAAGGTGTTGGATCCGGATCTAACGATCCAAAACATCCATCTATGACCAACTCGTAATTTATTTTTTAGAGGTATCACAACTCAGTTGGGATTAGTCACTATCTTGCAACCTTTTGGGTTTTAAGCATCATTATATTCTAAACAGTTAACTCTACCATATCATCTCTACTATAGAGACAATCAATTAGATTACTATAATCCAATCAGTGATTAATAAAGAACAATGTTTTGTCAAACAAAACATTCATCCATCTCTACTATAGTGACGGAATTAAGTTCCTTAAAATTGGGATGTAAAGACAATCTTTGGTTTTTCCAATTTCTTTGGTAGTTCATATGAGGAAGTTAGTACCATCTGCTTTCGCAGAGATCTATATTTTATTCACGTTCCGAATGTGAAGTACTTTCTCTTCTCTCATTAATCTTCTACTTCTTATTAGCCACACTTTTACAACGATTGTAAAACATAGTTACTAATACGGAATCAAGCATTCAAGTAGAAGAACCAACTGTTTTGAACTTTTCAAGAACAATTTACAACACCTTCGAAAGGTGTGTTCTTGACACTTGCAAGACATTTCTTGCAAATACCCCTTCCAATGTCCATCCTTTCATAAAGAAAGTTTGTTCCCTTGGAGTTAATTTTATCTTCTTCATTTGACTTCTCATTTGACTACAATAGTCATGGTCCCTAAACTCCCACTATCTCTCTTGAAACCTTTTTCAATTGTGTTATACACATCAAACATTTTGGAGAGTGTGGTTATTGTTCACTACATAGTTTACAATAAACTTAGTGAACCATTAGGATAGGGACATAAAGGTGAAGTCCTAGCTTAGTTTCCGTTTCGTTAAGTGGTTTATCACTTCAACACTCAATGATTCAAAATCATCATAAGTCCATGTTGATGGACTATTTTTGTCAACCAACCATTATGTTCTAAACATAATTACAAACTTTCAAGAGTTGTTCAAGGCAACTCTTATTTCTTCATAAGTTCCTTTGTTCATATAACGAAGGAATAAGCATTGGTTGTTTGTGTTGTCCTCTTCATGATAGACATTTCTAACATGTTCTTCCAATGATACATTATCAATAGGAAGATTGTGAGGATGAGACTTCTTAGGTACATGCACAATCAATTTAAGACAATCTTTGGGATTGTGTTACCAAGTCCGGAAACTAAAACATTCGGATTTTCTTTGTCAAGTTTTGGATAGCGTTTGCAAATATATTGGTAAACAAATACATAACGAATATAAATTGATTGATTTTAAGCCATTTGATTCGGGTCTTTAAATCAAATAGCACCACCCACTATTTTTGGCAAATTCCATATCCCTCATTGGAATTCGAGAGTTTTGGAGGAAACTCTTAGTAGGTTATGGGAGACTCACTACTACCAAGCCCACCTCAGAATTATATCATGTTGGCTAGCGTTAATAATAATGAGAGAGTACGCTTACTCATTTGCAACAACCTCTTGCAAGTACCCATCTTATTTGGCCTCTAGAAAATGATGCCTCAGAATTATATCATGTTGGCGTCATTGTACTTAGTTAAGTCATTCCCACCATGCCTAGTTCGTGTAGGGGTTCAAGCATAGCCTCAGAATTATATCATGTTGGCTAAACTCGTTGCCTACCTCACTTCATCATGTATGCATATAGAACTCCTCCGAGTGTAAGCACGCACTTTGTACTCCCCCATTATAGGGTGAAGCCGGTGTACGAGTCACAAACATCGGAGCCTACCACGGTGGAAGGCCACGAAAAAGTGTTATAAGCACTCTCACGCTTTTCAACTTAATAATGGTTTGGTTGAGGGTTTTAGGTCTCATCACATAAACATATTCATTTTAATCTTTATTAAAACAATTTTGGTCCTATTACAACCATTGGTCCATTTGATTCAATTTAGTTGTATATAATACTCCCACTATACTTATAAAACGGTTTTTAAAGCAAGAGTATATGATACTACTAACATAAGGTTTGCATTCATTTGATGGACTATATAGTTGCCTTAGGGCCTTAGGATGACTATGAACCTTTGTTTAGATTCAACACGAGCCTAGTGTTGAATCTCGGACTAGGGATGGAGATTGATTTTAGTTACGTGTTTAATCACATTAAGTCGTATTGTCTTAGGGGCGTTGGACCCTCTACTCCATTTTCATGCATATCAAATAAAGCAAGAAAGAAGTACTTCAAAGTAAAGGTGAGCTTATGCTCATTACAACATTTGCATAATTCAAATTACTTTAAAGTAAAGAAGAGCTTATGCTCTTTTACAACATTTGATCAAATCAAATTACAACCAAAATTAATCTACACATTCCCATGGTTCAAACAAATTTGAAACGGCCTTTCACATAGCTCAATTATCGTAGGCTTAGGTTCATAATCACCCTTTAATTAATCAACACTTTAATTAATTAAATTGAATGCAACATTTTCATTTGGTTTTTGTATCCATAAAATTGATTTAAATGGAGCTAAATAAAATGAAAATCCAATTCTCATTTAAAGAGACAAAACAATTTTTGTTCCCTACTTAATTTGGGCCATCATGCAATAACCACAACTTTTTGGGTTATATTGCGAAACACAAACTTTTGGGGTCACTTTGTAAAAACACAAAAGTCCACTACTTCATGTAATTACAACTAGAACCCAAAAATTTCAACAAATACAAAAAACTTCATTAAAGGAGCAAAACAATTTGTCCTTTAGCGTTTTTGGACCTTAACGTAAAAACGTAAACTTTTGGGCCAAAGTGCAAATACACAAAAGTATCAAAACTTTATGTAATTGAATAAAAGACCCAAAAATACCCTATTCTATTAGGGTGGCCGGCCATGATAAAAAAAATAAGATTTTTACAAAGTTTTTGTAAGTGGGTTTTGTTAGGTGAGGTAAAGATGAAATATTTTGAATTTATGTCAAACTTTTAAAAAAGTTTGTCTACCATTATAGCCATTAATTGAATTTATGTCAAACTTTTTAAAAAAGTTTGTCTACCATTAAAACCATTAATAATACTTTACAAATAATCATCACCCACTAAAATCACCCACTAAAATTAAACCAAAACTTTATGTAAAAACATAAAACTTTTTGAATCAAAACTTCAAAACTTTTTGTTCTTGGCAAGAACTTCAAGAACATTGAAGAACACTCATGAAAACTCATAATAGCTCCATGAATGTTTTCACTTACAAAAACTCAAATTTTCACCACTCAAAAGATGGCTAACATCCTAGGGTACTTAGGGGTTCCAAAAGTCACTTTAAAACCATTTTAACAAGACAAACATGAACCCAAAAAATCACCCTTTGGATTTGGCCGAATTTCCCCAAAAACATGGCACCAAATTTTAGCTCCAAAATTCATGCTCATATGAACTACATCTACAACATTTGAGATGGCAAATTTTCTAACAAAATTTACATTCAAAGAAACAAGAATAAAGCTTGTAACATATTACAACTTTTAAATAAAAAACTATGAACTACAAAACCCAAAATGATTCACCAACTACTAGACCTAGGCTCTGATACCACTTGAAGGAAATTTTGTGAAAAACATGTTTATTTGAGCAACATCAATAGCATGCAATTAACAAATTAAAGGCGGAATCATGCTTACATGCACTCAAAAACAAAACATCAACCATGAAATTCAAAGCCTAGTAGATTGGTGAACCTTGACTCAACTTAAAACAACATTTGTTAGTTGAGAAATATTTACCTTTGTAGATTCCTCTTTGCATATGCAAATGATAATCACCCAAGAGATAGGGCCTTCATTCCTTGCTTCTTAGCTCCATGGATTTGGTTAGAAGAAAAGGTTCTCCAAGTTCCCAAAATTGAGAACCTCTAAAGATTCTACACCAAGGTTAAATTGAAGAAGAAATGAGTGACCTAGAGGAAGTAAAATTGCTAGATAATTTCCTCTAGGGTGGCTGAATTTTTGAGAGCAAAGAGAGCTTTTGTTCTCATCTTTTCTCCACAAAAACCCTAAGGATGAAATGGCTATAAAGTTGCCTTTATACCACCTCACAATGGAGTGGCAAACTTGCAATTAAGCCAAGTTCACTACCCTCCTTAATTATGGCCTATTTATTGGGCTATTTGGGCCTTTGTGAATCATTATTCATTAAGTTGTCATACAACTTAAGTCAATGGGCTTTTACGTTCGAAGCCCATTGGGCCTTAAGGTCCAAAACTATCCCGAGGTCTTTAACGAACTTATTCGTTTGATTAATTAACATATTAATTAATCCTTGCCATAAATAATTAAACCATTTAATTATTCTTACTCATCTCCTTTGTTTCTTCAATCTCCACCTTACACGGTGTACGATCCATTAGGTTCCTTTTAGCGAGGCAGTGGGCGATTAAAACCATTTTACATCGATTGTGAATTGAAACTTACTTTCAATTCTCCCTTTAGTGATTACACACGTTTAGGGCTTCCACAAACCATGAGTGACACCTAGCAGCATATCATGGCTACCCAAGCTAATCAGAAGAGGTAGAGAACCTATTCAGTTTAGGATTACAAATGCAATACGGTCTTTCTCTAATCTAATACTCTTGACCACATTGTTTGGTTTGATAGTTTATTTATTCATGTCTACTATCCAATGTGATTCGTTTGCTTATATGATTACCTTGAATGTGAATTGGAACGCATTCCCAAATCTCATTCATACTCTGGCCAGAGATTTAATCATATCATAGAGTATTCTCCCTCAAACCATTTGAAGGTTAGAGATCCCTTGTTGCACATTCACTTGTCTCCATAACTAAGTGGCTGAACCCCAATGATGTCGTGGACACCCCGATGGGGTGACTTTGACATAATCAAAGATCAAGGACTTAACCACAAGACAACTGTGATGCCTCAGGTCAAAGAACTAATTTGCATTATCCCAACCATGAGTTCTCATGTGACATGAGTATGAGAACTCCTCGTTGATCGTGTTCAGTGGACTCATTCTCTATTGAGCACCTACGTACTTGTCTTGATGTCACACACACCAATGACTCGAGACTAGTCACTCTCCCTGAGAGAAGACATAACACGTACTGATCTTAACGGACTGTCATTGCCCAATTGGCAATCCTATGATCAGGAACGTTTAGGATGTGTCTACGAAAGAATGGTCTCATTAATCTAACTTCATTAGATTGCATTCTCCCAATCACATTTTCCTTGGACTTTATCGTTTAAGCATATAACATTTATATGAGACGGCTTAAACAATAATGTTTGCCCTTTTATATGTAAACTAGATTAGTTTAACATGTGAAATGTCCGTAAAGTATCATCATATGATTGGCTTTAGGGCACATTTCCAACAGTACGTAGGTGCTCAATAGAGAATGAGTTCACTGAACACGATCAACGAGGAGTTCTCATACTCATGTCACATGAGAACTCATGGTTGGGATAATGCAAATTAGTCTTTTGACCTGAGGCATCACAGTTGTCTTGTGGTTAAGTCCTTGATCTTTGATTATGTCAAAGTCACCCCATCGGGGTGTCCACGACATCATTGGGGTTAAGTCACTTAGTTATGGAGACAAGTGAATGTGCAACAAGGGATCTCTAACCCTCAAATGGTTTGAGGGAGAATACTCTATGATATGATTAAAATCTCTGGCCAGAGTATGAATGAGATTAGGGAATGCGTTCCAAATCACATTCAAAGGTAATCATATAAGCAAACGAATCACATTGGATAGTAGACATGAATAAATAAACTATCAAACCAAACAATGTGGTCAAGAGTATTAGATTAGAGAAAGACCGTATTGCATTTGTAATCCTAAACTGAATAGGTTCTCTACCTCTTCTGATTAGCTTGGGTAGCCATGATATGCTGCTAGGTGTCACTCATGGTTTGTGGAAGCCCTAAACGTGTGTAATCACTAAAGGGAGAATTGAAAGTAAGTTTCAAATTCACAATCGATGTAAAATGGTTTTAATCGCCCACTGCCTCGCTAAAAGGAACCTAATGAATCGTACACCGTGTAAGGTGGAGATTGAAGAAACAATGGAGATGAGTAAGAATAATTAAATGGTTTAATTATTTATGGCAAGGATTAATTAATATGTTAATTAATCAAACGAATAAGTTCGTTAAAGACCTCGGGA
This sequence comes from Malus fusca, assembly GCA_035220775.1. NCBI lineage: Eukaryota > Viridiplantae > Streptophyta > Magnoliopsida > Rosales > Rosaceae > Malus > Malus fusca. The sequence continues at coordinate 5,713,223 of CM069071.1, forward strand.
TAGTTTTGGACCTTAAGGCCCAATGGGTTTCGAACGTCAAAGCCCATTGACTTAAGTTGTATGACAACTTAATGAATAAAGATTCACAAAGGCCCAAAAGCCCATATCCCTTAAAGAGGCCGGCCATATATGTTAGAATTAGGGTGTTTTTTTGTTCTTTAGGTCATTTAAAGAAGTGACTATATAAAGAACTTTATAGCCTAAAATTCATTAGTGTTGATTTTAGAGAAAATTGGTGAGAACTTATTTCTTCATTTTCTCTCTAAGAGGCCAACCACCTTGGAGGGTGAATCTAGCAATCCTACTACTCCAAGGTCACTCATTTCTTCTTCAATCCAACCTTGGTGTAGAATCTTTAGAGGTTCTCTATTTTGAGAACTTGGAGAATCCAATTCTTTCAACCAAATCCATGGAGCTAAGAAGCAAGGAATGAAGACCCTATCTCTTCGGTGATTATCCTTTGCATATGCAAAGAGGAATCTACAAAGGTAAATATTTCTCAACTAACAAATGTTGTTTTAAAGTTGAGTCAAGGTTCACCAATCTACTAGGCTTTGAATTTCATGGTTGATGTTTTGTTTTGAGTGCATGTAAGCATGATTTCGCCTTTAATTTGTTAATTGCATGCTATTGATGTTGCTCAAATAAACATGTTTTTTACAAAATTTCCTTCAGAAATGTAGTAGAGAAATGATGGGTGCGGTAGTATTGTTAGGATTAGGGTAGATTTAAAAACTAAAATATGAGTTTTACTCGAAAGTTGGAGTAGATCTAAAGAAGAAAGCAAAGCCACGATGTAAGTATGTTGTGCAAATATTATTATTACGGGCATAGTCTGAAATATCAATAATATCGACGAAATATCGAGGATGTTTCGGTTTTTTCGAATCACGGATATTTCGGAACATATCCATGTAAAGGAAGGAAAAAAAAAGGAAAAAGAAGAAAAAAAGGGAGGAAAAAAAACACAAAGGGGATTTGAACCCCCCCCCCCATTTTACTCATCCAACACCTTAACCACGATATGCCACTTGTGCTTTAATGATAATATGCTAAAATATTTATATTTATATGAGTGGCATGTTAACAATTACATGCAAAACTATTTTGGGGATTTATCATTTGATGAATACTCTTCACAATAAACTTACTCTACACATAGAGATGATGAAGATAGTGAAAAATTTGAACCTCATAGGAACTTTATGAGGTACTAAATCACTCATGTATCTTACCATGCAATGTATAAAGTGTAAAATATTGTAGTAAATCATTATATATAAATGATTATGGTGTGTTTAATATTTTTTTCATTAATTACTACATATTTTCTACACTCACAGTGTTTGCCAGCTCGCTGTATAATCAATTTAAATCAGTTAAATCCATCATGTAATGCATTTCCTTCTAATTTTTTTTTGATAAACTAATAGATAATTGACTAAATAAATATTCTCCAAAGTTTCAATAAAAATTTCCAACTTTTTCTTACCATTTCCGTGGTTTTTATTCAATTTTTATCGATATCGATAATATCCCGATTTTTCCCTCGAAATTTCTATATTTTTGAACTACTGATATTTTCGATATCATCGATATTTTATACTATAATTATACCCAAGACGAGGTGATGTTGTTGTTCAAAATCAAAGTGGATAAAATCAAGCAGACAAGGATTTCCTCCAACTTTCCCCCCCACTGCCCGAGTACGGATCCATCGACACGTGGAGCACTAAAAAAAGTCCCCAGCTGGGGGCCACCACAACGATCTAACCCCGCGCGGGACCCGCGGCCACCAACGCGAGAAATTTTTGAGGGTGACGGGAACACACACCTCAGCAGTGCAGGTGGTGTTACCTTCCAATCCAATAACGCCATCTGTCCCATTAAAGCCAAATAATTTTATCATTTATAAAATAATCAATAAATGAAATTTTTATTAAAAAAAAAAAAAACTCATTCCCGAGGCCCTACCCCAACCTTTTAATCACCTACCCCCCTAATTCCCGAGGCCCGGTATTTTCTTGCAGCTGCCGGAGAACCGACGGCTTTCGCTTGGCGTCGACGGCCAAACCAGAACCGTTGTCTCTCCTCCTGCTGGTCTTCTTCTCCATTAGTAGAGCTGCACAGTTAGATATTGGCTTCCATACTGAAAGATGCATATCAATCTCTCTCCTCTCTCTGCACAGTAATTGGGGGTAGGTGATTAGAAGGTTGGGGAAGGGCCTCGGAATGAGGTTTTTATTTTTTTAAATAAAAAATTCATTTATTGATTATTCTATAAATGATAAAATTATGTGGCTTTAATGGGACAGATGGCGTTATTGGATTGGAAGGGAACACCACCTGCAGTGCTGAGGTGTGTGTTCCCGTCACCCTCAAAAATTTCTCAACGCCACCACCATCCTTAGGCAGCCGTCCACGTCGGCCAACCTCCCCCGAACCGACAGGAGCACACTCTCGTGACACGCGTATGTCACGTCATCTCTAAGTCAAACAAGTGGAAGTCTCCGTGGGCCCGGGTTTATCCAGACGCCGCGTTTCGTGGGGAGTTTAAAAGAACGGGGTTCGGCTTGGTGGGGCCCGAAGCTTCTCTCCCAATCCAAAACCACAATAGAAACATTTTTGCTCACTACCATTCAGTGTGGTGTATGCTTATCACCTTATTTATCATCATTATATGAGTTTAAATTTTAAGATTCGTGTAGTGGATAAACACAAATATCAAAATTCAAATTTATCTAACAATGATAAATAGGATGGTGAACAAAAATGCACTCAACCACAATGGGCCGTGGGACCCACAGGCCAGGTCCACCTACCCTATGTTGAATGTTCCAGACGTGTCTTTCACGCTATCGGATTCCAAAACCCTTAAACCAATAATCTCCTTTTCCTTTTTTTTTATAATTATATATATATATATTTATTTATAAATACTATTTTTTATACTTTAAAAAAATATATATTTGTATTTTCTTGGCGTCGATGGTAGAGAGAAGTTGCGTCCAGGCTCTTTTTTTTTATGTTTTTTTATTATCTGTCGTGAGTTGTGTGATTGGTTTATCCACAACGGTTTTTCTATTTTCTGTAATTAATTTTTTTTTTTTTGTGAAGTATTTAATGTGTATATGAAGCATGGTGTAAAATGTAATAATAACATTTCTCCCGACAGAGTGATTAACCCCGTGATGGAAGTTAAGGTGATCCACCATGTTGAGGGACATGTTGAAACAAACGAGTTAAAAAGTCGGGGACGTTAGGAAATCCAACGGCTTTCCATTCCCCACCGTCCCTGCCGTTGAAAAGCAACGGGTGCGTTGCTGCAGCAGGGCCACCATTGTTGGCCATTCTCCTTTCGTGGGGCGTGTATTACACACGCCTGATAGAAAAATAATAAAATAGTGGCTCACGTCAATCTACCGCTGGCACATGCACGGACTTGAGAAGTATGGGCTTTTGAGCGGAGTGTTGGAGAGGGTTTTTTTGGGCTAAACGACAACATTGTTGCCCTTACCCTTGCCTTTAACATTATATATACTTAATTTTATCAATTTTTGATGTGTTGTATTCTTCAAAAACTTCTATACAACTCTCCAAAAGAGAGCAGAGACCCACCTGCAATTTCAAATGCTTTGGTTTTTAATTTGGCCCAACTGAAAAGAAATACCCTTAAAAAATAGTTTCCAAGGGCTTCTAGTCAACATCAGTAACTGGCACTTAAAAGTGCAATGTGAACAGGCCTGCTTATCAATGGCTCACTTATTGGCCCAACACATGCGTCGTTGAGTGTCAGCAATTGCATACAACTATTTCTAATCACGTAACTAGCCATGAAATAAAGAGATGTAGACACGGTTGTGCAATTGATCTTGCAGTTGAAAATAACCACCTAAATTTAGCGTCTTGCATATCTAGATGTAGCCAAATTGACTAGAACAATATGCTCTCCACTCTACACCCCAGTTCGAACCCCTATTTTACTAGTTCACATTAGATTAGAATCTCGCTCGAACAAAACAAAAGAGATAATAGTGTGGGAAATTTGGGTTATCTATATTATATATGACACTATTCTCATTGTCCTGCTGAACAATTTCTTTATATGAGACCCAAAAAAGAAAAAGCACCAGTTCATCCTCTCAAGTCACAAAACCAAAATGGAGGATGACTGAATTTCTGGATATCCTTTGCAACCTGTCGCGTTACAAGATGTACAATTTGCCGTATAAATTCGTCGTGTAATCTGAATCATACATGGTAAATCATCCCTACCTCCAGCGCGGACGCGTGCGGTACACTGAGTGCATAAGTGGATGTCCTGCTATTCCTCCTCAAGAATTCATATCCGTAGTTGATTGCAAACCTTCGCATGAAACTAGATCCTTTCTTTGCATTCGTGTATGTGTTCCCAACTATGTACACTATTCCAGCTTCCCGAGCTTCCATTAGCTCCTGCAGTTCCTCCCTTGTGCCCGTGTTGATCTTTGGACTCTCCGGAACAATGAATCTTACCTTCTTCCTTCGTTGAGCCACTGGCGGAGATCTTATTTCTATCTGCCCCGATGGGCTCATTTCCACGTTGATGTCCTCGCTCATCTGAATCCCATCTGCATGAGTGGAGCGTGTGCCAACTACCGTCATCTTATCATCTTCCTTGCCCGCATCTTCAACTGCAACAGAGAATTCAGTGCTCCCTGAGCGTATGAACTCTGCTATGCTACACATAAGATCATTCTCAAACTCCATGTCATCTTTGTGAACATCGCGATATCCATATCTCACAATGCACCTATAGAGCCGATACTCTTTTGGGCCAATTTGACCCACCAGAAACCGTTCCTCGGGTCTAACATGGGGGACTGGGACAGATTTGATGCAGAGGAAAACTAGGACCTGGTGGAAGGCCGGAAGGTTGGTGACAAAGTGGGAGAAGATTGCTGGAATTCCGGATACAAGATCGGTGTGTATGAGGCCAATCCCACGGACTCGTACAATGCCAAGGCTGGGACCAAGGCTAAGCAGCCAGTTAATGGAGACCTTGTTTTGGACTTCAAACTCATACTTTTTGATTGTGCCGTAGTGCCAAACGTACATGACGAAGAAAAAACAGAGAGCAAGAGCAACGGGAACCCAGGCTCCTTCAGGAAACTTTACAAGAGAAGCCGAGAAGTAAAGAGCTTCAATTGTGCCGAAAAAGACCACGAAGCCAATTGCAACAAAGACACTCTGCTGCCAGCATAGGACAATAACTAGGGACATTAAGCACGTGGTGACCAGAATCACCGAGATAACTGCAAAACCTGTTCGACATGAAGCTTTAGGTTAAGTAACTTCCACACGAAAGCATCAACATATAGGGATAGCGAAAAGTTAAAATCCAGCCGATAGATGCAGAAGTATTAGGGTTTAGGGTTTACTAGTTTCTAAAATGGAATATCAAACATTAATGGTTTTTTCAAATTTGTAAACAATGTCATACCTGAAGCATTACCCATGCGCTTTGTGTCTCTAAAACCAATAGTAACAGCCAAACACAACACCATCAAGATCCAATTGATTTCCGGGATATAAACTTGACCATGGATTTTGGATGATGTATGGACTATTTTGACTCTTGGGAAGCAATCCAGGGCAGAACATTGCTTGATGATTGAGAAAGTTCCAGTGATGATAGCTTGGCTTCCTACTACGGCAGCAAGTACAGCTATTACCAGAACGGGCCATCTCAATTTTTCTGAGGAGTGGCGGGGTTTGCGAGATTAGCTAAGAAGTTGCATATTTTTCAAATCTAGAAACTTCCTGCTAAACAAATGAAGGTGTCTACCTGGTACAGATGGGTAAAATCCAATCTGAGAATTTTTCCCAACATTGTGATGTGAAGATATGTAGGCAGCTTGTCCCATATATGCTAGAACCAAAGCTGGATAAACCAAAGAGGTGAACGCAATCTGCAAAAATGTGAATAATTATCAGGAAAGTAATCGTTTTGCGAATTGTACCAGGCTGAATAAGTGCGGACTGTGTGCTAAAGTTTTACTACTGAAGTGCCGAACCACATTTATACAATCATTATCAATACTGCCATATCAACTCTTTTCGGATAGTATAACAAGCCGTGCAAAAATAATATACCTGAATGGACAATTGTGTAAAGTGTCCAAGATCAGCAAACATGGCTTCTGAACCTGGAAAAGTTAAGTTGTGCATTAGAGAAACAGGTAAACCAGTTTGCTTCAGAGGAAATATATACGTGAGTCAATCCTATACATGCATACTTACCTGTTATACACAACATAATTCCGCCGAGGGACATCCAGCCCCCTTTCTGAGTTTTCCTTAAAAATTTGTACATATAGTATGGAGAAAGTGCTTTGTACACACTCGGATTGAAGTGAAGTATATTATAAACACCGATCGCACTGATGCATAGAAGCCATATCAGAACTATAGGAGCAAACAAGAACCCGACCCTGTGAGTTCCATAATGTTGAAGTGCAAACAGGCCAATCAAAATGATGCATGCAATTGGAACTTCTACATCTGCATAAAGATTATCAAAATTTCAGGAGGAAGTATAAGGCAAAGCATTGATCTTTATACACCAGAGTGAAATCAAACTGTCCACTCAATTACACAACAATATTTATGGAGGCCGACAATTAAGGGAAAAAAAAACCTTATCGCGGTAAGGACCAACAATACCAGACAACTAAAGTATGGATAAGTCACAATTAACTTGAAGTACAAGGAAATTATGATTGGTAAAAGATGAGATGTATTAAGGTGCAAAACTCGGTTATTCAATTTTACGGCTTCAAGTTGGAAAAAACTGGACAAATATACGGCTTCAAGTCCAAAAACTCCGAAGAAAAAAAGTTCACTAAATAAGAAATCTCTACTTGTATCGAAGCCATAACAAACTGCTAAAGCTCCAAAAGTGATTGTGCTATAAAAAGTTCTCTTACATTTGTGATGCTTTTCGGACATGGAAAGCTCAAGCCCTGAAACCGCAGAAAAAACTGCAGCGATTTAAAGAAAAATTCCAGTTAGTCTCTAAATAAAAACACACAAAATTCCAACTTTCACTCCAAAAAACCCAAAAGAAATCAACTAAAAGGGAAACTGGCTAGAAATGATCAGAAGTCAAATCCTAATTGTAGAATTGATCAAAATTAAACATCGACGACATATCAATTGACGTTATAGCGATCAGATATCGATGACATACTGTAAAGCTGATCATTTTAGCAATTTGTATTTGAAAAATGATCATTTTGGCCAATTTTCCAAACTAAAACCCAAAATTACCAGAAAGAGCCGGCGTGAGAACACCGTCACCAATCACCATGCAAGTTCCAATCAAAGCAAGAACAAGCAAAAATCTCTGCAGCACCTTGTGCCTCTCCAGAGTCGACTTCAACCTGGACCCGATGCTCGACTGCAGCGCCGTCCCGGCTCTTTCCTTGTTGTAATCGGAGAGCTCCTCGTCGGCAGACTGGCTGTTGGGCAGCGAGCTGACTCGGGCGTGTCGACACAGCAGCGAGTACAAGGCGAATGTTCCTCCTTCGCCATTGTCGTCTGCTTTGAGCACAATAAACACGTACTTGAGAAGGGGGATGAGGGTGAGAGTCCAGAATACGAAGGACAAGACGCCGAAGATTTCTTCGTTGGTCTCTGAGTGATCGATATCTTCAGCAAATGTGCTTTTGTAAACGTACAGAGGCGAAGTGCTCAAATCGCCATAGACGACGCCGAGGCTCTGGTAAGCCAGAGTCAGAATTGTCTTCCATGATTGTTTCTGCAACACAAGAAAACAGCAATTTGATCACAAAACTCAATTGGGTTTTCATCATTGCGAAGAAAAAGTATGAAATCAAAGCAAAATACTGCACCTTTATATGGTTTTGATAAACCCCAGTTTCCTGATCCATGGCGGGTGGACTCAGTGATCGAGCAGAGCCATGTTTTGCTTCAGATTGGGGAGAGAAAACGAAACCCATTTAGCAAAAACAGCCTCCCCAAGTTATATGCAGAGAAAAGTCACATTCTTTTGGTGTTCGTTAAATTGCAAAAAGATGAAATGGATTGTTTAACTTATTTACTCAGCGACTTTCTGAATCTCTGAAAAAGAAACCCACAAAAAAACAGAAGAAAAACTCAGCGGAAAAACAAAGTTTCTGCAGAAAACGCCTCCCCAGAAAAAATTTCTGAAAACTGAAAACAAAAGGAGCGTTACAGGAACACGAAATTGGCTTGTAATAATCTGCAGGGCGAGAGAGAAAGATTGTTTCTTTTGATAAAATAATAGTTTACAGATATAAAAATTAAAGAGGGAAATGTAGACAGCAGGTGAACAACCAGAAAATGGAGAACAAAAACACGAAATGCCAAAAGACGGTGGTGCCTTCCTTCTACTCAGTAGTCACTTCTGTATAAAAAATATTAGAATATCTGCCTTTAAGCTTCTCTCTGAGAGAGAGAGAGAGAGAGAGAGAGAGAGAGAGAGAGAGAGAGAGAGAGAGAGATTTGTTTTGTGTTATTTGTTGTTGTATTGTAGTTGGTGGAATTTTTGCGTTGGGGCTTTTAAAGACCACTCGGTGGCTGTTGAGAATGAGAGAGTGGTGAAGTGAGTTTCTTCCGATTTCCAGCAGCCAAATTAGGAGTTGTGATGGAGGTTTTTTTTTTTCCAAATCTAATGGTTTTTTTTCTAAATTTTAGGTGGTTTGACTCAGAAATGGCACTGTGATTGCTATTGAATGTCTTTAAATTTTGATATTTGTGTCTATTTATTTTACAAATTTTACAAATTAAATTCATCTAACACATTAAATTCGTCGCCAAAGTGCCAAATCAGGATATAGCCACGGGATCCAAAAATCCTCACCATCCCGTGCAAATATATACAAACACAGTAATATATGGAAAAGGGGTGAAGCTAAGGGGGAATGTGACTTTGCCTGAAGTCGCAGAACGCTTGGCCTCAAGGGAAAGTCGGCATGCCGGTCGTGGGAAGGAAAGCGGAGTAAGGAAATGGATTTGGCATCTATCTTTGGTTCGTCGTTTGTGGGTTTGAGTAGAGGGTGGGATGAGGATGGCATATGAGGAGGGGAGGTAGAGGGAAGAGATGGGGAGGATGGAAGTTGGGTTTGAAAAGAGACGACAAGGAAGATAGGAAATGTGGAAAACTAAGGAAATTAAGGCATAAAAAACCGACGATAAACGTCGGAGAAGTGGCGAAGAACGTTGGAAATAAATGCCACCGACTCTGAAACCGCCAGCCGACGGAGACGATTGAGGGCGGAGCACGGAAGGGTGAGAGCTTTTTAGAGAGAATGAGGGCTGGATGAGGCAGGAGGGAGGGAGAGGGGCAGAGTCGCATTTGGATATTCTTATTTTCGGGTTATTTGCGAATATTTAGATATTCTTATTTAACTTTCTCAGTTCTCCCTTTTATTTTGTTGCATTGTTGCATGGTGATTATTTGATCAACTTTTAAAGATTATTTATGCAAAAGTTAACTAACTAAATGTGAAAGCCTTTAATTATCTAACTGTTATCTATGAAATAGATGAATCATGTTTATTTAAACATTGAAATTTTGACAACGTTATTCAAACGATTGAGATTTATAATTTAACTGGTTTTTTGCATGATTAATCTTTAAAAAATGTGACTTAGAAACTAGAGAGTTTTTTTTTTATCACCAAACAACATTGCATGATAAAACAAAAAAAAGCTGAGAAAATGAAACGAGAAAGTTCATGTGAGAATTGTAAGCAAACCCCTTTCATAAATTAAACTTAAATATGACTGATATTGGTTAAGGTAGATAATCGAACTAATGTGCTCGCTACTTTGCTCTTTAAGTTTGAATGGATAAGAATTCTTTTTGTAGAAAAAGAACTATACGAACCAAATCTTTTAGAAGCTTTATGAGAATAAACAAAAATAAAGAAGAATAAATTCTTATTTTCTATTTCTGCGAAGAGCCAAATGTTTCAGTGTTTGTTAATTGTTAATATTTGGTGTGACCTGTGAATTCCAAGTTCAGAAGTTACTTCTGGTATATAATTTGTCTAGTTTTTGGCAGCCACCAAACATGAATCTTGACTTTCTTGATATTTTTAGTTGAAAAGATTTTTAGTTCGCTCATAATTTTGGAGTATTATTCATATCTAATTATCATATAATTTAAATCTGGACCCGATTATTTTTGGTGGTGGGTTCAGAAAGCTAAAGCTCAATAACAAATTGACAATGTTATTTTATTTAAAATGGTATTTGAAAGTGGTATAACTCCTCACTTTCACTTTTGTTTGACAAATAAAAATCTATAGAAACGGTCTTGACTTTGTCCATTGTAAATCATTTTGGTCATTTCGTGAAAATCTGTCAATGTCTTTATTAAATTGTCACGTAAATGATCATGTGACCATCTTTTGTATTTTTGTCAAACCAACTCCTCCACTTAACGAGGATATTGGCAGACTTTTCATAAAAATACCAAAACAATTTACGGTGGACTAACTCATAGACTAATTTTATCAATTTTTATTATTAGATACCAAAATAAAGAATGAATCTCAAAGACCATCTTAGTTAAAAACCAAATAAATATCGATAAATAATACAAAGAGCAGGCAGCTTTTGAGGCTTTGGTAGTGTGATTATTTGAAAAGCCAACAAATTTAAAGTTGGATTTTGACTAAAAATCAACACGTACGTGGAGTGTTTGATAGGCTATCACCAGTAATAAGCAAGGCAAGGTGTGTGATAGGGTTCATTGAAGCCAAACAAGAAAAACCCTACCATTCGGAATCTTAGACAGAATAATTCTGCCTCCATTTGAGAAGGTGTTTTAAATGTCTTTCCCTTCCCACCACAAAAACAATATTTATACTACGATTGACTAACTTGTTGATAAAAACCAAATAAATATAAGGGGTTGCTATCCTATCACTAATATTATTAGTTGCAACAACTTTGTTGGAACTTTATGGCTTATTTCCCCAAGTGGCTTTTTAAGGGTAGCTCTGAAAAATTGCTTTCAACAAATCTGAGTGTTAAACTTTTGTATAAAATTTTGATGTGAATATGTTAAGTGACTAAGGAAAATAATACAAGGTAAAGATTATAATTTTGTAAAATATGCAGAAGTATACTTGTCATTTTAAAATTTCATTAAATAGACATTGTTCACTATGCTTTGAAAAAAAACAAACATGTTTTTTTAGAAGCATGGTAGACCTTATTTCTTCTTTTCTATGCTTCTCCGTTGTCAATGACAACTTTTTTTTTATCTTATCAAACATATTTAATGTTCCAATTTTTTTTAATAACATGTTTTTTTTAAAGAACCACACACCCAAACCAACCCTAATATGATATCCTTGATGTCTAGAAATCAAATTAATTAACCCAGGATAGGAAATAATATGATACACTTTGTCTTGATAGGACTACAATAATCGAGAGGGTTCCCTTGACATATCCAAATGTACAGCTAGACTTTCCATACAAATTATTATTATTTTTCGTCAAAAGATATATTTTGTTAGATTAGATATTAGATTAGCAAACGATAGAATTCAAACACACGCCACCATGTAAGGGCTCAACTTATTTTCATACAAAATTTAATCCTTATTAAAGCACGAAGTTTACTAATCAATTACCATTCCTTATATATAAGCACGATTATAAACGGTTGATTGACGAAAATGTAATTTCATTTTATACGGTATATAGTCGTATACAGACGTACATCATTAGTGGATTGTCAATAGCACATTTTCTTAAGAAAAATAGTTTGTAACTAGTGTTTACCAATAACCCTAAACTAAGTGAACAAATAGGGTTCTTCTTCTGTTCCAAAAAAAAAATAGGGTTCTTCTTCTTGCTTTTATCACCCTTTATGGCTGTTTTGAACTTTTGAAGGATGGTTGGTGACAATGAATTATATTGGATTTTTAGTTGGGTAATGCTAAGGATATTATTCATTTAAATTATATTTTTATATATGAAGTGGTTTTTGATGATCAAATTATCACGTGTCATTTTCTATTACTGACACATCATACGGTATATATATAAATTTAATTTAAAAAGTTGATTTATTTAGCATTACTTTTTGTAGTCAATTAATCATCAAGCTAACTATGCCTTCTAGATTATGCACACTATTATTAGGAAGAGGATCCTCTCCGGATCTACTTTGTGGGGATTCTAGGGTTCCCCACATTCTAATCGTTCATTGTACATCGTGCGGTCAGTTTTCGTCAGATACTATTTGTGTTTAATTTTAAATAAAAAAAGTCAAATAATTTCTGATCGCACGATATACGATAAATGATTAAGATGTGAAAATTTATAGGATTCCCACAAAGTAAAATTAGAATCGGATCCAATTTCCTATTATTATTCAACCGAGTAAATTCTTACATTCTTCTTTTTACTTTTTGCAAACTGACCGTCCCTGGTAATTTTGTCCCTTGATTTATTAATGATATTAAATAGTTGAAAAGAAAGAAAGAACTGCAAAAGGTCAAAAGAAGATTGCAAAATCACTCTCCTTCTTCGGAGTTGAAACAATGTAAGCACTGGTTATGAGAGTTAGTCTTGAACTGGTGTTTAATTAAGATTGATATTGAGAGTGATGTGCTTCAGATCGTTTCGGTAGTGTTGGAGTCTTCAATGAACTTGTCTTCCATGGGACCATGAAAGAAAATGCCGATAATATCGGCGAAATATCGCCGATATTATCGGTTTTTCGCACAATAGATATTTTAATAGGTATCCGTAGGGGTTTCGTCAAAATATCGCGATAATATCGATAATATCGCGATATTATCGTGAAATTTCGGAACTGTGCACGTCGGAGACGAACGCCGAAGCTTCTACAGCTCCGGCCGACTGTAAAACAGCCCCCTAGACTCCGATCTAGGTATGAAAATGAAGCCCAAGGGAAGAGGAAGAGATCTATACCATTTTCAAGGCATGCCGTGGTCGGAGCTCAATGGAGTTTCGCCTTGGAACCCACGGTCCACACCGGAAACTGGGTTTTGGTTTTCTCCAAACTTTTGCACCGGTTTCCATGGTGCTACCATCCTTGTCTGCACTAGCAGAGGGAGAAGAAGAACGAGGGAGATGAGGGAGTGTTGGTGTGTGCGTGTGTGAGTTCGGGGAAGAACCGAAGAAGGAATGAGAGTTGCAGAGAGAGGGAGAGCATCGGAAAGTGGAGAGAAAGAGAGGACTGAGAGAGGAGAGATGAGAGCCTTAGAGACAAAAATAAGGGGGTGGACCCTTGGGATCACTAATTAAGATCCAAAAACAATAATTTTTTTTAAAAATAAAAAATAAAAACCTAGAAAGTAAAATTATAAACTAAAGGGAGGGGTTTTACATTAAGGCCTTATTCGAAGATGTGACCCTTCTAAACTAGAAATATACCAACTGATGGATTACTTTATGAAAAATTGGTAGAAGGAGACATAAAGAAAAAGCCATCTAACTTGTAAGGCAACTTTCTTGACATAGTATTTTACGTCAATATATAATTTTGAACCTCATAGGAACTCTATGTGGTACTAAGTCACTAATGTATCTTACCATGCAAAGTATAAAGTGTAAAATATTGTACTAATTCATTATATATAAATGATTATGGTGTGTTTAAACTTCTTTCATTAATTACTACATATTTTCTACACTCACAATGTTTGCCGGCTCGCTATATAATCAACTTAAATCAGTTAAATCCATCATGCAATGCATTTCCTTCCAATTTTTTGTGATAAACTAATAGATAATTGACTAAATAAACATCCTGCAAAGTTTCAATAAAAATTTCCAAGTTTTTCTTACAATTTCCGTGGTTTCCATGTAATTTTTATCGATATCGATATTATCCCGATATTTCCATCGATATTTCCGTGTTTTCGGACTACCGATATTTCCGATATTATCGATATTTAATACCTTGCATGGGACCCATCATCAAAGATACCAAAGTCTTGCTGTCTCTGGTCACTGAAGCTTCGGTTGCCCATATTTGCCGTCAAGCAAACTCGGTAACCCATATCATTAGTGATCTTCTTGTTAAGGATGTTTCTTTATCTTGTACCAATTAGCTTGACTGACTTTATGAACTATATGCCGTCCTGTCCCAAAAAAAAAGAAAAAAAAAAGAAAAAAAAAGAAACAATGTATTTCTTAATGGACGTACACGTTCAATTCATGCAGCACAACAGCTCGGTTTTACCTAACTCTTTGCCCTTCTAAGAAAACAAAGAAACTTCTAGGATGCATGAATTAAACACGTGTCGTACTCCTATCGGCTCAACACAACAACACGTGTCCCTCATGCATGGCTGGAATTTGGAGAATGCATGCATGGCTCACGTTTTTTTATTTTATCAAATTAACGTGAGGGATGCAAACAGAAACACATTTTCTACTGTTGTTAGCGCATTTGCTCAGACATATATGATGAGGCAGCCATAAAGGTCGAAGGATTTATTTGAAACTTCAGCGTAAAAAATCATTTCATGTACTGAATTTCGTACAATAAATAGTCGGGTAAATTACATAGTAGCCATTCAAGTTTGAGATCTATTACAACCTTATACAACATCTTTAAAACATTTCACTTTTATACCTCACGTACTATTTTATTTCAAAATAATACATTCGTTTCATTTTCCATCTATTGATTCGTTAAGCGCTGATGTGGCTGCCACATTTGTGCCATGTGGCAAAAAAAATTAAACTTAGAAAACCCATATCCCATCACCCCACCCCCCCTGGCGCCGCCCGCCGAAACCCCATCCCTTCGTCATCTTCCCCATCCGTCGTCCCTCCCTGCTACCCAAATCCAAAACCACTCCCACCCATCCTCCACATCCTCCTCCGCACCCATCCTCCACCTCCTACGCGCACCCATCTTCCCATCCCCCCCCCCCACCCGAGCCCAATCTGCAACCCAGAAAAAAAAAAAAAAAAAAAACCCATCTTCATCTTCCCCAACCCCCTTCCCTGCAACCCACCCCTTTCTTCTCCCTCCCATCTTCCCCAAACCCACCGTGCACCCATCCTCCACCTCCTCCTTCTCCTCTGCACCCACTACCTGCAACCTAGAAAAGAAAAGAAAAAAAAAACCCATCTCCCTTTCCCTGCAACCCAGATCTTGTCTTCCCCAATGGGTGTGGATTTAAGGAGTGGGGTGTGTAGAGGAGGGAAGAGGGTGGGTGCAGAGGAGGACATGGAGGATGGGTGCGATGGGTTTGGGGAAGATGGGAGGGGGAAGAAAGGGGTGGGTTGCAAGGAAGGGGGGTCGGGGAAGATGAAGACGGGTTTTTTTTTTCTTTTTTTTTCTTTTCTTTTTCTTCTTCTTCTTCTTCTTCTGGGTTGTAGGTTGGGTGGGGGAGGGAGGGAAGACGAAGTGGGGGTTGCAGGGAGGTGTGTTTCAGCTTTTTTTATTTTTTTTTAAAATTTATTTAGAAGATTTAGGTTTTTTTTTTAAAAAAAATTAAAAATTTGTTTTTTTTGCCACGTGGCACAAATATGGCAGCCACGTTTGCGCTTAACGGATCAATAGATGAAAAATGTAACGGATGTATTATTTTGAAATAAAATAGTACGTGAGGTATGAAAGTGAAATGTTTTAAAGATGTTGTATGAAGTTGTAATAGACCTCAAACCTGAGGGGGTACTATATAATTTACCCTAAATAGTCCTTTCTGGTTTTTAGGGTTAGGGTTTAGGCTAATATTTTGACGTGTATGGTGGTGCAAATTGCACGTACATATGAAATAGACGAAACAATTGTACTTTGTACATACAGAGAAGCGACTAAGATGTTTACCAATATTTTCTATGATTTTATTTAATTTTTTTTTCATTTTGTTGCCTTGCAGGAAAATGATTCTCGTCGGATCCTTTTCCTGCGGATCCTAAGAATCTCGTAATTATGGTCGTTCATTGTATAACGTGCGGTCAGAAATCATTAGGTATTTATATTTAATTTTAAATTTTGAAATAATTTCTTACTGTACGATGTATGATGAACGGTCACGATTACGGGATCCCTAGAATCCTCAAGAAGGTAACATGTGTCAAATCAAAGTTGTATTCATTTTACATCAATGGTTCGAATTTTTTTTGATAATTTAGGGCTAAAGATTTTACAGGTTCAATCAAACTATCCAAATACTCGTATTTTGACAAAAATTAAAATTTATAAATTAGCATGTACTAATTAATTCTCCTTTTTGAATTCGTAAGATATAAATTTTGAATTTCCACATAAAAAAAGACTTGGAATTTGGGACCTCCTTCCCAAGCTTAAATTCTATGTAAATATATATGTGGTATCTTCAAATTTCTATGAGTGAGAGTTTAAAAATAAAAAATTTCATCTTTTAGGTTACCCAAACAAGAAAATCTACAAATTATAGAAATAAAATTTCGTCATTTTGAAATTTTTTAGTAATTTTAAATTTCCTTATCCAACCACAGCGTGCATCAAAATAACTCGAAAATTAGTAAAAACTTGGTTTTTGGCATGAAAAAAAATTGTTTTCTCTCGTTTGGCAACCTCTATCGTGGAAAACGCCAAATTCTACGTGAAAAAATGGCGAATACACCTAAGCGGGAATTTCAGTGCGCAGAGAGATACTCCAAATTTCAGGTATGAGTTGCTCTGCTCTTGCGTTGTTCACCTATTCTTGTAATCTGAACCAAAAGTTTTGCGATCTGCTCTTGTGTCGCTCTTCTTGATGTCGTGTGTAGATTTCCAGGTCAGTGGCTGATCTTCCTTTTCCCTTCTGATTGGTGTTTGTTGCTGGATTATTCTTTGTTCCCTGACTTTGAAGCGTCTCTCTGCGCGCCAAAATTTTCTCTTTGGTTGGATTTTGAAATAACGCCTCTCTTGGTGGAAATTAAAGTTGGAAATCTCCGTGCTCAAGTTCCACTATTTTTTTCTGCGCAAAATTTGGCATTTTCCACGATAGAGGTTGCCAAATTAACGGGGAAAACAAATTATCCTTGCTGAAATACCGAGTTTTTATTAATTTCCGAGTTATTTTGACGCATCCAAACACAGTGCAACTGAAAACTCATTTTTGTATGCAAGTTATGAGAGTAGTGTATTTGTTATATCGTACCTAATCGGTTATATATCCAAATTACTTTATTAGGTAACAATTTATAATATTTTATGTCAAGGAATTTTGAAGTTAGGTTCGAGTTTGCATGCATGGGAGGAGAGAGGCATTAAAAAAATGAGAGTCGGTATCAAAACCAGAATTCAAGCTATGCAGCACATATGCATGAATCAAATTAATTAAATGATTACAATTCAGCATGGGGGATTAGGTAGCTAGATTTAACCTGCACCAAGAGCATGTGTATATAATAAATTAAGTAACATAATTTTGTCTAATCACAACGATTTTAGGTCAAGAAGCACCGGATCACACAAATTAATTAATTAGTAGTTGTTTAATTAGCTAGTTCCAGCTCTTATAAACCATATAGGGTTTGTAAATGTTTGTGGTCCATGGATAGCGATGGATCCAGTAGCCTGTTGGCTCTCAAATAAATTAGCTATAGGATTAGTCATGATTTAATCTCATTTAATTATACCGGGATCATTGTTTAAATATCGATATAGCAGGAAATATCAGTATGCAACTTTATGAAAATATCGATATCAGTTGCCTTCGACGAAAATACTCAAAAAAATTCAAAAGTTCGAAATCTGCAATGCGTCCGAAAATTGAAATAATAGTATACGGATGATATTTTTAGCTATTATCAATGAAGGTAATATAATATATTTTCTAAGAATTGATTGGGTTACGAATAAAAAACCTCTCATTACTTGAGCAAGTAAAATACTATCCTAGGCCTGCTTGACTGTGAGATCTACTGGTCGAACAGAGATGAAAGTTGACCATAGTGATCCGGGAGTCTTGTGTGGAAGGGCTCTCGCTCAATGGTTCTCTCACAAATTTTTTGTAGTGAGTCAATAAACATTGTCGATATTCATCAATTTTCCAATATCTCGCCTATACACGATGAAGTTTATATTTCACGCCCCCCTTCAACGATTCTTGATTTCAGATATTTCGACAGAAATATCGACATTTTCATAGGTATTTTAAACCCTGATTGGGATCCAATAGATAAGAACTGTCAGCATTAGTCTGTGCAGCCAGTAATTGTTTATTATAGAAGGAAATGCAATACAATCCTTCATCACATGTAGATGACTTTAGGTCGTTGGTGTACTCGTCTGAGTCACGACTCAAGAAGAAACCTAAAGATCAATGGTTCTCAATCATTCACACATAAAACTTGCATCCATCAACGATGTGGTCTTAGCAAAGCTCACTCGTTGAAAATTTGATTAAAAACTATATGATTGGTTTATGGTTGGACTCTAATGGCCCTTCAAAGCTTAACAGGACCGTTTACACCCGTTGATTATCGAAATAATGCTGGATTAAAATGCCCTTAATTATTCAATTATTCTGAGACACATGGGTCACTTAATTATCTTATAGAGTCTTAATTATCAACTAACATCTGACTTTTCAATAATTAGAAGAAGTTTTCAGCTTCCACGGATTTCAGTCCAGAAAAATTAGTTTTCATGAATTTCTTATGAAAATTCAACGAACAAAAAGCAATTTTTAAGTATCTAAACTCTCAAGCGTGCTTTGTTTCCTCACGTTTTAGGAGTCATGACACGTGGTGGATCTAGCGGTTGACTGGGAACGAGTCTGAGTTCCCCAATCTAATTGATGATGCAAAGTGCAAACCCTACTCATCCTCCTCTCTTATCCATTTACGACATCCTCTCCACTTCCATTCTTTTTTAAAGTATAATCCAACTTCCCCCACACGCAAACTCCACTAAGAGTCCTTGTTGTTCAGGGTGCCTTTAGAATGGCTAAAAGCGATTATGATAACAAATAGATTGATATGAGTGTGATTTCAAATTACAAGGTATGAATGAGATTGCTTTTAGAAGAACTAAACGTGTTTTCCGACACTCAAAAACGCTTATGACTGTGTTTGACAATTTTTTTAAAAAGTGATTGTAGAAGTGTTTTTGAGAGAAGCACATGAATGCTATTTCATGAAGCACTTCATAAAACACTTGAAGCGACCCCAAACACGTAGTCTTATACATAGTGCTCTTTTGAAAGGTGACCTTTCTAAAGCGTTTTTAACAAAATTCTTATAAACATAAATGCTTTCTATAAGGGAATAGGATCATCTCCAGATCCTCTTTGTGGGGATCCAGAGGATCCTTCAATTGTGTCCTTTAATCGTACATCGTTAGGTCAGTTTTCGTTCGGTACTATTTATATTCAATTTTAAATTAAAAATTAAAAATAATTTCTAATCGCACGATATACGATGAGCGGACACGATTGATTAATCATCCGGATCCCCACAAAGAGGATCCGGAGAGGATCCTATTCCTTCTATAAGAACCCTCAAGCACGCACTTGCATGAGTTGGCCTTCTTATTAAAACCCACTGCGTGAGAAATGTGGCTTGATTATATTTGTACATAAAAATATTCTTTAGGGTTTATTCTAAATGTCGATACTTTTCCACCAATAAAAATAGGTTGCCACTTTTGCCTAAAGCCCGACAAGAAAAATTGACCCAACAGAGCTTCTTGTACGCAAGAACTACTTTGGTTGGTGTTGAAATATGGTCCAAAACAAAGACAAGGAAACACAAAGAGACCAATAGAAGAACTCACATTCAACTGGCCCGTTAAGGAGGCGGTATCGCACACAAATCACGAAATACCACATATGGTATGATCAGTCGGTTTGAGATACCGTCACCAGAGCATCTTAGTTGCATGTTTCTCTGAAGGATGGGGAAATTTATGATGCAATAATTGTCTTACAGTGTCTCACATAGAGGTTGCAATAAGCAGCAGATAAATATCCATAAAATGAGATAAATTCTGCAAGTAAAAATAAATAAATCAGACCATGTAAGTCATTCCGACTTGCATGATGTTCATGTGAGGCACACTCATATTTGCAGGACCTGCTCTGCAGTTCCTCCTCATGAATGCATAGAAGTAGTTTATGACTAGCTTCTTGAAGAAAAACGAGTTCTTCTTTGCCCTCACATCTCCGTGCGCTAGCAAATACGTAAATCCTGAATCCATTGCTTCTCGCAGTGCTGAGAGCTCATACTCCAGACTGGGGTCTTCATTCGATGACATCACACTAGACGGCAACGTTTCAGCAACAGCAGTTTCTTCTGAGGTTGAAGCTCCTCCTACCTCCAGTGATCTTCCATTGTGCATCAATGGAATCCTGAGTTCCTCAATCTCATCGCCTCCTAGGACTCCCAAATCCCTTGACCTGGGAGAATCATTGTCAAAGTCTGAGTCATTTAAATTGCTCTCCAAGGCAATATCTTGAGCTTCCTTCCTCAGAAACTTCTCCAGGCTTTCAACTAGAAGTTGTTCAAATGAATGGTGATCTTCCTTCCGGATATCTTTGTAACCGTATCGGGCTACACAGCGGAACATATGGTAGTCTTTTGGGCAAACTCTTCGAAACAGAAACCTTTCTTCCTGAGGAACCACTGGGACAGGGACATACTTAATGCAGACGAAAACTATAGTGGAGTGGATAGCTGGAAGACTTAGAAGGAACTGCACAAACATGGATGGGATGCCTTGGACAAGCTCACTATACAGCAATCCAATTCCTGGGACTCTAACAGTCCCTAGTGTGGAGCCAAGATCAGTCATGGAGTCCATGGATATCTTCTCCCTTACCTCGCTTCGGTACTTCAGCACACTCCCATAGTTCCAAGTGTACATCACACAGAGGAAGCAAGAGGCGAAAGCAAGAGGCAGCCAGCCACCCTCTTTGATTTTTGATAAAACCGCACACAAGTAGACAAACTCTATCGATCCAAATACAAGTGGAAAACACAAAGCTAGAAACAAGTTGGTTTGCCAAATGAGAAGCATTACAAGTGTCACCAAGGTTGTGCTCACCATCATGACACCAACTTCAGCTATTCCTGCGTGAATAGACATAATTGGATTAGCAAAATTATCATTACACATTAATAGTTGGTACATCTTGACTCCTGTCCGACTAATAAAACTCATATATATTGTTGTGAGGAATAGAAACTCAATATTCCTGCCTAGCGGCATTTAAAATTGTAACATATAGAATTTCATGTGATAACATTAGAATATGAATGTTAAACCAACTTCATTTCAAATACACAACTATCTTTGGCTTTGGACAAAATTCTTATAGGAAGGAGAGGAAAAGGATAATTCACCATATGCATTGGCAATCTCTGTGGTGCTTCGAAAGATGGAAACCACAACTATGCACATGATCATTAAAAACCAATTGATAATAGGGACATAAATTTGGCCCATTCGCCTCTTTGAGGTGTGAACTATCTTTAGCCTTGGGAAGCATCCAAGAGCCATTGATTGCTTAACACATGAAAATGTAGCAGATATCATCGCTTGGCTGGCAATCATCGCAGCAAGGGTAGCTACCACAAAGACTGGCCAGAAAAGACTATCTGTTTGTTCACAAGATTGGGGAACCATAAGTGTCAAACTGAGGAACCAAATACAGAGAGATGCCCCTTTACGAGACAGTTAGAGTGGAGTTGAAAAGAATGGTAGCCAAGATGTTGGAAAGTGTCACCTGGCACAGAATCATAGAATATTCTAGCCGAGGAATCAGGGTGTTTCATCAGATAAGCAGCTTGGCCCATGTAAGCTAAGAGAAGGCAGGGGAACACCACAAAACTGAAGGCAACCTGCACAAGATGTATAGATTATACGATGCTCTTCGATAAATAAAATGTATGAAGCTATTTCAAGGGAGAGAAAGGGTATGCATTGGCCAACCTGAATGGCTCGCACAGAGAAATGTCCTAGATCAGCAAACATAGCTTCGGCTCCTGAAACAGCATAACCACTAATGCATTTGGGAAGTTTCTTTACTATAAATCCGTAGGAGAAATTGAAAAGGGAAAAACTGGCTCTCATTAGAAACCTAACGGGAGTTAAAGGTGAGATATACCTGTAATGCACAAAACACAACCACCAAGAGCGAACCATGCTTCCTTATTGTTCTTCTTGAAGAAAAAATAAATATAAGCAGGATTGAATGCCCTCAGGACTGTAACGTCATACTTCACTAAATTGTAGATTCCAATAGATGCCAGGCTGAAGAACCACAAGGCAAGTATTGGAGAAAACATGACACCCACTTTTCCAGTCCCAAACCGCTGTATGCTGAACAACACTAGGAGAATTACAATCGAAACAATAACCACAGCATCTGCAATTAAAATCAATCAGATTATGGGCCATACTGTACGCAACTTATAAGTTATTATTTGTGTTTCCCCTTTCAATTCTATCCCAGGTAAAAAAAATAGTTAAGTAAACAAATGAACCACAGATTCTCAATCAGACTAAGAAAAAGATACTCACTTGTACCAAAACCTGGCACTTCACCTTGCAGGCCACTCACAGCAGACATCACTATGACAACCAAAAAGAAGAAAGTACATCAGTATACTCTCCTACACAGATACAATGGAAAACATTCGTATAATGTATGAAAATGATTGTGCACAATTTTGCAGTTTCAGCCAGGTTTAATAAAAGTCCTACTTCCTAATTGTGGTTTCCTGTCTAAGGAAGAGGAACTTGAAAACGATGCAAGAACAATCCGTGGCTGTTATTGGTAATGTGATTTCATGTCAGTAGCTGCAGCTTAAACATATTTTGTTGGCTGAGTATATGATATCCAGAATTTTCCACCTCAAGCCCAGTCAAGTAATGTACCTGATATAGCTGGGGTTAGAATACCATCTCCTATAACCATCGAAGTTCCCATCAAAACGAACAACAAGAGGATAGTTTTCAAGAATGGTCTCCTTTCTAAAGTGTCTTTTATACGCAAAGCCCTTTTCAACTCTGGAGTGGGCAATTTGAGCCTATAACTTGAGATGTGTTCATCAGCTGGCTGACGATTTGGCAGCAGATTAACATTTGCATATCTGCATATCAGTGAGTACAATGCAAATGTTCCTCCTACAATTGGAAACATAAATAGTGTACAGGTTAACAAGTACTCACATGACCATATACTACCAAGCAACTAAGGACAAAATAATTGTGACACGAAAAAGTGCCTACCTTCTCCATTATCATTGGCTTTGAGAACTACGAAAACATATTTTGCTAAAGGTATAAGCGCAACTGTGTACATCACTAGTGATAAAGCTCCCAAGACATCAACATCTGATTCGATGCGCACCCTGCTGAACACATCAGCAAAGACATATAAAGGGCTCGTTCCCATGTCACCGTAGACCACGCCAAGAGTTTGGAATCCTAAAGCAAGAGTGCCCCAAACAGAATGATCCTGATTGATTAAACAAAGTTAGTAAGTCATGGATAGTATCATAGTAGCATTTTCAAACTTTTTACATTACAGAATTGAGAAAAGGTAATTTTGTCTGCAAAAAAGGGGTGGCAAATCATGATTCTGCTGATATACAATTTCTTGCATAGGGGATGAGGATTCAAACTCAAGTGCATAGGGGTGCACGTCAGCTCTAGCCAATGTGGTTACACCCATGCAAAGTAACCTTTATTCCAAATAACCAAATTTCCAATCTTAATACAACATTTGATGAATTTAAAATTAACCAACACATAAAGAAAAACGACTAATACCACATAAAAATGATTTATTTCACAAAAAAACCGAAGAAAAATGTAATGAACTGTGTTATTACCTTCAAGTGATGGCTACCAGCACCAGCAATCGCCATGGCTTCCACATCAAGAGAATCAACTCTCTTGGGCTTCTTCACAAGCCTCCTCCTGAGAGATCCTCCATACCCTTCTCCTCTGCCGCGTTCTCCATTATCAGAATGCAACGACCACGGCGGCGATTCCGAGTCCACCTCGCTCCCATCCACCCACCTCGAGTCGCTCCCAACCCCACTCCCACTTCTTCCCGCCAATCTCTCACTCCTCTCCGCAATCCCATCTTCTTCTGCCATTTTTGCACAAATCCTTCAGAACAAAAATCCAATCTTTTTCTTCGAGCTTCAGTAATTGGTCATGAAATTGAATGATTTGTTGTGGGTTATATATCGTGCCTGCTGAGATGATGTTTGAGGCTGGCAGATGCGTGGGAGTGAGGACGGCGACAGCGTTTTCGAATAACGACACGGACATTATTGACATGATAACAACAAACCATCCCTATGTCTTCCTTCGGCTTTTCTGCTATTGGTCCATAATCATACGTCCACGCACTTTTTTCTTGTTTTATAGTATATC
Source organism: Malus fusca (assembly GCA_035220775.1). Taxonomy (NCBI): domain Eukaryota; kingdom Viridiplantae; phylum Streptophyta; class Magnoliopsida; order Rosales; family Rosaceae; genus Malus; species Malus fusca. The sequence continues at coordinate 5,737,626 of CM069071.1, forward strand.
AGTATCTTGCTTCTTTCTATAAGATTATTTTAGCGTATCTTTTCGGAATTCGTAGTATTAAATGTTACGAATATTAGATAATACTTAGTTTGGATTATTTAGTTTTATGAAATTCAGATTATTCAATGATTGTGTATTTAATAAATAGATTATTTTTTTGTAGGCGGTGAATTATTCAGATAGTTTGAGTATAAGACGATATGATGTTTGAAGGCATTTCTCTTCTTTTATTTTTATGTTGGTCTAAACTCTTCATTATAAATTTAGAGCTTGTTTATAATTTGCTTCCATACGAGGAAAAACACTTTATGAACAAAAAAAATGCTTTTAAATGTGTTTCACTTAAGAAAACTTGGAAGTTTTTCATGAAACACTTGGAACTTCTAATAAATTTCTAAACGTGTTTATAACAACATCACTTCCACTAGAAAAGTTTTCCAAGTACGTCATTAGTCTTGTTTGATGAGAAATATTAAACGCTTACACGCCATTTTGTAGAGTTTATGTTTCTTAAGATATTTCTAGACAATAAATAAGGACTTTCAAATGGAGTAAGCAGAATCATTGGAAATATGACATGGATTAATAAAAGGGGTGAAATAAGTAAAAATTTATCCTACGAAAATGATATGAGAAATATAGAGCTCGTCTGAAAGTTATTTTAAAATGACTGAAAAAACTTTTGGTGAAAATATTTTTGGCTTTTTAGCCAATATGGTCTATGAGATTTGCATAACTCATCACTTTGGTGCATGATATTTGAAATCAATAAAAGTGGCCCTTGAGATTGTCCATCATCAATTATTTTGGTCATTCCATGAAAAAATTTCACTAAATGTAAATGACAAAAATACCCTCATTTTTTTGTCAAATCATTTTGGCCTATTGTTTGTTAGATTGAGGGTATTTTTTGTCATTTTGATTATTTTTAACATAATTTTTTGCGGAATGACTAAAATGATTGATGTTGGACAATCTCAGGGGTCACTTCTATTGATTTCAAATCTCAGGAACCAAAGTGAGGAGTTATGCAAATCTCAGGGACCATTTGGCTAAAAAGCCAAATTTTTTAAACCAATCTTTAGTTGAAATCCAAGTGGATTATAGAAAAACATTTTAAGTGCTTCTTGCAAGAAGAACATATATGATACTTCTTTCAAAAAACACTTATATGCTTTTGGAAACCCAAAGTCAATTTCACCAAAAACATTTTCAGTCGTTTTAAAAGTATTTTCAAACGAGCCCATAGGCATGTGTTAGCAATGCCGTAGAATGGCTTTGGATATTAAAAACGACATGCCGTTCAGACACCATTAGAAGTCTGGGCCTTGAGAGCAGATAACTTTACATATAAGCCCAATAGCGGGGCAGTTGGGCTCCCGAAACTCACAGACAAGGTTAAAAGAGGAGATTCACCATAAGGGCTAAAAGGGGAATGTACAATCCGTCGAAGAACACGCGGGGAAATTGGTTCTGGTTTCTAGGGTTTAATCGGGCTCTGCGATTCCACCCGCAGAGCATCCAATTCGTTTCCCCATCGCTCCGATCAATCAAAGTTAACAAATTCTAGGTTTTTTTTCAAGGTAATATTCAATGCTATTTTTCCCTCTTTTCGTTTCGTAAATCATTGAACTTTCGATTTATTCTAATTTTTCCTGGAAAAGTTCGATTCTTTCTGGAATTTAAATGAGAAATTGTTTTTATTAGATAAATTTGTGTTATATATATATATATGTATGTATTTTGCTAGGTTGAAGGTGGTATTGCGACGATGACTCGGGTTTATGTTGGGAATTTGGACACTCGAGTGAACGAGAGGGATCTGGAAGATGAATTTCGGATGTTCGGCGTTCTTCGCAAGTATTTTCTGCTACATTCCTCTTGTTTTTGGTTGTCTTAGCGAGTCGTGATCAATTTTCATAGGTTCGAAGGATTCGTGTTGCTAACCAATATTTTTATGAAATTGATGACAGTGTATGGGTTGCACGAAGACCGCCAGGATATGCATTTATTGAATTTGATGATCGCAGGGATGCTCTAGACGCGGTTCAAGCTTTGAATGGTTTGCCCAACTATCCCACTCTAACTGTATTTGTGTGTGTTAATTTGTTTTGTTTTGACTTTTGCAACTATAAGTGATAAGTTGGTGTCGTATTATCTTTTGCATCATATCTTCATTTATTCTGGTAGATGCAAAGCTTCCTATCTCCCGTTTTTGTGTCTACAGGTAAAAATGGATGGCGTGTGGAGCTTTCTCACAATTCTACGGGTAGTGGAGGCCGTGGCGGTGGTGGACGTGGGCGTGGTGGAGGAGAGGACTTAAAGTGTTATGAGTGTGGTGAACCTGGTCATTTTGCTCGAGAATGTCGCACGCGCGTTGGTTCACGAGGAGTGAGTGGTGGAAGGCGTCGAAGTCCATCCCCTCGACGCCGCAGAAGTCCCAGTTACGATGGCTGTGGGCGCAGGTGGGACCATCTTTCTTTTCTAACTCACTCTGTTAAAATTGTGATTCTGTATTTTGATGACCCGTTGTCTTTCCATTTTATGCTATTGTTGCGTTGAGTGTTTGAATGGTAATGAGAATTGTTTGTACCCTGATTAACCGCATCCTTCTTGACATACTTGTCTCAGCTCACTTAGAATTTGCCTTGTGCGTGCCAAGTTTTTTTATTTGGAACACAATATTCCTAATGTTTGTCTACTTTTGAATTGAAAATATTTTGTTCTTGATGAGGAGAATTAAAATTATTACACTTAAATGATATCTTTTTTGGCAGGAGTTATAGTCCGCGTAGGAGAAGATCACCTCCACGACGCCGTAGTGTCACACCTCCTCGACGTGGACGGAGCTACAGCAGGTCTCCTCCACATCGCCCTGCTCGTCGTGCTTCACCTTATGCCAATGGGTAAGTCATGGCTATACAACGTTTGTAAGTCTTGTATACAGTGTTTTTACAAAATGGTGAAAGATATAAGCTCGAACAAGTAGAGTGTATTTGGATTGGGACAACTGGTTGAAAGTGTTAGGGCTTTGTGTTTTGGGACTTCTTTTCTTCTTGATATTATCGAGTAGCTGAGTGCATCTGCTTGTTTGCCTTTACAGGGACTAAGCTGGAATTGGAGCAACTGCTGGATGACTTGGAAGGATGATTTCTCTGCTATATTGTAGTTCTAGTAGGATTGACGAGAATCATGTTAGTTATGTCGATGTCGTGACAATGGGTATTATTAGAAACTTGGATTGGATGACTTGGACATCATTTGCATCGGCTTTCTCACTTCTGCGTGCTAAAAATTAGAGGTTGCTTTCCTACTTTGAAGTTGCCATATTATATCTGTTTATATATGATTTTATGTGAACTCTTTCTTTGTGGTTGGATTTTCAGTGTTTGCATTAGATGTTCCTAAAGTTTGTTTGTTTTGATTTGAGGTGTATTTTCGGCTAAAACGGCTTCGTTTCAACACTTACTGCATCTTAGCGCTCACAATTTCTATCTCTGCTCTGCATCCATCAAAGTCTTCTTCTTGCACGAACTTTGGTACTTTGGTTGCACGCGACACCTTTTTATTGCATTCTTCTCCAGCAGAGCTTCATGAACACCCTTTTTTGTTGGTTCAAGAAGATGAAGTTGTTTGTCGCCTTCCCCACCTTGGCACCTCTGCACAACATGTACATGTTGGATGTCTACGCGTTAGTCTGCTTCTCTTTCCTTGAGAAATTTGGACGCAACTGGCCATATTAGAGTGTGTCATCATCTACCGTGTATCACAGTAAGACTCCACTTTTTAGTTCTCCACTTGCTGATCGAAGAAGGTGAGTTTGTTTCTCAGTGGTTGAGAGTTGAGCATTTATGGTAGTAGTCTTTGAGCGTAGTAGTATGGTTGGTTAATCTTCTGACTAAGTCCCAATGAGCTGACGATCTTTTTTGCTTGTGGAGTCCGTTTCACCCCCGTCATTAGTCACAAAGATTTGGTTTTTGACATCTTCTGGTTGCGGTACTCTTATTTGTGCAGCATAGTCAAACCTACCACATACTATACAAGACTAACCATTCTTTTTTGATTGTATGTTCTTTGTTTGACTTTTGTAATTAACGATCCAATTAGTGGATGTTGCGAACAGTTAAAAGAATCGAATACCATATTCTGAACAATATCTTGTGCTTAATCGTGCCTAGTTAGCGGATGCTGCAAATAATTAAGAATCTAATGCCATATTTTGTAATTTACGTCGGGGATCAAGTCAAATGTTGATCGAATAAAGCATGTGGAGGTTAATTGATATTTGTCAAAGAAAATCTTAAAAGAAAGAATGTGTTTATACCGTTTGTGAATTTAGAGGACCAGCATGTTCATGTTCTTACTCAGGTAGTATCTAGTAAAGTTTTTATAGGACCCAATTATCAAATTGGGCATGTATGATATCTACGCACAACTTGAGGGGAGTGTTGATTTGAGTCCTAACTTGTAAATATTCTAGGAGTCCTATTTTAGATAGGATTAAGATTTGTTTGATTGTAATCTCTCTTGTATTTAGTTTTCATATCCTTGTAATTATATTCCTTATAGAATAAGGCAAACATGCGTGTCAGGGTCGACCCTGATAATTCAGGACCCTGTGCAAAAGTCAATTGGAGGCCCTAAAAAGTACTTAAGAATTTTATTTTTTTATTTTTTTGTTAAAAAAAATAATTTTAGTTTTCATTTGAGTTTCTTTAAATTCTAATAGTACAAACAAATTTAACAAATCAACAAGTGGAAAGGTAGCGTATTGTTTTTCCTTAACTATTTAGAGGGTAAATGTTTGAATTTTCATGTTATTATGTGGAATTTTTATATTATTTTGTGGAAACTTATGCATTTAATAAAAATAAACTGAAAAAAAGATGGAGACAAGTTTCAAACCCATCACCTAAGCCGATGTAAAGAAGCTGTAATACCACTTGCGCTTATACTCAAGTTTATAATATTATACACATACTGCTATATATACGTATATACACGCAAATTTGAAAAATTGGGAACCTTCCGATTTGGGGGCCCTGTGTGGTGCCACCACGCTTGCACCCGCTCTGGACCGGCCCTGATGCATGTATATTGTAAACCTTAAATAACGAATTATTTTAACGTATTTCTTCTCTTTGTACGCGTTTTGTCGTAAATCACCTAGGTCTAATCTACATGGAGGGAGTTTTTAACTTGGGTGCAACGGGACATGCACGCAGCCTTGACCTAACCAATTAAGAATTAAAATTGCAGAGTAAAGTTCAAGGGGCTGAACAATGGTGTCATTTAATTTGTCCTCTACTCTTTGGAAATTTCATTAATACCCAAAACTGCTCAAATAGTTTAGTAAATGATGTGCTTAGGATTATCAGAAACCTTCAATTGTGAGTGGATCGAGCTTGGAAGCGAAGCCATGGAAATGGAAAGCAATCTTGTGATGAAGAATCAGAAGCTGGAAGCCTCCGGTATTCTCAGGAAAGCTCTTATAATCCCTGCCAGAAACATCAAATTCTTAACTTTCACAATCCTCACCTCCCTTCCTCTCTTCTGTTTCTTGATTTACTATGAATCCCATCTCCAGAAAATCATGGTTGAAACCTTGAAAACCCTAAACCTGCCGCCGCGTGAGGCCGGCATGAACCGCTACTTGACTTACTTCAGGTTGAGTTGGTCCATTCCAGTTGAGGTATCCAGAAAATTGAACCAAGATTTTCCCAATGAGTTATTTTATCTGGGGTTTCTCTTTGTGGTGCCTCTTCATCTCCTCCATTTCGTAACCGCGATTCCGATCGTTTACTTGGGATCTAAGATACACACAGAAGAGAGTCCAGTGATGACTATAAGAGAAATGGTGAAAAAAACCTTTGACAAAACAAGGCTGAAGGGAACTTTTGTAACATTTTCTTATGTCCTTGTGTTGTCAAGTTATACTCTGCTAGGGCTGACATGGCTAGGAATAACCTACTATGCTGTCTTCCGAAACTTCAATGATTTCGATGCTTTGTTCTATGCTGTACTGTGTTGGCCGGCATTTGTAGGGGTTCTGGTAATGTATTTGGCATGGAGTTCTGTGTGGAATGTGAGTGTTGTGATTTCGATACTGGATGGGGCGGGCGGAATCAAGCCGTTTGGTCAGGCGATATATTTGAGCAGCGGATGTGAGTGGAGAGGGTTTAGTTTGATGCTCATTTTCTTTTTATGGGAAATAAGTTTGAGGTTGCCTTGCCTCTATTCCGGCTGCTACAAAAGCAGGAATTATTTTGGTGGTATTATTGCACAGGTTTGCTTGTTCTGCTTTGGGAATGTGCTGAAGTGGATTGTCTGCATGATATATTTCTACGATTGCAAGAATCGCGCGGTGGAGAAGAAATTGAAGATGCAGGCTAAGAAGAGAGGTGAAAGCAGTGGATGAATATTCTGGTTTCTTGTAGCTCAATTTGTAACTTTCATTTGGTGGTTTTAATGAATGTGTTACTTGGAAATGAAATTGTGAAGATGTTGCAAGCCTTCATATAATACTATTGCAGTTTGGATGCATTCTTCCATCAAATTATATGTCTCTCTTTTACTATATTGATAAGAATTTGACATTTTGCAGCGCCATTGCTAAGGCAACTGTATTATCTCATCGGGATTTCAAAGCGTCCAACAATCTACCGAAACAAAACCAGTAACCACATTGCTGTTACACTGAATTATGTATTACTGCATTGTTGTTACACAGGGTAAGAATTGGTAAATTTTGGTTCTTCCACAAAGTAGGCCGACCTTTTTTCGTTATCTTTTGTGAGCCAAGAGACAAAGTCAAGGATATAACAAACCAATGGCCCCCTTTACATGTGAAAATTAACGACTTTGGGGCCATGGTAGTAATGTTGTAATTAGTCGAGAAACAATTGGGGTTGTTTCAAGAAGAGTTAAAAGCGCTTTCTGACAATCAAAAGCGCTTCGAAATTTGGCAGAAAAACTTACATAGAAATGTTTTTGGGATACAGAGTACTACCGAGTGCCCTTTTTATGAAGCACTTGAATTTTTAATAAAATTCTCAACGTATTTGTATCAAAAGCACTTTTAGAAAAGAAAAAAAAAAGTTTATGAACATAAGCAATTCCGAACGAGACTTAAAGTTTAAGTCAAGTCTACCCTTGGCTCTCCTTCAAATATTCAATAGAAATCATCAAGAAAGACTTTTTCTGTTGATGGTGGTTGGGGTGGACTTGAGTCTTGACTTGGACTTTTCCGCATTGCTAATTGCATCAAGAAAGACTTCAAAGACTTCATGTTCATTTAGAAATTCACGGTTGTATATGAAACCGTGTGGATTGAGCTTGGAAGTGAAAGCGATGGAAAGCAACCTTACGGTGAAAAATTCGAAGCTAGAAGCCTTCGGAATTCTCCCCTCACCTCCCTCTCTCTCTTCTGTTTTTTTTTTTTTTTTTCCTAAAAGTTCATGGTTGAAATCTCAGAAATTGTAAAACAAATCCCCGATGATCTCCACTTCAATTGGCTAGTACCATTTGACATAGCCAGAAAAATGAAAGACTATTCATGTTGGCGTGAGTAAACCCTATTAATTAGGAGAATGTTTGTGATTAGGAATATAATTGTGTTTCCCAATTTAGTTAGGATTCCTTTAATGTTCCTTGTATCAGAATATATGTTTGATATATATTGCCTCCTTGATGGAGAAGAATAGAATGAACGATTAATCCCAAAATCTCATAGTTTAATTTTATCTTGGTATCAGAGCAGGTTTGATCCTTCGGGATTTAATCTGCTTCAGGTTGGTATCTGTTTGCTCGTTTCCGTTGTCGTTCATGTTCAGATTATTAGTTGGTATTGATTGTTTGCAAGAAGAAAAAAATTGCTCGTTCATTTTTTGTCCCGTGACTCTGCTTCTGTACCTTTGAACGCCGCAGCTTGCAGAAGTATCCGCAAGTCTGTATTGCTGCAAAGGAAAAAAATGGGAGTAAAAAAAAAAAAAAAAAAAAAAAAAAAGAAACAAGAAAAAATTGGTTGCTTGTTTGAGGTCCATGCGGGCAAAGGAAAAAAAAAATTGGTTGGATTTTTTGTTTGTTTGTTCGGAAGTTCGCATCGGCATTGGTATCGGCATCGGCATTGGTATTGGCATAGGCATCGGAATTGGTATTGGCATCGGCATCGGTATTGGCATCGGCATCGGCATTGGCATTGGAATTTGAAGGCTTGCATCCACATCTGCTTGTTGGCAAACTCATGTCGTGTACCGCCATGAGTTTGATAGGGGGTGTTGGAAAATATTAGTATTTTGGTTTATTTGAATGTTTGGTTTTATGGGCTTGGCCCGTTAGAATTAGGTTTTGTTAGATATTAGGGTTAGTTTATTATAAATAAGGTGCTTTGTTATTCATTAGAGAATAAGTTAGCCACAATGTAGTCTTTTAGGGTTTTGTAACCGTTTCGGCATTCTCAGTTTGTTTAATTATATTCTTATTATTTGTTAGTCTTGTTCGTTGCACACTCTGATATTCAACTTGGTATCGTCGCCTAGGTCATGCATCATTTGGTTATTTGCGGAAATTACTCCCGTCATTATTCAATAATATTTTAGATTCTTCTCTAAAGTGTAATGTATGCACTTTAGCTAAAAGTCATCGAGCTTCGTATCCTCCGAGTTTTAACAAAAGAACAGTTCCTTTTGAGTTGGTTCACTCCGATGTATGGGGGCCGTCTCCAGTTACTACTCAGCATGGTGTACGTTGGTTTATAACGTTTGTTGATGACTGCATCATAATGACTTGGTTATATCTCATGATACATAAGAGTGATGTGGGTGACATTGTCAAACAGTTTTATCATATGGTCCACGCACAATACTCGCTTCCTATTAAAGTCCTTCGGTCCGATAATGGTGGTGAATACATTAATCAGGACCTTTCTCAGTTCTTCCAAGAAAAGGGACTTCTCCATGAGACTACTTGTCCTCAGACCCCACAGCAAAATGGAGTAGCTGAACGGAAAAATCGACACATACTTGAGATTACTCGGGCTCTTCTCATTGGTGCTTCCGCACCCAAGACTTATTGGGTTGATGCGGTGACCTACGCCGTATATCTCATGAATCGAATGCCATCACGTGTTCTTTTTTTTCGCACTCCGTTGCCATACTTGGTGACCATATTTCCCTATCCTCTACTCTTCATCTAGAACCACGAGTTTTTGGTTGTGTGGCCTACGTTCATCTCCACAAAAACCAACGAAGCAAACTTGATCCGTGTGCAATCCGGTGTGTTTTCATTGGCGTTAGTCCCCAGCAAAAAGGTTACCGATGTTATCATCCACCTACCCGACATGTCTATGTCACCATGGATGTTACCTTCTCCGAAGATGAATTATTTTTTCGTCCCAACCATACTCCTCAGGGGGAGACAACCTTAGGTGAAGACTATGGTTGGTTTGATGTACCTGTCGGCCCAAATAATGGGTGTGTTGAAGATGAACCTGTCGGGCCAAACAATGGGCATGTTGAAGATGTATTTGCTGGCTCAAATCATGGATGTGGGCATGCCGAAATCCAAAACAAAGGAGTACATAATGACTGCCTAGATGGGCATGTGTGTGTTGAGCCATGTGGGCATGTTAATGATGGCGTGACTGAGATGGTTGCTGGTAGGCCAGATGATAATAAGACAGCGGCAGATGGGCCGCCTGATGCTACAAGCCCACGTAGGCTGCCTTTTTTCTATGGAGCTTTCTCATGCTGGTTCCACGGGCCCATATGGGCCTCTTGTCACTGCCACTTGCCCAAATGTCGTTGCTATTTGCCCAAATGGGCCTGCTGCTGCATGCCCGAATGTCATCCCAAGAGACAACCCCTATCACACTCCTCCAGTACCCGCCCATGATCCACCGGATAACCTCGAGGTAAGTACTCACTCAGAAATTATTAAACCACCTTATATGTTACCTCCCAGACAGAATCGAGGAAAGCCGCCAGACAGGTACTTTCCAGAAGGGAAGGTACGGTACTCTATTGCAAATTATGTCTCCACTCATCGACTCTCACCAAAATATTGTGCACTTGTTCAACGGATGGATACTATCAAAATACCTACTAGAGTGGAAGAAGCCTTGAAAGATTCGAAATGGACAGAGGCAATGCAAATTGAGATGGAGGCATTACAGAAGAATAATACATGGAATGTGGTTACACTTCCCAAAGGAAAAAAAATCAGTGGGATGCAAATGGGTGTTTACTATCAAACATAAAGCTGACGGAACCATTGATAGGTACAAGGCAAGACTAGTGGCCAAAGGGTACACACAGACCTTCGGTGTTGACTATCAGGAAACTTTTGCTCCGGTTGCAAAAATGAATACCATTAGAGTGTTGTTGTCTATTGCTGCTAATTTTGATTGGCCTCTAAGACAATTTGACGTAAAGAATGCATTTCTGCATGGGGATTTAGAGGATGAGGTCTATATGGATTTTCCACCAGGATATGACACTGCAAACTCTAGTGGAAAAATGTGTAGACTCCGGAAGGCGTTGTATGGTCTCAAGCAATCGCCTAGAGCATGGTTTGGGAGATTCACTCAGGCTATGAAAAAGTGCGGATACCGACTAGGGAACTCAGATCATACTTTGTTCATCAAACGCAAGGATGGTAAAGTTAATTTACTCATTATATATGTCGATGATATGATTGTCACAGGTGATGATACGAAGGAAATTGAAAGGCTACATGGGTACTTGGCTTCTGAGTTTGAGATGAAAGATTTGGGGGGACTTAAGTACTTCCTAGGTATTGAGGTTGCTAGATCTCGAGAAGGGATATATGTGTCACAACGTAAGTATGTGTTGGACTTATTGTCCGAAACTGGTATGTTGGCATGTAAACCGACAGATACTCCAATTGTGCAGAATCATCACCTTGCAATCTATCAAGATCAAGTTCCAACAAATAAGGAAAGGTATCAAAGGTTAGTGGGAAGATTGATTTACTTGTCACTCACTAGACCAGACATTGCTTATGCAGTAAGTGTGGTGAGTCAGTTTATGCATGCACCGAGTGAGGATCACATGGCAGCAGTAATGCGAATCCTGAGTTATCTAAAAGGAGCTTCGGGAAATGGTCTAATGTACAGAAAACATGGACACTTGGAGGTGAAAGGATATACTGATGCAGATTGGGCTGGGAACATCACTGATAGGCGGTCTACATCAGGCTATTTTACGTTCGTGGCTGGTAACCTGGTGACTTGGAGAAGTAAGAAACAGAATGTGGTGGCAAGATCGTCAGCAGAAGCTGAATACAGGGGAATGGCACATGGTATTTGTGAACTTCTATGGCTTCAGATACTTCTTACTGAGATAGGTTTTAAGCCCAATGGGTCTATGTTGTTGTACTGTGATAATCAAGCAGCTCGAGAGATAGCTAACAATCCGGTGCAGCATGATCAGACTAAACATGTTGAAGTGGATAGACACTTCATAAATGAGAAGCTTGATGTTCGGCTGGTTGACATTCCGTTTATTAAAACACAAGAACAACTGGCGGATATTCTAACACATGCGATACCTGCTGGAAGATTTCGGGACTCACTCAACAAGTTGGGCTTAAGAGATATCTACGCACCAACTTGAGGGGGAATGTTGGCGTGAGTCAACCCTATTAATTAGGAGAATGTTTGTGATTAGGAATATAATTGTGTTTCCTAATTTAGTTAGGATTCCTTTAATGTTCCTTGTATCAGAATATATGTTTGATATATATTGCCTCCTTGATGGAGAAGAATAGAATGAACGATTAATCCCAAAATCTCATAGTTTAATTTTATCTATTCAGCTGGGTTCAGTCATCTCGGTCTTCTCTATCTGGTGCCTCTCCATCTCCTAGAGCTCATCACCGTGCTTTTGATCGTTGATTTGGCCTCAAAGATCTATGAAGAAGAGGGATCGACGATGACTCTCAAGGCAATGCTACATATACCCTTTTGAGAAAACAAGATTGAAGGGAAGTTTTGTTATATCTGTCTATGTTCTGGTCTTGTCAACCTGTACGCTTCTTGGATTGATAAGGTCAGTGGCAACCTACCATGTTGTCTTCCTGCAAATAATGTTCGGTCTATACTTTGCGGTTTGGTGCTGGCCAGCATTTACAGTAGTGCTAACAATTTACTTAGCGTGTAGTGCTGTGTGCAATGTGAGTTTTGTGATTTCGGTATTGGAGGGGACGCACGACATCAATGCAATTGCGCTAGCGATATATTTTGGCAGTGGTTGCGAGTGGAGATGGATTCTTTTGATGCTTGGTTTCTTTGCTAAGGACTAAGTTTTAGGTTGCTTTGCATCTACATTGGCTGCTATGAAAGAGGGACTAATTATTTTGGTCTTGTTGCTCAGATTAGCTTGTTCTGCTTTGGGAATGTGCTGAAGCACGACATATTTTGGCCGATTGCAAGAACCGGCCTGTCGAGAAGAAGTTGGCGATGAAGGGAAAGGGAACTGAAATCTGGGGATGAAATTTATGATCAGAAGCTCCAAAGCCCAATTAAGAACTGCAGCAAGTTCAGCACTTCATCAGTTTTCACATTATGCAGAAAACTAGGTCTTCTAGCTGAATTTGTATAGGTTTATGTATCCCTTTCATTGAAAAAAAAATCTCAAAAACTTGGTTCTTCCCTTGTACTTTGTTGTGCAACATAGCTGCCACTTTAGTGTAGGATTTTATCTCAAAAGATCGGTGTTTTTAGCACTAACTATTTGTATTGATGGTAACCGATGTGTTCAATAGAAAATATAATTTCAAACTTATAACGAAATGTGTCACATATTTACAACTTGTTGAGGTCACTTTCCTTCACAAAGGGTCCATGACAGCCATAAGGCACCCGCCGGGGCATCCTCACAGCACCCACAATGTCAAGCTGAGGAGACTTGGCATCCATCACCAAGAACCTCGATTCCTCGGCAGTGGTGGAGCCAACATGGGGTCATTGGTTATCCTTGACCCCAACAACTTAAAAACCCCATGTATATTTGTTTTGTACATTGTATTTGACCCCTATAAACACCTAATGTAAACTAAATTACAACATCCTCTTCCTACTTCTTCTATTTTCTTCTATCATATTTGTCTTCCTTCTCTCTTCTAGTATGAAATACTTTAGTCAACTCTCACAAGCCTCCACGAATAATAATAGTTGTTGACATAAAGTTTTGGCATATGTTGACAGGAATTGGCAAGTGCCTACTAGGTGATGGGCGAAATGCCCAATGAAGTTTTTTTGCTTGATATTATGACTCCATTATTTAAAAATTCTGGTTACGCCACTGTTCTCTGGCCTTCTCATTATGAACATGCGACACCAAATACTCGTCGACCTCATCCGCCTCAGGATTATTGGGTTCTCTGGTCACGAAAAACGGCTTGCCCCCGTAGCACCCCAGTCCAAATATCATGCTGGCCACACTACACTCATTGTGCTCTGCATTGGACACATCCAATTTCACAACTCCGGATATCCTAGGTATGGGATCACCAATAGCTGCATAAACATACTTATTCTTCCTTCCCACGTAAGCCGAATTAATCACACCAAACTCTAGATTTCTAGTTGACATTGATTGCCTTGTCACAATCCCCGTCTTGGGATCGATCCGAACCTTCTCCACCGAAATATGAAGAAACTCCATTCTCTCCAATGCATGCTCGGGCGACAAAAGGTTTGGTGCCAGCATCACAATAGCATCATCATCTTCATCCCAAGCATTGATGGCATGCATGATGTTGAACCCTGGCACGTCAAACCACCTCATCCCAGACTCGTCCTTGGTGTACCGTGGAATCACTCCGATCCTCGGCACTTTGGAAGGGTCCAAACCGACAGGCACCTTTAGTGAGAATGTCGATATGGTTCATCCTGATTTGTATGTGTTGACCCTAAAAACTACCAAGCATACGTGGCGCGCATGCCGAGTAATTAATAAGCTAACTACGTCATTCGGTTGTGTGCGGGGCGTGCCAACTCGTCGGCCTAGCTCGGCCGAGGAGTAAAATTTGTTGATGTTGCGTTGGGTGCGCGGCTGACTTCTGCGTCTTGCGATTGCGGCTGAGGAAGGAACGCGTCTCGGCCTCTTGGGTCCTCGAACCTGAAGACAAGGCTACTATTCTTACGAAGTTCACGAATCGCCGTCGTCGGATTCGGTCACAGTGATGTTATTCGTCAAAGTAAACTCACGCCAAATCGACACCAAAGTGTAAGGCCACAAATACTCAAAGCGAATATAAGTCTTAATAGTGAACGTGGTTCGGCCGTCTGAATGCCGAACTCTAAATCCCACTTGAGAGTATCCGATCATAAAACAACTCGGCGTGCAATGCGCCGAGCTCAGTAAACTGTAACACCTCACTTCGCCGAGAAGGCAGATGAGATGACCTCAATCAATAAGGATTCCGAAATCCCTTTCGACCGAGACTTGGATAGGTAACCGACCATCCTCGCCGCAGTGCTGTTGATGCCAACGGAAGATACTGCGAGCTCAGCCAATTCTACGGTGACAGAGCTATCTATGCCGACTTAAGATATCACCGGTTGCTTTCACAGTGATGTTGATGCCAACGGAAGATGTGTCAGCGAAAAGAGAAAATAAAAAATCTCAAAGTTGTTGAGAGAGTTTGCGCATGGCAGTTGTGTGTTGAATTGAAGGTCTTTTCCCGTTGCCATTGCATCTGTATTTATAGAACTGAAGTATTTGGCTTGCACGGTCATATAATGTTGCAGAGTCCGACTCAAACTCTACCTCGTAGAATGAAATCTGATCCGTGGCATAGGCTGGCTGACCACTAATTTATCCTATGCATAATCATAATAAATAAAACTCTGACCACTTTATCTTTAATGCACCTACATTCACTCCCTAGACCTTATCACATCAATCAAAGCTTAATCACATCAAAATAACCACCATTATATACATATATATATATATATATATATATATATATATATATATATATATATAGTCTGGGAAATGCATGCAGACTATACAACCTACATATATGTATAACTTATAGCTTTCACACGGCATGCAAGTCTTCCATCATCTGACAACATCCTAGCCCACATAGGTCCTATCCACCATTATCTTCGGCTTGCAGATCCATGTTAGGCCAAGTGAAGAGTCCAAGAATCCCTATAATTTATTTTGTACAAGAAAACTAAGATAATTTATTAAAAGATAATTATGATAAAAACCATAATATCATCCTTTAACAAAAATATCTTCACTTTTCCATCCGACGGTTGAGAACTATGTTTACTCAACGACCTTGATTTCACGGACCGATGGTGTAAAATTGGGTCCAAACATTGCCCCCCAGTTTCCTTGATTTTCGGCTCGTAAGCCGAATAGTTAAGGAAATTAACTAGTCAAGAAATATATGCTCGAAGAGAAATGAGCATCCACCGCCGCATAAAAAATCACTCGGTAGAAAGTTGTTCTAAATACAACCTTGCCGAGTAAACCACTTGCCGAGGAAGAAAAGCAACCATATACTAGATGATTGGGCTCTGTGCCGAATACCCAACATACAGAGCAACGTGGAGAATCAACAACCTCAACATCAATCTATGACGGCACACAATACACTAAAACACCTTTTCATGCAAGCTAACTCTATATATATATATGCATATAAGGTTAGTTGAGGTCAGAAGCATGAAAGGGCACGTGGTCTTAGTGTCCTTCTCAGTTGAGGCGCACAAAACCCAAAAAGAAAAACCAAATCAACTAGGCAATACCGTGACAGGCCGTCCTCGGCCAACTTATTCTCGACTATTTTTTTTTATTTTTTTATTTTTTATTTTTGCCGCCAACCTTTCGAATTGCCATCAACCCTTTTCTTATTCGGCCTCCGCCTAGACGGCCGAAATGCTCCTTTTTTTTTTTTTTCAGTCAGTGCACCAAAAATCATTCCTACTTTTTCTCTCTTCTGCACCGAGTATCAAACTTCACGAAGCAGCCTCTTTATATATGCTCATCCTCGGCGAGATCAAAAAATTTAAACCGCCGATTATATCTGTGTTGCACCCTTATTTTCTTATGCATCGGCCTAAAAAGCCGAATGGGTTGAGAAAATAATTTATTCAGTATTTTTTATTTTTTTAACAAAAGAAAATGAAAACAGCCGAAACATAATCAGGGGGAGGCCAACGATGCTTGGTTCCAAGCCGAGATCTTTTAAGACCATAATAGCCAATCAAACTTTGCACTGAGCCGAATAAAAAATGATCTCCATATATTTTTGACTTGGAGAAATATTTTTCATTTTCGGCCGCCGAATGTGTGGAACAATTATTATGCCCCCCATGCATAATTTCGGCTTTTAATTCAAACAAATTAGCCGAACATGATTTCTCCATATCGGCTTTATCGCCAATAATCATATCAATTGGCGTGGTTTTTTCGGCTAGGCTTATGTCTCAACCTTGTTCGTCATTGGAGCACTCCTCTGACGAATCATTCTCTAAGTCGATTTGTGGCTCAGCAACTTGAGTTTTTTCTTCTAAGCCTACCAAACTTGCAGTCTTGACCGAAACAACAGGTGGCCTAGGTGTTTCTTCGGTCTTCTTAACAATGTGCTGAGGCCGAATTTTGATTGTGGCCGGAGTGGAAATTTGCCCCCCCGGCCTCTTGCCTTTCAGAAATTCGACCCCATCTCTCGAAAAGTTGTTTTTGCTCTTTTAATAGGCGATGAAACTCATCCCATGAAGCCTGATCGAGATATATCATGTGAACTTCGTAGTTTTAACACTGGGTCCCACTGGGTGTGCCAAAATGTTGACCCTAAAAACTACCAAACCTACGTGGCGCGCATGCCGAGTAATTAATAAGCTAAATACGTCATTCGGTTGTGTGCGGGGCGTGCCAACTCGTCGGTCGAGCTCGGCCGAGGAGTAAAATTTGTTGATGTTGCGTTGGGTGCGCGGCTGACTTATGCGTCTTGCGATTGCGGCCTAGGAAGGAACGTGTCTCAGCCTCTTGGGTCCTCGAACCTGAAGACAAGGCTACTATTCTTACGAAGTTCACGAATCGCCGTCGTCGGATTCGATCACAGTGATGTTATTCGTCAAAGTAAACGCACGCCGAATCGACACCAAAGTGTAAGGGCACAAATACTCAAAGCGAATATAAGTCTTAATAGTGAACGGGGTTCGGCCGTTTGAATGCCGAACTCTAAATCCCACTTGAGAGTATCCGATCATAAAACAACTCGGCGTGCAATGCGCCGAGCTCAGTAAACTGTAACACCTCACTTCGCCGAGAAGGCTGATGAGATGACCTCAATCAATAAGGATTCAGAAATCCCTTTCGACCGAGACTTGGATAGTAACCGACCGTCCTTGCCGCAGTGCTGTTGATGCCAACGGAAGATACTGCGAGCTCGGCCAATTCTACGGTGACAGAGCTATCTATGCGACTTAAGATATCACCGGTTGCTTTCACAGTGCTGTCGATGCCAACGGAAGATGTGTCAGCGAAAAGAGAAAATAAAAAATCTCAAAGTTGTTGAGAGAGTTTGCGCAGGGCAGTTGTGTGTTGAATTGGAGGTCTTTTCTCGTTGCCATTGCATCTGTATTTATAGAACTGAAGTATTTGGCTTGCGCGGTCATATAATGTTGCAGAGTCCGACTTAAACTCTACCTCGTAGAATGAAATCTGATATGTGGCATAGGCTAGCTGACCACTCATTTATCCTATGCATAATCATAATAAATAAAACTCTGACCACTTTATCTTTAATGCACCTACAGTCACTCCCTAGACCTTGTCACATCATTCAAAGCTTAATCCCATCAAAAATAACCACCATTATACACACACACACACACACACATATATATATATATATATATATATATATATATAACTATATAGTCTGGGTGATGCATGCAGACTATACAACCTACATATATGTATAACTTGTAGCTTTCCACACGGCATGCAAGTCTTCCATCATCTGACAACATCCTAGCCCACTTAGGTCCTATCCACCATTATCTTCGGCTTGCAGATCCATGTTAGGCCAAGTGAAGAGTCCAAGAATCCCTATAATTTATTTTGTACAAGAAAACTAAGATAATTTATTAAAAGATAATTATAATAAAAACCATAATATCATCATTTAACAAAAATATCTTCAATTTTCCATCCGACGGTTGAGAACTATGTTTACTCAATGGCCTTGATTTCACGGACCGATGGTGTAAAATTGGGTCCAAACAGTATGTCAGCAAATATGGCATATTTTTAGGGAATTGCAAAATCATGGACGAGAGAGGAAGTGACCATAGAAAATATGGGCACGTTAGGCTGCTTCATGTTGTTCGAATCAAAGCAGAAGTATGTTAGAAACGGCGGCATGGGGCCGAATCGGAAGGCGAATGCCTCCCCCGTCTCAGGGTCTATCTTCGGATTAGCCGTGATGCTTATGGAGAGCTTTCCTTCGAAATCATGGCGTCCCAGAGTTTCGATGTCTCCATTGGACGTCAGGCGGATGGAATAAGGGAGATCAGACTCACCAATGGCATAGAGGTCGACTGCCAAAGAATTAAAGCTAAACTTGTGTTTGCAAGACCGATGCCATTTGCAGGATTGTATTGGCCTGTAAATAACGAAGTAGTGGAAAGGTAAAGTGAGTGGGGACAATAAGAAATGTGATTATCAAATCGTCACACAATATATATAACACGTGAATTTATTTAATAATATACTATATACCTGTTGACCCTAAAAACTACCAAGCCTACGTGGCGCGCAGGCCGAGTAATTAATAAGCTAACTACGTCATTCGGTTGTGTGCGGGGCGTGCCAACTCGTCGGCTGAGAAGTAAAATTTGTTGATGTTGCGTTGGGTGCGCGGCTGACTTCTGCGTCTTGCGATTGCGGCCGAGGAAGGAACGCGTCTCGGCCTCTTGGGTCCTCGAACCTGAAGACAAGGCTACTATTCTTACGAAGTTCACGAATCACCGTCGTCGGATTCGGTCACAGTGATGTTATTCGTCAAAGTAAACTCACGCCGAATCGACACCAAAGTGTAAGGGCACAAATACTCAAAGCGAATATAAGTCTTAATAGTGAACGTGGTTCGGCCGTCTGAATGCCGAACTCTAAATCCCACTTGAGAGTATCCGATCATAAAACAACTCGGCGTGCAATGCGCCGAGCTCAGTAAACTGTAACACCTCACTTCGCCGAGAAGGCAGATGAGATGACCTCAATCAATAAGGATTCGGAAATCCCTTTCGACCGAGACTTGGATAGGTAACTGACCGTCCTCGCCGCAGTGCTGTTGATGTCAACGGAAGATACTGCGAGCTCGGCCAATTCTACGGTGACAGAGCTATCTATGCCGACTTAAGATATCACCGGTTGCTTTCACAGTGCTGTTCATGCCAACGGAAGATGTGTCAGCGAAAAGAGAAAATAAAAAATCTCAAAGTTGTTGAGAGAGTTTGCGCAGGGCAGTTGTGTGTTGAATTGGAGGGGCTTTCAATGATGCACAACCTCCTCTATTTATAGCACTGGATACCTTTGAAGTCGAGTCAAAACCCTACTCGAACTAGGTCTTCTTCTCCGGATCAAACACCCACTCGACCAGTCCTATTTTTACTAGGATTGTGAACCTAGTCCTTTATTGAGTCAGATTCACTTCCGGGTTATTACTCTTGCCGAGACTCCTTATCGCGTTAGGACTCGACTCGTAAATGTAGTATGACCTAGCCGACCTAGGTTTAGAAGCCCACGTACTAAACAATCCAGGGTCCCCTTGTCGCCAGGTCTTCCGGGCCGAGAATGGTTCTATACTCGGCCCAAACTAATAGTTTGGGCCCAAACTAATAGTTTGGGCCCAAACAATACCCTAACCTATTGGATTTTTTTAGTAAATACACCAATATATTACATATTGACTCGCTATTGTCTATTCATAAACTTGTTTGAAATTTTTTAGAATAGCTAAAAGCGCATGCAAATAATAATAATTACTTCCAATAATGTTTGTCAGCTGAAAAAGTTAACTGCATAACAAAAGTATTAGAAAATGCCCTTTAGAAAAAGCATCTCACATTTTAATTGTTTTTTTTTTCAGGTTGTATTTGAATTTTTATTACAAGTTTTGACGTACTTATTTTTTTATTTTTTAAGGATCGTAGAAGTTAAACATAACCTCAATAATTAAATATCGAATTGTAGCTGAAACATTACAAAAAAGAAAACTAATTGTAATTATTTTGGGTGTGTTATGATGGGCTAGATGATTCCGAGTCTCTACATCTAGTCATGTGTATCTACCCGCATTTTGTTCAATCTCCACCATAAAGATAATCTAACGAAATTAAAACATAACACATCACATGTAATTAAGCTTAATTTTTACTACAATTAAGGTTTAGAAGTTCTTAAAAAAAATATTTCAAAACCGTTGAATTATGTTTGAAATAAATTTTTTCTTAATTTTAGTTTAATTATAAGTGATGTGTCTAATCTACTCTGTTGGATTATTATAACAGTAGTACTACGTAGACTAAATTTGAAAACTAAATTATTTGTCACAAATAGAAATAAATAAGCACGTTAATTAATACTTAAATAATAAAGTTAGGAACAAAAGGGTGGCCGGCGTCACGCTCGACGATGTACTTGTATGTCCGTACCTAGCGACTGCAGAGCACCGCCCGGCCTCCGGAGATCCTAACGCAGTGAACCATGCCGTCGTGTTGGAAAAGGTGGTACGGCCCACGAGGAAGAAACTGCGGGTTCGGGCCATTGCGAATGTAAGCCCCGTCGAGGAACGGCGGCAGGGAGCCGTGTATGATCTCGCACTCTGTTGGGGGAAGCTCTTCAACTGGAGCGAAGTTGCCGGAGAGCACGTGTCTGGGGTCGAGAGCGTTTCAGTGGAGGGTCGATGAAATTGTTGATCAAGTCATCAAGGGCACTGAAGATAGCTGCGGGTAGCGCGGACGGTGTTTGTTTTGCCGCAGTGAAAGTTGAAGCATTATCTGGTTTTTCTTCAGTTCTTCTGGCAGAGGAAATTATGAGGAGATTGGGGGTAGTGATGGCAGGAGATACTAGAATATTTGGAGTGCGAAATGTGGGTAGAAATGAGGAAGACAAGGCATCCATTTTTTTGTTTGTTTCGGCGGCTCTAAATTCCGTCCGGATCTAACACCGTCACGGATCAATGGATTTTTGTTCCACAGAGGGGAAGGGGTGATAGAAATTGGGTAGTTCACATGATCGGAAACGGTTGTCGCTTAGACTATTGATTACAATATGTTATGAGTAGTGGGTGAGAATGAAATTGAATGAATCTGACAGAAAATGATTTGACAAATATATAGGGATGAAAATAATATTTTTCACGTTGAAATACAACTGTTCATATCATTTTAGAATTAATTAATTGTATTATATTATATTATTTCCTTTATTAATTAATTAACTTATTTTACTACAATCATATGTATATTAGTACACCAATGTTATGATGTACCTTTACATATGATTACACATATTATGAAAATCATGTTATCATAATCATATTCCAACAAGGCAACTATTAAAGGGTGAAAATCATGTTATCATAATCATATTCCAACAAGAGGAACTATTAAAGGGTGTTGGGAAGCTGGGGAGATATTTTACTTGGTGTTTGTGGACCAAAATAAATCGCCCAACCATGAGGAAACGTGGGTCTTAAGTTCTTAACTCTTAATAACCATGCTCGAGTTTACTCAACTTAAACTAGCAATTGGCACACACCAATGCGTGTGCAATTAAATTTGCATCTTAATTTTCTACGTTTCGTCACATCCACAAAACTACAGTAGAGTTTATGAAGTAAGAAAAAGTTGCCTGCTTTTTAGGAATATTTGTCAATATACTGCCGAACATAGCCACCAAACCAGCAAAAACAATCCTTTCATTTATATTTCATCAATTTTTGAAGAGAAGAGAAACGTACAGATCAAACCTTATAGATTAATCCTTGTTTCATTTATCTTGCAATTTTGTGGAACATTAAACAATTTTTTTAAGAATTAATATGGAATGGGGATCTTAATATTTTGAAGGATTTGTTTTTGTAACTTGTGGGAGTTCGGGGAAAGACAAATTATAGTGTTGTTGGGTGGTTTTAAGAAAGTAGATCAGTTAAGCGTGAGGAGAACATGGGAGAAGAGCGGTTGAGGATTTTTTTGGCGAGAGAGTGCAAAGAGAGGAAGAGGAGAGAACTGGGGTTTTTTTAATTTAATTTTTAATTTTGAATAGGGCTACTATGTTTATATGGACGTGAGGTTCACGTAGAAAAAACAGTAAAATTTGTGTTCGTGTAATTACTAAATTGCCCATAATTTTTATTTATGCTTAGTTTTGATCAGAAAGTTGGAATGATAATATTATGAAGTTTTGGTTCAGAATCAGAATTCTATCAATATGTATATGTACTTTAGATTATTGTTTTATTCAGGTGTATGATTGAAAACTGAAAAGAAAAAAATCAAACGGCCCCTTAATCATTAGAAAAGACTGCATATTTTCGATTGTGACTGGGATGAGCGTGCAAGTGAAGGCAGTGGACATGGAAGCAACCTTGTGATGAAGAATTATGAGAAGCTGGAAGCCTCCAATATTCGTTACAACAGATATTGGTCTTGTTGCTCAATGCTTAGATCAATTAGCTTGTTCTGCTTTGGGGAATTAGTATGGTGAAGTGCGATCACCTACATGATTTATTTATGCGATATAGAATTCAATCTAATTTCGATATTATCTTTAACTTAACCATCAGTCCAACACAATCTGGTTTGTACACACCAGTAAACCATCTAATTATAGATTATTGCCGTACTTCTCCGATACATGTTTATAAACACCAATTAATTGTAAATTTTTTACTTTTTTATATTTGAACAAAATTAATTGTATTTTAAACTTTTATTTTTTATTGGAAGCTTTATTGTAAAATATAAATATGTACAATATATTTCCTACTTATAATTGTTTGTGTAACGTTTGCTATGTTGCTTCATGGGGACATATGAAACTACAACTTGTTGAGATCACTTTCCCTCACAAAGAGTCCGTGGAAGCCATAAACAAATTTATTAATTACATTGGACTTTAAACATTGTACATCTTTTGGATGTCTAAAATAACCTATTTAAATGTTATAAATTCATTGCCTAATATAAAAAACAAAAATGCCTAAGGGCCCCACCAACTGAGACTGAAACCGGGGCTGTGAAGCCCACTTCTAAAATTTTAAGTTAGAAGGGTTGGAGCAGAAAAATTGTTTTTGGGCTAAAACCTAAATTTTATGGGCTAAATATTTTTAGGTTTTAGGTCACCATTGAAGATGGTCTAATATGCCAAATAAATTTATTACACATATTAGACCAACTCCAACCCTTGGAGTAAGTCCTAAATTTTCCCTTCTATTCCCCCTTGTTTCTCTCCAACCATTGTTCTAAAATTAGGTTAAGTGTTAAAACCTATAAATAAATAAAACTCAAATTCCCCCAAAATTTTGCCCAAAAAACTTGGTGGAGCCCAGAGAATATAGCCCACCCACATAGGGCTGTCTACCCTGATGTCTGATAGGTAACTGAGCCCAACGACTCTTTTATGATCTAACGGCCACAATCAGTTAGGCCGTTGGTTCACCTAACGATCCACATTCAAACTTTCTTTTTTTAGTTTTATATTTATAAATTTATTGAATCAAACGGCTAAAATCGAATATAATCAAATCTAACAGTAAAAAAAGATCTAGCTACCCAAATTTAAATTCAACAACTAAAATAATTAAAAAAAAAATTATTTAACTCAAAATTCACCCAAAAACTCTATAAATACCTATGTATTTGTTCAAACATCCACACAAAACTCACTTTTCTCCTACAATTCTTCCAATTTTTCTTTCTACCATCTTCCAAAACCATTTCTTCCCATTTACAATTCTTCCAATCTCTATCATGTGTTTCATATTCTTCCATAGTATTTCATAAGTTTCATGTGTCGATTTAGTGATTTTTCAATATTTATTGGAATTTAAATATTTTTAGGTCAAAATGTTCAAAAATTAATTTATGATAGTCTACATAATTTTTTTTTAAAGTTAAGTTAAAAAAAGGCTAAATTCATTATTTAATAATCTGGGGCTAAAATTTTAGAGCATCCCCAATGGGGGCTTTATCCTCCATAAGGCTACCACATTTCTAGCCCTAGCGAGAAATTTCATCCCCAATGAGCCGGAAAATGGGGTTAGATCCACCACTGGGGCTAGCAACTTCCTTTCTTGGGTAGCAAAAAATCGAGCTACGTCTAGCCCCAAAAAACAGTGGGTCTCACAAAAAAAGTAGCAACTCATGTGAGCAAAATTCTATCACTCTCCCTCCACTTGTGAATACACTTATACTCTCCTTTTATTATTTTTTGAATTATTTTTTCTTACTTATTTTTCTTGCAATTTGGCTAATTAATGATTGTTTTAAGTTTCATAAGAATTAAAAATTCAAATTGACTTAACGTTCATGGGCATTGATGGGTGAAATTTTCAATTTTTTTTTTCAAAATCATGATACTAATATATTAATTGGTGCTAGGTAATTTGTTGTGTTATACGTGAAAATCAAATTATTTCAGAGGGCGAAGTGGGGATTTGTTTCTTTTAACGGATGAGATTGAGATAAGGGAATCTAATCCAACGAATGATTCATAAGTGATGAAATCTAACTTTGTCACAATTTGAACTTTTTAGGTTGAAGGGTTCATAAAAAAAAATTAAGATAGCACGTTCAAAAATCAACTTAAGAAAAACTAACACAAAAAAAAAAAAAATTTCATCGCTTAATCAAATTACTACATAAATAAATATATATAGCCCCATATAGAGCCTGAAAGATATAGCCCCTCATTGGGAGATATTCTTTTATAAAGCCCCAAAGATTCCTCGGAGCTCTAGAATGGGCTCTATCCATCACTTTTCCAGCCTCATATAGAGCCCCTCACTGGGGATGCTCTTAAGTCATAAGAGTTGGAGTAGAAAAGTTGTTTCTGAGTTAAAACCTAAATTTTATGGGCTAAAAATTTTAGGTTTTACTCCAAGAGTTGGAGATGGTCTTAGGCATGTTTTAGCTCATTATTCATTTTTATAGGTGAATTTGTTTTGCATGTATTGTTAACTTATGTGCAAATAATTGATAGATTTTTATGTAAAACATAGGTGACTTAATTTTAAATCAAACAACATTTTTTTATGTTGTAGGTAAATTATTTTGCATGGATTCTTACATATATTAGGCATAATTTTTTTTTATAGTATATATATGTGTTTAAATAATTTACCCACATTTATATGTAAAATATAATTTTCGTAACATTAACTCTGCATGTATTATTTATAAGCATGTTTTTTAACATTCATTTATTTTGTAGGTAACTTATTTTGCATTATGTTGGTAAGTAATTAGGCAATGAATTTATATATTAGGCATATTAGCTAATCATTAAAAAAATATATATATACATAGGTAAATTAATTAGTACAAAAATATAGTTAAATTTTGTACATATCATAAATGGAGGGTGTATTCAATTGAGATTCTAAGAAATTTTAATTCTTTCAATAAATCTCAAAAAAAAAAGGTAGGGATAGTTAATCAAGATTTTAAATGATTATCTGAAATTCAATGTGTATTGAATCAAGGTTTTAATATAGTTTATTTAAATATTTAGAAATCCCGGTTATTCAATTAGAATTTTGAAATATTGATAACATTCCAGGTATATTCAATTGGGAATTCATTTTATATAATTTTAAAAAGTTGAGGAATTTGAGGGAATTAGAGAGATTTCGTAGTGTATTTTAAACATTCACAAATTTCGCCTATTCTCTTGAGATTTCAAGGAAATTGAATCAAAATTTTACATGCAATCTCTACAAATCAATTAAACTCGATCAGAATTCATAGATTTATGAAATCCATTAAATAATGTTTTTCAAACTATACTGATGTGCGGAGCTATAATGATGAAGGAAGTCAAAGCCTTGGAGAAACTATAGTTTTTCAAACTAGTTTCTCGCAGCCATCACATGAAAATAATGTTGCAGAGGGTCATCAAATAAATGAACCACAACAAGATGGACCAATAGTTGAACATGATGCTGATGAGTTGCAAATTGCCTTGGAAGCACCAAGAAGAGCCTCACAAAGAATTTGCAAATCAACGATTCCAAAAGATTATATCACTTACTTTTGTGAAGTTGAGCATGATGAAGGTATAATGATTGATCCAGCAACTTGCATGCATGCATGAAGGTATAAAAGTGAAAACTCTCTATCATGGCAGCGAACAATGGAAGAGGAGATAGGGTATATGCATTCTAATCAGGTGTGGACCCTCGTAGAGAAGACATAATCTATGATATCCATTGGATGCAAATGGGTGTACAAAACTAAGAGAGATTCGAAAGAGAAGGTTGAAAGGTTCAAAGCAAGATTGGTGGCTAAAGGCTTCATTCAAAGGGAAGGGGTAGACTATAATGAAACATTTTTTCCCGTGTCGTCCAAGGATTCCCTGCGGATAATCTTAGCACTCGTGGCACACTTTGACTTGGAACTTCACCAAATGGACGTCAAAATGGTGTTTCTAAATGGTGACTTGGAAAAGGAAATTTATATTAACCAACCTCCTGGTTTCATTGAAAAGGGTAAAGAACACCTAGTTTGCAGATTAAGCAAGTTTATATATGGTCTGAAACAAGCATCGAGGCAGTGGTTTATGAAATTTGATGAAAAGGTAACTCATATTGGCTTCACTGAGAATAAGGTTGATGATTGCATTTATTTTAAAAACATTGGTTCCAAGTTCATTTTCCTTATACTTTATGTTGACGATATACTTCTTGCAAGCGATGATTTGAACCTATTGCTTGAAACCAAGTTGTTGTTGTCAAACACCTTCGATATGAAAGACTTGGGGGATGCCTATTTTGTTCTCGGCATAAAGATTAAAAGAGACAGGTCAAGAAACTTACTGGGGATTTCGCAAAGGTCATACACTGAGAAAATATTAAAACGTTTCAACATAGAAGGATGTTCAGGAGGAGAAGTCCCGATGAGCAAAGGTGACAAATTGAACAAAGAGCAATGTCCTAAGAATGACTTGGAGAGGAAAACCATGTTGAACAAACCCTATGCTTCATTGGTGGGGAACTTGATGTATGCTCAGGTTTGTACTAGACCTGACTTAGCTTACTCAATTAATGTACTTGGGAGGTATCAATCGAATCATGGAGAACAACATTGGGTGGCAGCTAAGAATGTAATGAGATATTTGCAAAGAACAAAATCACACATGCTTGTGTATGGAAATAGTAAAAAGCTGGAAGTGGTAGGGTACTCTGATTCAGATTTTGCAGGCTGCACAGATGATAGAAGGTCCACAAGTGGTTATTTGTTCTTCATGGCTGAATGAGTCATCTCGGGGGAAAATGCAAAACAGAAAACACTTGCGACATCGACCATGCAAGCTGAATATATTGTTGTTTTTGAAGCCAAACAGAAAGCACTATGGATCAAGGATTTGGTCAGTCTAATGGGAATCGTGGACAATATTTCAAGACCCATTGTTATACACTGCGATAACAAAGTTGCAATATTCATCTCTCTCTTCTGCAAATAGACTGATGGACATCAAATATCTATCTGTTAGAAAGGATGTCAAAAGTGGTTTGGTGGTAATTGAGCATATTGACACTGGTTCGATGATAGCATATCCCCTCACCAAACCATTACCAGTTGCAGTGTTCAAGCAACACGTTGCAAAAATGGGGGTACTGGAGTCTTTTGATTCCGTGACTATGTGGGAGTAAAACTTAGTCTTGTCTTATTTGCTTTGTAGTTATTTATTGCAATAGATGAATTCTAAATTTATTTCATGTACTACTTTTGTTTGAGCTAGTAATCATTAATGAGACTTGGCTGAAAATCTATGATCATATATGTGATATTTCTACAATGAAGCTCGATTGTTTTAAAAGCTTTTCAGGTCACTATTTGATCCTACTTTTCAGCATGCAGAAAAGTTGAAGTTGGATTGTTGCTACCTAAGGCAACGTTAAGGTAATGGGAAAAATAGTGGGAGCATACAGTAAAGCTCTCTTATAGCTAACATGTTTAAGCATCATACATGAATAATTGCATGTTATAGTGATTTTAGAGTGGCTGCACCATTTTGTGCAAACTTTTCTGAAGTTCTATGACTTGAGTCATTCATGGTGGATGTGTGAGGATGTGTTTGTTTATTTATTAACTCATGTGATCACTAAGGAACTGTTGTTAGTAGAAACATTGCTCAAAACAAAGACGATGAGTTTAGGTCCAAATGGAAGAATGTTGGAACCCTATTGGACTCTAAACTAATCTCATTCGTGTTTTGAGTTTAGTGGAAACTGAGAACTGTTAGAGTTAATAGGTGAATAAACTTCTTTCCTTTAAAGTAGGACATTAAGGGTTAAACATGTTTGTGAGTGGATATCCCACGTTGAGCACTATAGACGTGTGTTTTGAACAAACTGTTTTCCTTGATAAGAGGAAATGGTTATGCTTGCACGTTTATAAAAGGATAAGTCCCTGCTCAAGAGGAACATGTTTGCATAGCCATATTCTAGAAAGAACATAAGGTCCTCCTTGAGTAGAAGATTTCCTTTTCTTTTCCCAGTGATCAATGGCTTCACAAGGTCTGAACTCAAATCACAATACTTGATGCACGTTCATAATCTATGTTTGCAGATATATTAAATTCCAACACTCAATGCTTAGATCAATTAGCTTGTTCTGCTTTGGGGAATTAGTATGGTGAAGTGCGATCACCTACACGATTTATTTATGCGATATAGAATTCAATCTAATTTCGATATTATCTTTAACTTAACCATCAGTCCAACACAATCTGGTTCGTACACACCAGATAGGCCCAGTAAACCATCTAATTGTAGATTATTGTCGTACTTCTCAGATACATGTTTATAAACACCAATTAATTGTAAATTTTTTTAATTTTTTATATTTGAGCAAAATTAATTGTATTTTAAACTCTTATTTTTTATTGGAAGCTTTATTGTAAAAGATAAATACGTGCAATATATTTCATACTTATAATATAATTGTTTGTGTAACGTTTGCTACGTTGCTTCATGGGGACATATGAAACTACAAATTGTTAAGATCACTTTCCCTCACAAAGAGTCCGTGGAAGCCATAAGGCACCCGCCGGGGCATCCTCACAGCAGCCACAATGTCAAGCTGAGGAGACTTTGCATCCATCACCAAGAACCTCGATTCCCCGGCCTTCTCATCGTGAACATACGACACCAAAAACCCGTCGTCCTCGTCCGCCTCAGGATTCTCGGGCTCTCTGGCCACGAAAAACGGCTCGCCCCCGTAGCACCCCGGCCCAAACATCCTGCTGGCCACAATACACTCCTTGTGCTCCACATTGGACACATCCAATTTTACAACTCCTGATATCTTAGGCATGGGATCACCCACAGCTGCATACACATACTTATTCTTCCTCCCCAGGTAAGCCGGATTGATCACGGCAAAATCCAGATTTCTGGTCGAAATCGGCTGCCTCGTCACAATCCCCGTTTTGAGATCAATCCGAACCTTCTCAACCAAGCAATGAACAAGATCCACCCTCTCCATTGCGTGCTCTGCTGACAAAACGTTTGGTGCCACCATCACAATAGCATCGTCCTCATCCCATGCATTGGTGGCGTGTACGCCGTTGAAACCCGGCACCTCAAACCACCTCATCTCCGACTCGTCCTTTGCGTACCGCGGAATCACTCCAATTCTCGGCACTTTCGAGGGGTCCAAACCAAATGGGGTGGCTCGTTTAGTGATCATGTCAATAAGGTTCAACCCAATTTGTATGTCAGCAAATATGGCATGTTTTTTGGTGATTGCAAAGTCATGGAGGAACGTTGGAGTGACCATGGAGAATATCGGAACGTCCGGCTGCTTCACGCCATTCGAATCGAAGCGGAAGTAGGTTAGAAACGGCCGCATAAAGCCATAGCGGAAGGCGAAGGCCTCCCCCGTGTCAGGGTCTATCTTGGGATGAGCTGTCATGTTCATGGAGAGCTTGCCATCGAAATCATGGCGTCCCAGAGTTTCGATATCTCCGTTGCACGTCAGGCGGAGGGAGTAAGGGAGATCGGACTCGCCGAGAGCGTAAAGTCGGTCGCCAAAGAAGGCCAAACTTGTGTTTGCAAGACCAATGCCATTTGCAGGATTGTATTGGCCTGTAAACAAAGTAACGGTGAATCATTTGATAGTAATACTAAATGAAAGATTAAAATAAAAATATAATTAATTTAATTTTGTTATGACACTTATGTACTTGGTAATGTTGTACTAAGTATGAGAAATTACTCCTTTTTTTTTTTGTGCTCATCCTTTTAACTTTTGGATGGAATAGACCAAAGAAAAATTGAGGAACAAAAGAAACAGGAGATGTGCAGTAACAAAAAAGATTATTGCTACAATTATCATGGATTTGTACTATTTATTAGGGCCCACAAATGTATATGGATCTCATTTTTATTAAAGAGATAATAAATAATGATATAAATAGATAGTAAGAATTTTGAACAAAAAATAACTATAATAGTTTTTTTTTTCAATAGTCAAGACAATTTATAATACGAAAAATGAACGATAATGATTGAATTGAAGAAATACTATTTTGTTTCTTTATCAATTTAGTAGCCATAAAGCCGACATGTTCTGTAGTTCGGATCGCTAAAGATTATGTTATCCAAATTTTTTAGGCTTAAATGTCAAAATAGTTTCTGTGTTATAACCATATGATCAATTTAGTCCCCGTATTTCGATTTGACTACTTTAATTCTCATGTTTGTCTCTATTAGCCAATTAAGGACATTTCATTCAATCTCTTTTAAAAAATTCATAAGAAAAATCATATGAGAAA
This sequence comes from Malus fusca, assembly GCA_035220775.1. Lineage (NCBI taxonomy): Eukaryota > Viridiplantae > Streptophyta > Magnoliopsida > Rosales > Rosaceae > Malus > Malus fusca. The sequence continues at coordinate 5,768,684 of CM069071.1, forward strand.
TACTCTTTCTCTTTTAAGAAAAATGCAAATAAACGAGAAATAACACATATAAGAAATAAAACTTCAAATCTGAAAAATGATTAAGGTTGTGACATAAAAAAAAAAGAGGGAGTAATGTTAAGGAGGAGGTCAGAGAGTTGGGAGGAGAATAATTTTTATTTATTTCATTTTAAATATTTTAAATCAAATAAATTATCATTTATAAAAATTAGATAAAAATGTCTTTAATTAGCGAACGGAAAGAAACATAATGACTAAATTAGCCAAATTAGAAACACAAAGATTAAATTGATCCTTTGATTAAAGAGAACTCTACCGATAAGCTCCCGGTATTGTTCACTTTAACGAAAAACCACATTTTTACACTAAAAAGTCAATCCTTGTACTATTTACTTTACCCTTTATTTTGTCTTTATCATTAAAACTTAAAGTTTTCAAACCATTTTCATTAGTTCATTTTTTATTTTAAAACATATAAATCATTTTAACATTTAAGTCAATTTTTTTTAATAAGAAATATGTCGAAAAGAATGCATTGAAATGTTTGCGTTTTAGGTATGGAATGGATTGTGGACCCTGCCTGTAAGGACCCGGGCAGCGGAGAGAGCGCCACGTGTGGCGGAAGCGGTGAGGCCGTTGAAGCTAGAGAAGAAGTTGGGAAGTATAGGGCGGCGGGCGTCACGCTCAACGGTGTACTTGTAGGTCTTGACATATCGGCTGCAGAGCACCGCGCGGCCTCCGGAGATCCTAACGGAGTGAAGCATGCCGTCCCCGTCGAACAGGTGGTAGGGCCCACGCGGAAGGTATTGCGGGTTGGGGCCATTGCGAATGTAGGCTCCGTCGAGGCACGGCGGCAGGTAGCCGTGTATGATCTCGCACTCCGTCGGCGGAAGCTCCTCAACCGGAGCAAAGTTGTGGGAGAGCACGTGCCTGGGATCCACTGAGGGTTTCACTGGAGGGTCGATGAAGCTGTTGATGAAATCGTCCAAAGCATTGAAGATCACTGCGGGTAGCGCAGAAACTGTTTGTTTTGCTGCAGTGAAAGTTGAGGCATTGTTTTGAAGAGCATGATCGGCTTTTGCCGCTAGCGGCGGTGGTGGAGTGGTTCTCGGAGGCTGCTGCGACGGCGGCGGCCTTGAAGCTGGTGGTTTGGAGCTGGGTCTTTCTTCCATTCTGATAGAGGAAATACTGCTGAGTTTGGGGGTAGAGAGGGCAGGAAAAGCAGATAGGAAGGAGGAAGAGAAGGCATCCATATTTGGTATGGCCTTGGACGAGATCAGCTGGTTGGAAATTGGAATAAATAAAGGGTTGGGAGCTTGGGATATTTACATGATGTTGAGGGCCAAAGTATTTCTGGCCACAATTCTGCTATATCTGTGCCACTTCCCAAATAGGTGGTGTGTTATCTTGGGTTTGTCTCTCTTCTTATGTGATTTTTTTTTTTTTTTTTTTTGACGAAAGTTGAATATTATTACATACGAATCAAAGTGTTTACATTAGACGCCAGAGTATTAAACAATCACATTGGTTCAAAACCATCTCATGAGTGACCACCCCCCACACTCGTGACATAAGATGCCACAAGATGCGCAGCCTCATTATAGACACGGGGAGTATAAATAAACTCAACAAAACATGATTGTTGCTTAATAAGGTTAATGTCCCATAGAATACCATTCATGATTGCCTCTGGTTGCAGGATCCCATGAATCATGTCAACAAGGACCTTTGAATCAGTTTCCAACTGAACAGACCCGAAACCCATTTCCACACAAGCAAAGCCAACCTCATTGCTTCCGCTTCCGCCATGATGCTCGAAACACATAGTACTTTATCCACACTTCCAGCACCTTTGAAAATGCCCACAAAATCCCTTGCAACCCACCCAAAACCACCCACACCAATACGATTACACCAGGCTCCATCACAATTCACTTTTATTGTTCCAAAATGCAGCTTAACCCACCCTTCAGGACTCTCCCCTCTTCCTTGCTGCCCACGGGTTGGTTGTTGCACCACTTCCCCATCACATCCCGCTATCTCCTCCCACTGTTGTAAGTAATTGCATCGCAACAGTAGGCTTTACCTCAATTTTCTCAAACACCATACTATTACGACAATTCCATATTCTCCATAGACCACAAACCACCCAACGCATGAGATCACTAGCCTCCCCCTCCTTACCATATTTCGCACACAACCACTTCCAACATTCCATAAAATTCTCTCCTACCACCGTAGTCACATCTAATTGAAGCAGAGAACCAAACCAGAAAACACGAGCAAATGGGCACCGAAAAAAAAGATGTACTTGCGTTTCCTCCTCACCTGCACAAAACGGGCAACTAGTCTCCAAACGAATCCCCATGTGTTGCAAATTTGTACGCACCGCAAGAATATTCTGACACCCTTTCCAAACAAAATGACACAGCTTGGGATGAACCTTCAACCTCCATATAGCCATCCACACTAAATCCTTGCTGGCATCCCTGCTGGATTGACCCACTTTTTTTCCATCCAAGCTCTTCATTCTGATTCATCTCTTGAGCCACCATATACCTTTATTTCACTGAATATACCCCATTTCGAGTGTAAGGCCAAATAATATGATCAGGGCATCCAAATTGACTAAGCGGCATACCTAAAATAACACAAGCTTATTCTTCATTAAAACACATCTCAATAACCTCTCGCTTCCATTTACCTCCAGGGGCCACCATGTCGGCAACCATTATAGGCATATTCTCATGTCTTGAAATAGGCCGAAACGTCCACGGTGTAGGCAACCAAGGGTCATTCACACTCTGAATACTTCTCCCATCCCCAACCTTCCATCGTATACTGACCCTCAATATTTTCCTCCCCTACAAAATCCCCTTCCAACCCCATAAAGTACCCCTTCCCACCGATGCTTCAAGAAACGACAAAGAATGGTAGTATTTAGCTTGAAGCACTTTAGCCAAGAGCAAGTCCGGATTACATATAAGATGCCACCCCACCTTAGCCAACATAGCTAAGTTAAAATCAATAATCTCCTTGAAGCCGAGACTTCCAGAAGCCTTTTTTTTTGCAACTTTATTCTAAGCAACCCAATGAACACCCTTATTCGTCTTCTGATCCCTCCACCAAAATCGTGCTATAATTTGTTCAATCTCCTTTGCCAACTGGATGGGCAATTAGAAACATGACATAGTATAAATAGGTAGGCCAGTTGTAACACTTTTAATCAGTACCTCATTTCCGGCTAAAGACATAAATTGTTCTACCCAACCATTGATTCTTTCATCCAATCTATTTGTACATCTTCAAACACATTTTTCTTCGAAGCCCCAAAATTCGCTTGAATACCCAAATATTTCCCGAATCCTTTCTGATGTCTAATCCCCAAGATCTGCGATAATTGAGTTTTCAACCCCTACAAGCAACCCACACTAAAATGGACCGAACTCTTATCCAAATTAATGAACTGTCCAAATCCCTCAGCATACCGTTGGAGCAAACATTTAACATTACGAGCGTCAATCTCCGTAGCTCTACAAAATAAAACGGAATCATCCGCAAAGAAGACATGGGATAGAGGCTCGTCAAAGGCATTCACAAACATACCCCGAATGCGTCCAACCCTCTCCTCATTATGGATTAAAGAAGAAAAACCCTCCACGTAAATTAGGAATAAAAAAGGTGATAATGGATCCCATTGCCGAATTCCCCTACTAGGTGTGATGTAACCCGTTGTCTCACCATTAACAACCAAACTATATGACACGATTTGCATACACTCAATCACCCATTGGAAAAAAATATCGTCGAATCCTAATTTATGCAACATAGCATTCAAAAAGGACCATTCAACCCGATCATAAGCTTTTTCCATGTCCAATTTCATCGCCATAAAGTTAACACCATCCTCATTCCCATGTTGCATAGAGTGTAGGAGTTCATGAACCACTAAAATATTATCAGAAATTTGCATTCCTGCCACAAACGTCGATTGATTCTGACTAATCACTTTATATAGAACTCTATTCAACCGATTTGTTAGAACTTTGGAAATAATTTTATACACCACATTACATAGCGAAATCGGTTGAAATTGGGACATTTTCATTAGGTTATCCACTTTAGGAATGAGCACGATATTAGTATGATTCAACTCTTTTAACATTCTTCTCAAGCAAAAGAAAGATTTTACCATACCCATAACCACACCTCCAACCGTCTCCCAATGATGATGGAAGAATCCCGCATTGATATAAAGCAGTTTCAATCTCCGCATCATTCACTAAGGCAATCAAAAAATTATTATCCACATCCCCCACCCTACTCGACACACACTACAGGATCTCCATAAAACTAGCAGGCTTATCTGTGGAAAACAATGACTGGAAATAATCAACTGCAATGCCATGGATTTGGTGCCTATCCGTATACCATGTCACGTCTTCCTCTTTTAATCCCCGAATAACATTCCTCCGTCTTCGTTTTAAAGTTTGCACATGGAAGAACCGAGTATTTTTATCACCTTCCCGTAACCACTGTACTCGAGACTTCGTACGCCAATAGACTTCTTCCCTTTTAATTGCTCGTGTAAGCTCCTCTTCCAAACCTTGAATCCGGTGCCCATTAAACACCGGTTGTTGATACGCATCACAGATGACTTCCTTCAAGCGGCAAATCTCCTTCTGTTCAGTATGCCCCTCATTTTTTCGCCACATCACCAAACCACGTTTAACCTTCCATAGATTATGCACCAGGTTATGTGCAGGAGTTCCACCGAGCGCACCACCCCAACATGTACGTACCACCTCATCACACTTTGTATCCTGATTCCATCGTGGGTCATACATGGACCTTTTCGTTCGCCTAGGTTGATCCACATCCATTAATAGCACTAACATTGCATGGTCCGACCCTTCCAACACCACATGCTTTACTACTGCTTATTGATAACATTGGACCCATTCATTTGTAGCAAGAGCATGATCAATTCTTTCTTGGATAAAACCATCATCACATCTATTCACCACGTATACGGGTATCCTTTAAATCCCAAGTCCAACAAGCGCGCTTAAGCCACAAAGGTCCGAAAAGACCTCAGACTCGCAAATGTTCTTCCATTACCCCCTCATTCTCCAATTCCAATAATAAATCATTGAAATCACCCATTAATAGGCATGGCTCAGGGTAGCACGCAATACGTTCCGTTAGCAAACCTAGTTGTTGTGCCCCGTTTACGCTCATTCGTACTCGCATAAACAACCACCAAACACTATCTATAATGCCGCACCTCATCCTCAATCAAGACCTCAATGAAAAAAATCACCATACTTCACCAAAACCGCATCATTCGCATCCCTCCAAAAAACACACATACCACCGGCAATACCCCTAGGCTCAATATCATGCATACATGTCATGCCGAGCCTACACTTCAAGTAACGGTACCTTCGACTATTATGTTTAGTTTTTAATAGAGCCACAACCCCATGGGAATGAAGCTGATTTTGCTTCAAGAGATCATCAACTGTCAGGTCCCCCCCCGATACCCTGACAGTTCCAATACATTATTTTCATTGCGATCACGGAGACCCCTCGTAGGTGGCCTCCGCTTGGTCCACTCCAGACCTTTGGATCTTGTTCACACGAGTCAAACCTTCTTCGAACACCTCCAGTTCATCACCATCATCCTCCAGGTTCCGTTTCATTCCTCTCATCGAGACAACCTCAATGATAGGAAGAATATTAAATGGATCTGAATCCTAAGACAATATTTATTCCCCCAAATCCTCATTTGTACCGTCCCTCTCATGAGCCCTTTTAGAAACATCATCATTCACTTCCACAATTGGCATATTAAGATCAATGTCACGACTTGGTTGCACTACATCATTGTTCTCCCTATTAACCCCAACCTCTTCTGGATTGTTCACCAACTTTATCCTCCATGCTCCAGGTGTAATGGATCATCCTGGACCAATGAGCCCTGCATCAAAGGCTATTTCCCGCTCCAACCGTTGTATTTCCTTCTTCTCTACCTCCAGAGCACGTCTTTCACGTAAGTTCCCCCCCATCCGAGCTTTCATTACGTCTCTAAATAAACGAGGAGGACGAACCACTCCACCCCATAGCTCTCATCTGCCCATCTCCTCTCCTCACGAGGTAATTCTTTTCAAATCATACTCCGCATCGAGCCCCTTGAACACATATAATGCCTCCGTGTCAACCCTAGAAGCCTCATCCCCAGGTCGATCCTTACACCATATAGTAATGTGCCCCACCTTGCCATAGATAAGACAATAACTAGGTAGCCCCTTATAACGAAAGTCAATCTAAATTGTCCCATCATCAGGGAATTCGACATTAGCTATCCGCATAAATGGCTCCCATACATCGAAAGAAATCTTTACATGTAAAAACCGACCAATACAATCTTTACCATTATCCTTGTCTACCTTAACGACAGTACCAATCAAGCCTCATATTGCCTTAGCAACCGCCTCCATCATATTGAGCGGTGGGACGTTATGCAACTACACCCACATTGTCACCAAGTGAAGAAGATCAGTTCATCGACCATGATGGGCACCATCAACAACCAAAACCATATCGTCCCTAAACAACCATCGCTTGTCCGCTTCCAGTACACAACACATGTCTCGACGGTCTACTAAACGGGCCATGAACTGTGCCCCACCCAAAGCCCTAATGGAAATCCCTTCATTTCCTCTCCACAAACTCATGAACTAGTCAATGAACCCATTCTCGTTGACAAGTTTCATCGAATATACCTCAGCCACGACACTATAATGGAACCCTAACAGTGCTCCCTCCACAGCTTTCATGTCGATCTTAACCCCGTTTTTCTCCTTCTCTGACAAAGATAGACTAACTTCAAATTTCATTGCCAAACCCTCCATATTTTGCCTGGCTGCCATAGCCACCTCCGCAAACCCTAACCCTAAAAAACTTTTGCACCACACCAACACCCCCACACAGACCATTCTCATTCGCAGATAGCCTAGTTGCCTTAATCTCCGTTCCATGAAGCGCGTCGTCGTCCCAACCTTAGGGTTTCGAAAACAAATAGCCAAAACCCTTAGCTCCGACTTTCTAGGACATAACCTCATTGCGAGGACTTTGTATTTTTATTTCTCTTCTTATGTGATTAAGTCACATGATAATGATAATTTGTATTGTTAGATTGTATATTGTTTTGTGTTTATCTCTCTCATTACGTGATTAAGTAACACATAACAAGATGATAGTGGTATAGAGTGCGAACATGCAGTTGGAGATAGTTAATTTTGTTGAAACTGTGATTTAGTTCCTCAAAATTAATTTTTTCCACATAAAATCTGACATAATTTTTTGCTCGAATCATGACTAGACTCCATATAAACAAATTTATTAATTACGTTGGACTTTAAGCATTGTACATCTTTTGGATACCTAAAATAACCTATTTAAAAGTTATAAATTCATTGCCTAATATAAAAAACAAAAATGCCTAATATAAATAAGGCTTTTTAGTCAAAATGGTCCCTGAGATTTGCATAACACGTCACTTTGGTCCCTGAGATTGTCCACCATCCATTATTTTTGTCATTCCGTTAAAAACTCCGTTAAGTGTCCCGAGCTCTTGGCCAGAAGTTTGGGCAATTTTCAAAGCTTCGTAACTCAATCTTTTCTTAACCAAATTCGACCCATAATATATCAAAATGAAGATAGGAAAGTGTAGAACAAGATTATACCAATTTGTAAGCCTAATGGTTATCGGAGATGGCTGGAAAATAGCCTGAAAGGTGACTGGTTCGCGGGAAAATTGAAAAACTCACCGGAAACTGGGTAAACTTTAAATGTTCATAACTTCTTCAATACTCAACTAAATTGAGTGATTTAAAAACAAAAATCATACTTCTCAATGTTACGAAGAGAATGGTATCTTTCTTGACAGCTAACTCGTCGTGGTTTGGCCGAAAAACAGCTCGAAAATGGCTAACTCGACAACTAAGACAACCAATTTCGAGCCGTTTTCCGGCCAAACCACGACGAGTTAACATCAAAAAATGTACCATTCTCTTCGTCTCATCGAGAAGTATGATTTTTGTTTTTGAATCACTCGATTTCGTTGAGTATTAAAGAAGCTATGAACGTTTTTCTGGCGAGTTTTCCAATTTTCCCACGGACCAGTCACCTTTCAGGCTATTTTCCAGCCATCTTCGGCAACTATTAGGCTTCCAAATGGGTATAATCTTGTTCTACACTTTCCTATCTTCATTTTGATATATCATAGGTCGAGTTTAGTTAAGAAACAATTGAGTTACGAAGCTTTGAAATTGCCCAAACTTATGGCCAAGAGCTCCGGGACACTTAACGGATTTTTTAACGGAATGACCAAAATAATGGATGGTGGACAATCTCAGGGACCATTTCTATTGATTTTCAATCTCATGGGACCAAAATGATGTGTTATGCAAATCTCAGGGACCATTTTGGATAAAAAAAGCCTATAAATAAATAGACAAAAATGCCTAATATGCCTAATAATTGATTTATGCATGTTTTATCACACCCAATAATTGACTAATACTTAACATGCCTAATATGCCTAATAAATTTATTACACATATTAGGCATGTTTTAGCTCATTATTCATTTTTATAGGTGAATTTGTTTTGCATGTATTGTTAACTTAATCAAACAACATTTTTTTTATATTGAAGGTAAATTATTTTTCATGGATTCTTATATATATTAGGCATAATTTTTTTATAGTATATATATGTGTTTAAAATAATTTACCCACATTTATATGTAAAATATAATTTTCGTAACATTAACTCTGCATTTATTATTTATAAGCATGTTTTTTAACATTCATTTATTTTGTAGGTAACTTATTTTGCATGTAATATTATATATTCGAGCCGTTTTCCGGCCAAACTACGGCGAGTTAGCCTTCAAAAAAGGTATCATTCTCTTCGTCTCGTCGAGAAGTATGATTTTTGTTTTTGAATCACTCGATTTTGTTGAGTATTGAAGAAGCTATGAACATTTTTCCGGCGAGTTTTTCAATTTTCCCGCGGACCAGTCACCTTTCAGGCTATTTTCCAGCCATCTTCGGCAAACATTAGGCTTCCAAATGGGTATAATCTTGTTTTACATTTTCCTATCTTCATTTCGATATATTATGGGTCGAGTTTGGTTAAGAAACGATTGAGTTACGAAACTTTGAAAATTGTCCAAACTTCTGGCCAAGAGCTCCGGGACACTTAACGGAGTTTTTAACGGAATGACCAAAATAATGGATGGTGGACAATCTTAGGGACCATTTTTATTGATTTTCAATCTCAGAGACCAAAATGATGTGTTATGCAAATCTCAGAGACCATTTTGGATATAAAAAAAAAGAGGCTATAAATAAATAGACAAAAATGCTTAATATGCCTAATAATTGATTCATGCATGTTTTATCACACCCAATAATTGACTAATACTTAACATGCCTAATATGCCTAATAAATTTATTACACATATTAGGCATGTTTTAGCTCATTATTCATTTTTGTAGGTGAATTTGTTTTGCATGTATTGTTAACTTAATCAAACAACATTTTTTTTATGTTGTAGGTAAATTATTTTGCATGGATTCTTATATATATTAGGCATAATTTTTTTATAGTAAATATACGTGTTTAAAATAATTTACCCACATTTATATGTAAAACATAATTTTTGTAACATTAACTCTGCATTTATTATTTATAAGCATGTTTTTTAACATTCATTTATTTTGTAGGTAACTTATTTTGCATGTAATATTATATATATTAGGCATGTTATATTTTTATAGAAAAAATTAAAAAAAATGTATTTATATTGGTAAATTAATTAGTACAAAAATATAGTTAAATTTTGTACATATCATAAATGGAGGGTGTATTCAATTGAGATTCTAAGGAATTTTAATTCTTTTAATAAATCTCAAAAAAAAATTCTATAGATATTTAACCAGGATTTTAAATTATTATCTTAAATTCAAAATGCATTGAATCAGGTTTTTAATATAGTTTATTTAGATCTTTAGAAATTCAGATGTATTCAATTAGAATTTCGAAATGTTGATAACATTTCAGGTGTATTCAATTGGGAATTCATTTTATATAATTTTAAAAAGTTGAGGAATTTGAGGGAATTAGAAAGATTTCGTAATGTATTTTAAGCACTCATAAATCTCGCATCTTCCCTTGAGATTTCAAGGGAATTGAATCAAAATTTGACATGCAATCTTTACAAATCAATTAAACTCTATCAGAATCCATCGATTTATGAAATCCATTAAAATCTCTCAAAATCTAAATAGAATACACATAATTGTCTTGGTCAACTCTTGAAAGAAGCTACAGTTTTTCACTCTCACAAATAGTGCACCAACTATTTGAATTTTAAAATGTTAAATTGCTTAAAGAAAAAAGCTAGATGGAAAAAAGGATTTTACGAGAAAAAAAAACTGAAATCGTGCTTATTAAAACTCAACGAATACATCATTATTGTAGATAATAATATGATTCATTAACATAATTAGTGTATTGTGTCATAAATTGTAAATAATTTGTAATAATACGTTATTTCCTTGCTCACATGTCAACAAATTTGAATTTTGAGTTTTATTTGAATGTTTAAAGATAGATGGGCTTCTATTGAGGAAACAAGAGTTACAAAGATCTATCTCTAAATGAACCCTTAATTTTATCGTTCTCACCACATGATTAAATAATGTGATGGGAGCGATAGACACATAAAATAAACATATGAGGATAGTCAATTTCAACTCTCCCATTACAAGACTAAGTAACGTAATGAGAGTGCTAAACATAAGTGATACATATATACATATATATATATATATACATATATATATATATACATATATATATATACATACATACATATATATACATACATACATACATACATACATACATACATATATATATATGTATGTATATATAAGGACAACTAGTCTGGTATCTCTCGTTGCTTTACTAAATAACGTGAGATATATACACACACACACACACACATATTATGGAAGAAATACGTAAAGTACGATTATCGTTTTTATTAATGGCATATTTTGTGTTTATTAACACACTAGGGATTAAGTAGGCGATTTTCACGTTGAAGTACTATATATGTCATATCTAAACAGTTAAGTATGTGTTTCACCTAGAAAAGTTGTTCATGACTTCTTTTATCTCAAGTAAGTAAACAAACCTTAGCATTACAGAGAAACATAAATCACCGGGATATTACCTTATCTTTACTTCTTATTAGATTCGCGTTATATGTCATGTGGTTAGAGAAATAAAAAATAGTATACACTCCTGACATACTCCTGACATACTTCTTATTAGATTCGCGTTATATGCCCTTCCATTTCGGTGCCCTTCCCGTGCCCTCCTGTTTTGTGTGGTCACGGTTAAGCCACGTCAACATTTTATATTGTTTTTTTATAAAAATAATAAAACAAAAAGAAATAGTAATATAAAATGTTAACGTGGCTTAACCGTGACCACACAAACAAGAAGGCACGAGGAGGGCATCGAAATGGGAGGACAGACAATCCAAGTCCTCCTACTCAGAAGGCAATCTTTAACATATAAATAACATGGTAATAGTTTCAAAGTACACAAGTTATCATGTTACGTGGACCATCCGTTCCGATCAAAGCCAAACGTACAAGCGAAAACAACAGAGGGGATGTGGTTTGTGTCACATTCATATCAACTTGTGACTAGAGTTGTCAAATCGGTCGGCTCGGTCCATCCTCGTCCATTTAAAGTACGCTCACATGGGTATGGGTTTGGGGTCGAGTTTCTCTTGAAGTATTAAGAGCAGTTCCACCGGAGGTGGATTTGCCCAGCACCCAGCCAAAAAATCAGGCTGGCCCTCAGTCCATTTGCTCCAGCCCGTAGAGTTCCCTGGTACCCAGCCCATGCCAGGCAACAGCCCAGCACGTTTTGGACTGACCCAAGAGCCGGCCTATTTGGCTGGCGCGTGGACAACACTCGCGCCCAGGGCGAGTAGCCGACAAGAATGCAGAGGGCTGTCAGCCCACTTGTGCGCCGAGTGACGCGGCACGCTCACAGCCGTTGGATTTCCAACGGCTAGTTTTTCTAGACCGTTGGATTTCCAACGGTAAAAAAAAATTAAATTTTACTTTTAAAATAGACCGTCTGATCACAGATCAACGGTCCACGTTAATTAACTAAATTAAAATTTATTAAAAAATACAGAAAAAATATTAAAAAATACAGAAAATTTAAAAAAAAAATATTTATTTATTTCTATAAATACCTAACTCTCATCTTCCACCTTACACCACATTTCAATATTTTCTACACTTTCTACCAAAGCTTTCATATACTTTTTGTGTGAAAAAAAAATACCAAAAAGCTTGTGGTTGAAGAATAAAGTGTATTTGATGAGTTTATGTAATTTCATTTTAGTGTGTTTTTTTTTTATAGTTTATTTGATGAATTTATGTAATTTTATTTTAGTGTGTTTTTTTTAAGTTTATTTGATGAGTATGTAATTTTATTTTTTAGTGTGTTTTTTTTTTAAGTTTATTTGAAATTTTATCTGAAATTGGTTAAAAATCTTATCCGAAATAAACTTAAAAAAAAAAAAAAAACATACCAAATAAATGCGCTGGGTGCCAGCGCATTTTTTTAGGGGTGGAGATGCCTTGGCCTATTACTGTTCACTCCAGTCTATTACTGTTCACTTAAGTGGATAAATGCGCTGGGTGCTGGCGCAAAGTCCTTAGGGGTGGACTTGCTCTAAGGGAACAAGGATCCTCGCCGGATCTTTCCCTAGGGATTCTAGGGATTCCGCAATCTTGTCCGTTCATTTTATATCGTGCGGTCAGTTTTCGTTAGGTACTATTCATATTTGAATTTTAAAATTTTAATTTTAAATAATTTCTGACAGCACGATATACAATGAACGGACAAGATTGCGGGATCCCTAGGGAATGGATCCGGCGAGGATCCTGGTTCGTATTAAGGCGTTGATCTAGTCGTCATCGGTGTCACAAAAGGATATCTAAATTGATTCTTTTATGCCGATCAGCTCGAGTCAGCCCACTTAATAAAGTAATTATGCTTGAGCCAACTTTTTAATAAAAGAATTTTAACCAAAAACTTTCAATACTGTTTATTTTAACAAAAAATCATATTTTTACACTAAAAGATCAATCATGGTACTATTTAATTTACCTTTTATTTTGTTCTTATCGTTAAAACTTCAAGTTTTCAAATCATTTTCATTAGTTTTCCTTTTAATAAAAAATGAAAAAGGATCATCGCCGAATTCTTTTCCTAGGGATCCCGTGATTGTGACCGTTCATCGTATATTATGCGATCAGCTTTCGTTAGGTACTATTTACATTTAATTTTAAAATAATTTCTGACCTCATGATATACGATGAACGGTCGCGATCACGGAATCCCTAGGATCCCCATAAAAAGGATCTGACGAGGATCCATTTCCAACATTAAGACTTGGACCATGTTACTAAACACGCCAATTTCTGCAAAACAAGCTTCAGTTATTTTTAGTTTCCAAAAAAAAACTTCAGTTATTTTAAAAAAATTTAAAAATTTATTTAAACATGTTATTAAGCTAAATATCACTGCTATTAAGTCTTACTAACCTTAAAAATGTATTCTTGTAATTGAAAATCAACGAATAATGATTTTTTATTTATAATAAGTCAGGGTCGTGGGTCGTGCTCGACCCATAACGGGCCCAACGGGCCTCTATCCGGGTGACCCATTGAGCCTAAATCTTAGGTGCGGTCCGTCCACTTCTTACGAATCATGTTGTACCGTTCCTTATTTAAGTGGGTCGTTCATGTGTTGTGCATGTGCCGGCCAGTCCGTTTGACACCTCTAAATTTGTCTAGTATTGGATTAATATTTTTGAGATATATGCACAAATATAAATAGGTTATGAGTTTTTGATAAAAAAAAATAAGAAAAAAAAATTGGAGACACTAAAAATCATGATATATTGCCCTTTACTAGACGTTATCGTATATTTGGATGAGAGATACGTAAGACTAACAAATTCAGGCTAAATTAATTGGAAATACATTGTAAAAAATTAGATTGAGGGATTTGAAATGATTAGATAGAATGCAATAAGAAATGACTGTGAATGAATCATTTGTAAACTCATTATTTATATCTTTGTATTCGGCCTGCGCGACAAGCGCTTAGCATACCTTAATTAGGACCACCTAATGTTAGAATCATGAATCTGCTACTGCTTTGCATTTCCTTTTTTGTAACCAATTTTATTTGTGTGTATTTCTCACACACTTTTAGTGTCAGTATAGTTACTATTTGGGTAAAATCTGCTCTATGTTTCTTTCCAACTTCAATGTCCGTATAGTTACTATTTTGGCCAAAAAAAAAAATTAGAAAGGAAATGCTACCAACCCTATGATGGTGAAAATTTCCTCATTTTGCTTTTTGTATTAATCACCTACCTTGCATTAGAGAGAAGAATTATACAGTTGTTCATGTTTACGTGAAAGACTGTTTCTAGCACAACTTTTGCAAAAGAAGCATGCTAGCTGTTAATCTTTATGAGCTTCATGATAATTATATGTAAACGTGCGACTAATGCTACTACGACCCTTACGAACAATTGAAGAAGTATACCTAAGCCAAAAAGGATGTGATATCCACACATCCTATTTTACTTCTCACACACCCCTTGATAATTTCTGTCCGTTGATATTCTTCAATTCATCCGATCTGACAGCTGAAAATTAAAAATGTGTGTAAAAAGTAAAATAAGGTGTGTGGATATCACCCCAACCAAAAAACGAAGGATGCAAAATCACTATCCCAATGATGCAAGTCCGTCCTTTCGACTTGTGGCTGTCTTTTGCATTGATTGATTCGATGAAGAAGACATAACCCGCACTCAAAAGCAATTCAAAACCCTAACCACTCGTCACCACATATATAACATCAATGTCCAATCACTCAATCACCAAATTACAGATTAAATAACATGCGCCACCTCTAATATGAATTAATACTCTATCACGCAAGATTCTGGTAATGGAAGACGCTTATGAAAATTATATTATATACATGTCATGATTGACCATTGTCCTTTCTTATATTTGGCCTAGCGATAAGATCGTGTTTGTTGTGTTCGTGTCGTTTTCGTGTGATACCCGTTAATTTAATGGGTTGTGTCGTGTCAAACCTGTTATCTTAACAAGTTCTTATCAGGTGACCATATAATGGCTTGATTTCTTAACGGATTGTGTCGTTTTGTATCGGGTTAACGGGTCATGGTAGAAATTAACATGCTTAATGTCTAAATCTGAAAAATGATATCTTGTTAGATTCTTAATGGGTGACAAGATAATGACCCGACTTATTAATAGTTATTAATAGGTGATCCGATAATGACTTGAATTGTAAACAAGTTGACTCGAAACCTATTATTTTCGTGTCGGGTTACGTGTCGTGCAAAAATTCATAGGCCTACTTACATTCAGAGTTTAAAATTTGTTGGATGCAGTTGATATTTCCATGGCAATATCAAAAAATCATATAAATATATGGAAATGGGGGGCGAAGTCTAAATTCACCTCATATTGGAGGAACTCTTAAGTTTAGGCTAAAATTGACATATATTACTGATATTTCTAACTCATCTGTTAAATATCGGAAAAACTCTTATATTTCGTCTAAACTAATATTTAACAATCTCTAAAATTTCATTTTAAAGTTCTATCATTTCCATTGAAAGTAACCGATATCAACATTCGATATTTCCAAAAATTTACATATCGCTATTTTCACCGATATATTAACGCCTTTTTACAATGGAAGTGGAGCTGCATTGAGTTTCAGATTCCCACATTAGCACATTGGGCCTCCTTAATCCAGAATGCTATGAAAATTATCTTATTTTGGGCTTATCCAGACCCAGGTATATTTATCTCTGGTTAAAAATGCAAAAAGCGGGCAACAAGTTTAATCACAATGCAATTCCATTGAAGTTGGTGTTGATAAAACCCAACCCCAATTTGTTGCTAAATTCTCAATATCTCGTAAGGACATTAAAGTGATTGATGATGGAGCCTTGGTCAAGTGATGCATGGTGTTTGAAATTTGTTCGCCAATGTTATGTGGTCACTTTAAACAAGTCCTAAATTACTCGAATAAGTAGAGAGCAAACAAATGAAAAAAAACTCTTCGGGAAGCTAAAATTTGTCTTTTAGTATGCCAAAATCTAGCATTTGGCACCACAATATTGGAAATGCTCTAAGCTCACTAAAAGTGCTTTTGTTAGAAGCATATTCAAATCCTTAATTAAGATTTCAAGAACTTCCTACGTAGAGCTTTTGCTATTAATTATCCAGAAGAGCTTTTAGTCTTAATCCAGCATCCGCTTGTATGACAATGTCAATGTACGGAAGTAGAACCTCATGTACCAGCAAGTACAGTATCATTGTCAAATACCAACCAAAGCCATTGACTGGATGGCCACTGGGTTTAATCAAACCAAGCCTTCTCAATCCATTGTCGTTGACTTTCTTAATAAGTTATTTTATACTATATGACAAGTGATCCCCGCAAACGTCCTTTTTTCACTCATATTCTTGTTTATTTTCGGCATTTGGATTGAAAAGTAGTATGCGTCTGTGCGGAAATCATTTCCCTTTCATATAAGTATTGAAGTATCCCCTGATTAATTTGTAGCTGGTGAAGGTTGTTGATATGGAAAGCAACCACATCGTGCTGAAGCAAAATCTAGGGTTATTTGACATATTGAATCTGAACTTGACCTACAAGCATACTCACTTTATTCAACTCACCTTTCTTTCCTCTCTCCCTCTCTTCTGCTTCTCACTCGTCTATAATTCGTACGACAACACCACCTCGATTCCTTCGACTACGAATGGAAAACATTGCTCCACACGGCCACAAGATTGATCGTTGCATTGATGCTCTCGGCTTCTCTAATCAGAGGTAGCGAGCGGCAACGGCGTCAAGGACTTGATATTTCACCCGTTTTCTCTGTTTTCGGACTCAGTTTAAGAGGGTCTTGCTTGTTTTTCGCATGCTGTGGAGGAAGGAATGGAGTTGTTGCTCATGTTGGGGTTTTCTGCATCGTGAATGTGATGAAGTGGGTTGTCTTCGTGGTTTACTTCAACAACTGCAAAAGGCAGAGCTTGGGGAAGAAAGTTGATGATGAAGTCGTCGTCGACGACGGTTTGACAAACGCCAAAACGGCATATGATGTTCATGTTCAGCCAGACGAAGGACTTGATGTCCGGACCTGTTGAAAAATCACGCATTTGCAGGAAAATATGATGTAATGAAGATTAAATGGAGGCAAAAACTAGCTGGCATGTATATAACCATCTCTGTAACTAATCATAAGGCAAGACGATCTTCGAAAAAACTGTTCATATCACTACTACAGCTCCAATAATCCCAATCGGGATCGACTCTAGAACAGCAATTCAAATATTAAATTATTCCATGGTTCATTGCTCTGAATTAAACTATTTCAACTACGGGATAAAAAGGCGCTCGGCAACAACAAATCTGCTTGTTGGATGCTACTGAAAGTGTTCCTCACTTTGCTTTTGCGTCAATCACCTTCTTTGCAAAAGATGGTAGACAGAAAGCAGCTGTATGAATCTGAAAATGAGAAAAGAAAAATAGGTTAAATCTGACAGAAATAGGGATCATGATGATGAGCTCAACGAAAACAAGAAAAAGCAAAATCACACCTCAGAGTTGTAAAATCTCAAGGGCCGTTTCGACTCATCAATTGAATTCACGGGGTGCTTAAAATCCACAGCAGGTCCCTCAGTAGAACAAAGCATAAAACCAATCACCCCACTGAAACAGAAACGAAAGCTTAATCAACAGTAAGATAGGAACATGTTCAATCAGATTAATGATGGACCAACAAACCAACATACAACACAACGCCAAGTTGTGATAATGAAAGAAAATTTGTAACTGACGAGTGACGGCCATGCAAGTGATGGAAGCACAGAAGAAAACAACAGATTAAGCTAACTTTGGAAAAAATATGCGGCCTTTAAGTTAATTGTTGCACTTTTGAAACCATTAGCTATGATAATTTACCACCTGGTAAATTGCAAAATGAAAAAAATCCCGCAATTAAACAAGTTAAAAACACAAACGTGGTCATGCAGGCAGGCACATCCTTGTACATCCGTGTGTGTGTGTGTGTGCATGAGAGAGAGAGAGAGAGAGAGAGAGAGAGAGAGAGAGAGAGAGAGTGTGTGTGTGTGTGTGAAAGAGACTTAGAAAAATGTATACCTTGGATATGTAGGGACTGTAGTCCATGCGTAGTTGACAGAGCCTTTGAATATCTCGCGACAGTTTGCCACAATATCCTCAATGATGTGCATGTGAAGCCATATACTCTCTGCCTGTGTACACACAACTCCTCCCGGACGAAGAGCATTAGCTACTGTCTGGAAAAAGGGCTTCTCAAAAAGTTCTTTTGCAGGACCTGATTGAAAAAAAAAAAAAAAAAAAACATCAAAACCAGTAAACTCACAACTCTCATCCTTCTATCAGGAGCAAGATGCATGTAGTTTCTTATTAATACCTATTGGGTCAGAAGAGTCCACTATTACTGCATCATAAGTTCCTGCAGGAACAGCCTTCAAAAATGCAACTCCTACAATATTAAGAGAAATCTTATGAGTAAGCCGTTTACAAGAAACGAAACGAAAAGGCAAGAAAAAAAAATTAGACAGAAGAAGAACAAGCTTACCATCACCAACATGAAGTGTGACCCGTGGGTCCTCATATCCAATAGCTACCTCAGGGAAAAATTGTTTAGACACCTGGAATGCAGACGGAAATAAATCTGTTACCATTTCATCGTATAAAAGTCAGAAGTCTTGAGTCCAATTGTGCGTATTGACAGAGGCTATGTCAAATGAGAACCACATGGTAACATGCATGTTCCAGTCCAAGTAAATTCCTTCAAGTAATGAATCTAGGTGTACACGAAAATATTACACAAGCTACTTTGAAATTTTTTATACATTAAAATTACAAACAGAACAAGCCGAAAGACATCATCATCAACACTTACATCAATCACCATCTTATCGATCTCACATATATCAATCTTCTCAACCGAAGAATAACGAGCCACTTCCCTCAGTACCCCACCATCTCCTCCACCAATAACCAAAACCTAAATAATACCAATTTGGAAAGATGATTAATAGACAAAACCAATTTGTAAACATAGACAGGGTTCGTCAAAGTATTAGACTTGAAAAACAATTCACAATGCTAAAACCACTAAAAAAAAATTATTAAAAAACAATATTAACCTTCTTTGGATTTGGAATTGAGCAGAGTGGGAGATGAGTAATCATTTCTTGATAGGCACATTCATCCCTTTCTGTTAACTGAATCACCCCATCCAATACAAGAACCTTTCCATATGTCGCTGACTGTAAACAGATATCGTAGCATCAATTGAGATAATTTTTTTTCTTGAAGATCAAATGATTGAAACGATTAGAAATAGACGTGAATTTATGAGAAGAGTCAATTACCTGGAAGACCATCACATTCTGATAGTCGGACTTTCCCTGAAACAAAATCTTCTCTATCTTCAAGGAGTGTGCCTCTCCTGCACAATATCATGTATAAATCAATTTCCATAAGAGTTGCAATCTAGTTCTATAATCAGTCTACCAAACAATGGGAAGATACAATCAACAATCAACAAAACATCGAACAATCCCTGTTTTCATTTGGTAAGCATCCGATTATCAATCTTATGTTTCAAACATCAAGCAATACGCATTACAACTTGAACAAACATTTGATGAGAAATTATTCACTATAGTTAGAGAAAGCGCAAGTATTGGAGCATGTGACCATATAATATCAACATTTCAAACTTGCAAGTGACTCAGAACCGCTACGCATTGCGACATCGAGCAGTATACCCCTGCATTCCAACACTTGATGACATACAAGAAAGCAGAGGAGTGAAATTTATCATATACTCTATACCCCTGCATTCCAACAATTGTGGTCCATAAAAGTGGCACAACCTATTAGTTTCAATCTAAACTGTTACCCACCAATAATTTCATAACATTTAAAGCTTTAATATTAAATAAACTATTTGGAAACTTTCCCACAATTTCTGAGCTTCCAAACACAAGTTATAGCGAGAAAATAAATGGGGATGGAAGAGAAAACCAACCTGGCCACATTGAGCTAATCTCAGAAAACCAGCCGGGAATGACAGCGGAGACAGAATCCAGCTCCTTGCCACCGTCAGTCTCCATGGAGACGGCCGAGGCAGCAGCTGCGGCGCCGTTCTCTTCTTCCTCCCTGGGCCTCTTCACCGGAAAATCAGCGGACCCCGCCACACTCTCGTCCGCCATAGCCAAACGCACCAGAGGAATGAACCAGCAAAAACCTAAGGAGGCGAGATATGAATGAGTGAGCCGCGAGCGAGCGAGTTTGCTAGCGGTTTAACTTTTAAGGACACTCTGAGAAAAGAGACCGCACGGTCTCGGTGTCGCTCAATTTTATATAAAGCCACAAATTTTAATATATTCTTTAATAATTAATTAGTTATTAAAATGAATTAAAATGTTGTATGGTAAATTAATCTGGTGAAACACACAAAGAGTATGTCACACTCGGGCCACGTAGTATTATTGTTTTGTTTATAAATAATATCGTTTGTTTAAAAAATATACATTATACTGTTTATTTAATAGTACAATATAAATATATATATAATTATTTTAGAAATATGTATAATTATTTATTTATTATTTTAGAAATATATATAATCTCTACTAATTAATGAAATTTTATTTGTCAATCAAAAGAGGGTGAAAAGACAAATTAATCTTCTATCATACAAAAAAATGATGGGCAATAATGTAATTTCATAGGTTTAAATTTTAATATTTTTTTATTGAAGTCTCACATACAAATAATGTTAAAATACCTTTAATATTTTAAAAAAATAAATAAATAAACCAAAAACAAAAACCTCCCACTCCCCCCTCACGTTCTCTCTCTCTCTCTCCCTCTCTTTCTCATTTTCTAAAAAAATGTGTTCATACACACAAAGTGTGTAAGCAAATGCTAAGAGATTTTTCAGTGTGACTGATACACGGGGTACACCACTTGTCATTATACAAATGGTGGGATATGTGTGCTAAAAAGTTAATAACTTAAAAAATAAAAATTGTCACTTCTCCTATTAAAACACGTGATGTGTCACTTGTGTTCCGGTCATAACTAAAAATTTCTGGCAAATGTTAGTTATTTATTTATTTAATTATTTGTTTAATGGGAAAGTCAATATAAAATGATAAGGTTCTCAAATAGGGTTTGCTGAATTCGGCTTTTGTTTTTGGAAGAGGATCCTCTCCTGAGCTCAGGATGGGGATCCTCCTGACCACGAAATCCGGACCGTTCAAATTTAATCCAACAGCTTTAAATAGAGGGATCCTCTAAAAGTTATAATAATTGCAACCGTTAGATTAAATTTGAACGGGCCGGATTTCGTGGTCAGGAGGATCCTCATCCTGAGCTTAGGAGATGATCCTCTTCCTCTGTTTTTGTTGGAAAAAAAAAAACAAATGTTCCCCAAAATATCATGTCTGACGTGCTTGATATTTGCGCAATAAACGCCCTTCCTTTGTGGGTATTTTACCAATCTTACCACTGATTTGCTTATTCTTTTATTTTTTATTTTTGTTGAACTTTTGGTTTCTGTAATTATAAAGTAAAGAAATTATTCGAATTAGATTAGATGTGGGGGGTGGCTTTGTGTGCTTGGTTGCTGTGATTTGGGAGTGTTTTTAGTTAATGGGCGATAGGGTACATTAGTTGTGGGGCAGCAAAGTCGAGCGGGATTAAGATAATAGAGCAGACAGAAGAGTTGATGTGTCATCGACAAAAAAATTAAACATAACAAATCCACATGTTATATCAGCACTAAAAATTAATCACATTGCAAATTTTCTTTAAAATTTTCTCGATCGAAGAAAAATACATGAGTCGATATATATACAATACAATAACCATATCTATTTATTGTTATATATGTAAGTGTTATTGGCACTTCAAAAACTCATTCTACACTCCTCACAAATGTATTGTTCTTTTTAATTATGGAAAGTTTGAAGTGTAGAATGAAAATTTTGAAATGCCAATAACAATTCCCTATATATATATATGAATTTGGAAACTAGCAAAGTGAAATTTGCGGACTAACTAAGAACAGATAGTTGGAGAAATTGATTGGGCGTGTGTGCTGAGTGGAAAGTTGTGTGGTGCATTTCCAGTAAACAAAGTAGGAAAGCAAACCCTACCTATCTTTCGGCTTTCACACCCCATTCCACCATGTCTTTTTTTTAAATTTTTTTATTTATTGAGAAAGCAATTAGCAGCAAAATTACAGAGACAATGATGGCTTCAGGCTTCTAGATGGAGAGATCGATCAGCCCCAGAAGGCAATGATGCGTGTGATGAGAACACATTGTTGGGTCATCACAACTTGCGGGCGATTGCTTTCACTGTTGAGAGAGACAGAGAGAGATGGAGAGGGACGATGAACTTTTGCCAAATAATTAGGCTTTCCTAACTTGATGTCTAACTTGATGTAATAGCAGTGGATGCGGAGCTGGTCTGTCGTATGTAACATGCATGCACCCATGCACGCATGATTCCGATATCAACTTTGGGTTCGGTTTTTAATTCCTCTGAAATAATTTCTCTGACGTCTTTTTGTAGGCCAATATATAGAAGAAGTATCATTGAGAGCTGAGAAACCTGTTGGGCCAAATATTGGCCTCTTCGAAATGCACATCAAGTCGTATAAGTTGACATGTGTATGACGCACTTGGTGAATGTTAATGTCCCGTTTGGGATCTACTTACGTAAGACGTATTTACGCTCATAAGAGAGGTAAGCACTGTCAATTTAGAGGCGTTTGAGATTACTTAAGTAGAAAACACTTTTATGACCCGAAAAATAAAATATTTATTGAAGAGTCTCCCAAGTCTCCTTTGGTTTTGTTGATCTTCATAACCTTAAAACTTGGTGTTCATGCTGGCTCTTTGCCCCTTGGTTGCACCGAACTAGCGGCCAGTCAAATTTCCAAATGTTGATCACGATAATTTTAAGGTTTGTCACCCGGACCATGTTCGCAATTCCACATTGATGGGGAAAGAAGAAAGAATGAGTTTAAATATGATTACTCCACTTTAACTAATAACAAGACCTCTTGTGATAAAATTCCGCACCTGATGAATTGGGCATGTGGTTATTACCAAGTTTGGGACAATATCGATCTTGTTAAAGTGGGCCAGTGGCCCTAGAGGTTCCAAGACCCCTCGGAGGCCCTAAATTGTGCTTTAAAATTATCTGGAGACCCCTGTACTCGAGGACGACGGCCAATGCAGGCTGCAACGGTGTGGTCTTCAAATCAACTGCCTTGAGAAGACCGACCAGTGCAGGCTGCAACGGCGGCGTCTTCAAGTAAACTACCTTGAGAAGACTGATTTTTACACGCTACCTTGGGGCGTGAGACAAGCTTTGTAGGACCATCAAGGGGCAGGCCAATTTTGAAAGTAGAGACAATAGAAAATATGTGAAATTCACGGAGAAGACGACCGTGCGAAGAAGAAAGAAATTTTGTTGTTTTAAGACTTTTGGCCCATAACGCTCGTTTAGGCCAATTGTTTGGTTTTCTTCGGTTTGCTGTATGTTTTTGGGCCTAATCCTTTGCTTAAGCTTTTGGTATGCTGGTTGGTGTGTTGCTTGTTTTCTTGTTTTCAAGGGTCACATTTTCTTTGTGCAACTTTTTTGGGTCTTTATTTTGTAACTTTTCTTGGTAACTAATGAATTTTGTCACATCCCATACTCGACTTCGTCGTAGCACGATATTTTCCGTTTTGGGCCTCAGCCACTCCCTCACAGTTTTGTTTCTGGGAACTCACATGAGAACTTCCCAATGGGTCACCCATCTTAGGAATGCTCTCGCCCGAATTCGCTTAAGTTCGGAGTTCCAATGAAATCCGAAGTCAATGAGTCCCCAAAAGGCCTCGTGCTATAGGGAGGGGAGCATGTACATATAAGGCATATCACCCCTTCTCCGTTGGTCGATGTGAGATGTTACAAATTTTACCTTTGTATCTGTTGACCCTAAAAACTACAAAGCCTACGTGGCGCGCAGGCCGAGTAATCTAAAAGCTAACTACGTCCTTCGGTGAATGCGGGCGTGCCAACTCGTCGGCCGAGCTCGGCCGAGGAGTAAATTTGTTGATGTCGCGTTGGGTCGCGCTACTGACTTCTGCGTCTTGCGATTGCGGCCGAGAAAGGAACACGTCTCGGCCTCCTGGATTCTCAAACCTGAAGACAAGGTTACTATTATCACGAAGCTCACAAATCGAATTCGGCTTTCAATGTGCCGAATGTAATAACTGTAACACCTCACTTCGTCGAGAAGACTAATGAGATGACCTCGACCAAAAAGGATTTAGAAACCCTTCTCGACCGAGACTTGGATAGACAATTGACCGTGCCCGCCGCAGTGCTGTTGATGCCAACGGAAGGTACTGCGAGTTCGGCCAATTCTACGGTGACAGAGCTATCTATGCCGACTTAAGATATCACCGGTTGCTTTCACAGTGCTGTTGATGCCAACGGAAGATGTGTCAGCGAAAAAGAAAAAGAAAAAGTTCTCAAGTTGTTGAGGATTTGCGCAGGGCAATTTTGTATTGATTTTGTGGGGCCTTTACTGGCTTGCAGCCTCCCCTATTTATAGCACTGGACCTTGAGTTACAATCCTACTCGAACTAGGCTTTCTTCTCCGGATCAACAACCACTCGACCAGTCCTATCCTGACTAGGATTGTGAACCTAGTCCCTTTTTTAGTCGGCTCCCTTCCGGGTTATCATACTTGCCGAGACTCCTTGTTGTACCAGGATTTGTCTTCGTAAATAACCTAGCCGGCCTAGTTTTAGAAGCCCACGACCCGAGCGACCCGAGGCTCCCTTGTTGTCAGGTCTTCCAGGCCGAGATGGTTCTGTCCTCGGCCCAAATTGATATTTTGGGCCCAAACAGTATCATAAAAAAAAATTTAAATAAATAACCCAAACCCCTAGCACGTCCCTCCCACCCCATGCCTTGCTCAACTTGATATTATATTTTACCTAAACAAAAAACATGATATTTATATTCATTTTGTGGGTTATGGTAGTGATTTTTTTCAATTAGGGGATTTGCAACCTTCGTAAAAAAATTGTGGAAGAAGGGGTTGCATCAAACATTTGCATATGTATATTTGTTTATTCATTTGACTTTGGTTTTTCTAGTTGCAATTGCTTCAGTGGAGATGAAAATTTTTGTTATGAATATCATCGAGGGTCTACTTCACAACAAATTGAGATATCAATGGTTCCGTAAAGAGGACATTTTTCCCCATAATTGTTTTTCTTTATTATTAGGATCCCCTGAATCTAAAATCCTGAATCCGTTAGTGGAGCCCCGGTCCATTGATCTAAAATTCCAACAGACGGTCAAGACACAAAAGATAACACCTGTTTTATTCAAATTTTTATTTTATTTCAGATTCATACCCACATCACTCTCTGGTCTTGCTCTCTCTCTTCCTGTCTCATTGCCCATAATCTGATTTCCGAATAAAAGAAGGGAATTGTTATTAGCATTCCAAAAATCTTATTCTACATTCCAAATTTTCTATATTAGAAAAGAAAAATACACTTATGAGAAGTGTAAAATGAGATTTTTGAAGTGCCAATAACACTTCCCTAAAAGAACTTTTTTCATATCACATTATCAGAAAGAAAAAAAAATGCATGCACATGTTGGGAAACTGCAGATAAATTATGATGCTGCTGAGCTGTTGGGTTTGTATTGTATTATATCATGTGTATGGGATCAAATACGCAATACAATGATATGAATGGCATATAATTTATATTATATGTACGTTCATTTCAAGGTGATAGAACTGCATAAAATAATCTCTCGATCATCTCGTCCACAGAGCGGTGCACTACGTGCACAATGTGTCAATATAAAAATGGATGAGAATCTATACAGATTTTTTAAAATGCTCGAAACACAGAAACATACATTATATGTTACTATATAAATGATAAAATTCATGTTATTATACAAGTGTTACACCGCCTTTATTCAACTGTATTACGTGCAAAAAGTTGGGGATTTCGGGTTTATTTTTCTTGCTTGTACAATAGGACTTAAATTTAATCCAATACATTGAACAACGTGCACTATAATCCATTTGAAACTAGCAACTTCTACACCGGGTAAAGGATTTTATATACTCACCTGATTCGGCTCAATCAAAAGATGTCATATTTTTTCTATTAGTATTACAGTTTAGTGATATTTCTTTTTATTTATAAGTGGAGGTCATATGTTTGATTCTCACCATAGACGAATATGAATCACATTATTGTTAGTCAATTGTGAAGCTAAGTCAATTCTCTTCCCTTAGTGTAGATAATTTCGTTTATTAAAAAAAACCCAAGAAAAATTAGTTAACGTGTCTATTATTTTTTGGGTAATATCAGGAAAACTAAATGTGTAAACTAAATTTTGTAAACTAAATGATATGAAATTTAATGATTGAATTATTCCTTAAGTGTTGATTAACGTGCTTATTCCTTATTGGTGACACATTATTTAGTTTACAAATTTAGTTTACCTAGCATTACTCTGATTTTTTAAGACAATAAAACATATGTAAGTTATTATTAGGCTAAAATCAAAAGATGAGTATATACTATATAGGGTACTCACTAATGAATGTTTAAGTATTATTCTTTTTATACATACTATGCACGGGCATACCACGTTATGTAGTAATTGTAAAACTGAATTACAATATTGGCTTTGAATTTTAAAACAAATATTGAAAATCTCTAGCATTTTTAACAAACGATATTATTTACACTAAGGAGTGATGAGTGAGCTAAGCCTCACACTAGGCTAACCATAATAATGTTGTTCGAATTTGCCTTTAATAAGAATCGAATCTAAGACAT
Source organism: Malus fusca (assembly GCA_035220775.1). Lineage (NCBI taxonomy): Eukaryota > Viridiplantae > Streptophyta > Magnoliopsida > Rosales > Rosaceae > Malus > Malus fusca. Next base: position 5,795,880 of record CM069071.1, read on the forward strand.
CTTATTTATAAGTGAAGATTAATAACATTAGATTGTAATATTAATTGGTGAAAATCTGTAAGATCCCACATCACCCAGAGGTGAAGATCTTATAAGTCTTATATGTATATTCTCATCTCTACCTAGCACAAGGCCTTTTGGGAGCTTACTGGCTTCTGGTTCCATCAGAACTCCGAAGTTAAGCGAGTTCGGGCGAGAACATTTCCAGGATAGGTGACCCACCGGGAAGTTCTGCTTGCGTGAGTTCCTGTAAACAAAACCGTGAGGGTGTGGTCGGGGCCCAAAGCGAACAATATCGTGCTACAGAGGAATTGAACCGGGATGTGACAAAATCTCTGGTATTTAAAGGTCATAGTAATCATTTTTTTTATTGACATAGAGAATTCTCTACAGATTAGACGGAGCACACATATTATGTGTGTAAATATAAAGGATTTAGAAAACCATGTATATGAAAGAGATACGTTGAAGAGAGAAAAAACTTTAATTTTTATATATATTTTTAATAAACATAAGTTCGGATATGAAATTACTGCTTAACCTGAATATATTTAATATTACTTTTTATAGATGGGTTAAAAACAGTAAATATATATATATATATACTAAAGAAGAAGAAAAAAAGAAAATTGGGGAAATTGTCATCTTAAAAAAATCGAATAAAAGAAGAAAAACAAAACCCTATATAGAAAAAAGCCTCAAATAGTAAGATAATTAATCAATTTCAAGGAGTTTCCAAGAAATAATATATGGAAGAAAATGGTAACTTTTGCATTTGGCAGTAACAGTCTTTTTATAAATACAGATTTTTGTCGTCATAATGTTCTTGTCTTGCATCCAATTAGATTAAAGGAAAACTAATGAAAATAGTTTAAAATATTTAAATTTTGACGATAAAGACAAAATAAATAGTAAAGTAAATAGTATTATAATTAATTTTTTAATATAAAAATGTAATTTTTCGTTAAAGTAAACATTACCAGAAATTTTTCGTTAAAGTTCTTCTATTTAATTTCACCAAATATTCCAACTTATCCAAAGCAAACCAAAATTTTCAGTCTTATCTACTTATCCACCATTACACGTTTTGATTTGTCAAAGTTTGTCAGGCAACAAACACTTTATGCAATCAACCAGCGGTGATTTAGGGCTGGTTTGGTATTGTTGTGCTTTGAAAAAAAATTGCTGTGAAAATAAGCGGCTGTGCTGTGAGAATAAGCGGCTGTGAAAAAAATCAGCAGAGTGTTTGGTAAATTTTTTTGTAAAAGTGCTTTTGAAAAAAAAAACAGTCTGATAGTGGGTCTTTTCATTAAAGGAGCATTGTAGCTCTGTGTGCTTTGAAAAAAAGCCAGTTTTCCAAAGCTGCAAATAGCAGCTTCAGCTTTTTCCTTTGATTTCAGCTTATTCTCACAGCAGCTTCCAAAATAAGCCATTTTTTTTTTAGTTTACCAAACACCTAAAACCCTCACAGCTTTTTTTCATGAGTGTTTTTTTTTTAAGCACCTCATTTCCAAACCATCCCTTAGTAGTTGGAGATGTATTCTAAGCACATATTTCACACTGCACGTTTTGAATTCGGCTTTTAGAACTGATGAATCGCTAGATAGTGATGAGAGACAAATTAAAATACATCCATGAGTTTTTCCGAATCGCAAAAGAGTTCCCTTTTTCAGTTAATAAAAAATCAACCAGCCTCAGAATTATTTTTGTAGGCCGTCACCTGTCACCTTGAGAGAGCAAGAGATCAGTGGTGGTGCTGTAAAGTGTAAACTATCGATCATGGCGACTCGGAGGGTCGGCTCGCTTTTGAATCGTTCCTTCACTTCTGCTTCTATGTTTTCCAAAGGTAATCAATCTACTAACCCAATTTCCCAATTCCAACGCTTTTTCGATCTTTTGTGCTTTTTTTATTGTTTAAATTCTGCTGCCTGGATCATATGGCCGACGGATCCGATCGGTTTGTGGTCTGCATTTTGTAATATCATGCATTAGCTGCCATGTTTGTTTGGTTGGTGAGAAAAATGTAGGATGAAGAACTGAAGATTGAATATTTTTCGAATTTTTGAGAACTTGATAATCATAAATTGTATTTCTTGAATTCTTGAGTTTTCTTCAGTTGACATTGACATTTGAATAAAAAATAATTTCTACACATTCTTTTTCTTTCTACATAACTTGTTTATCTTCTACATTTGATTTTTCGGGAGAAGAAAAAAAAGTGTGAAATCAGTTCTCTTTATTTTTTTCTTTGTTTGAATAAACAAAATTTGGATTTCCATGAGATGGATTAAGTTAAGTTGAATTTTGGAAGAAATGTTTTTTGTGAGCGAAATATAGAATTACGTGTTTTTACATAAGTGATAAGTATTTTTATTTTTTAAGTTATTAACTTTTAATATAAATATCCTACAATTTACATAATAACATCATATGTCACACTAAAAAATCTCTCGAATTTTGGACGGTTTGATGCATGCGTTTTTTGGATCTCTGATCTTTTTGGTGCAAGTGGCCCTGAAACTGACCCCACCACTGGCTTATTCTTTCCTGGCTGATGTATGCCTGCTATCCGTATTTCTGACTTTTAGCTTTTCTTATAAGCTCAACAGTGGCTTTTGGCTTTTTCTCAATCACCCACTTTATCTTTCTCTGATATAGAAATAAAATATTTTCTGAATCTGTTTCCGGATACGATAATTTTAGATATTCAGGTCACTTATTTTAAATTATATTATCCTTATTAGTCATTCTATCGGCCCAAGGTTTAAATCCCTCATTTTCTCTCTTCAAAAACCCGAATTTTTTAATTCTTAGACTATAAACACAAAAGATTAAAAAGAATCTTGACTTAATCATATATGTTCCCAACTGGCCAACTTGCATTTTTTAGGAGAAATAACCCTCCCATTTAACGAGCAATATCTATATATAAAGCCAATGAAAAAGGTGAATAGTGATTTGATTCTATCAAATTTCAACAAAAAATAATTGAACAAAAATGCTCCTAAGACAAAAAATTTCAAAGTTATCCCAAAATAATGCATCAAATAAGGTAAGAGCATTTTCGTCATTTTAACAGTATTTTTTTAATAATAATAATTATTATTTTAATTAGTACATCCCAATAGGTAGGTAGGAGCATTTTCGTCATTTTAACAGTATTTTTTTAAATAATTATTATTATTATTTTAATTAGTACATCCCAATAGGTTAGAAATAATGTGATTCAATTTCTCTATTTTAAAACACGTTCAAAATATCTTAAGAGACATGTAATGTTGGTTATAAAAAAGGTCATTCGCACGTTGATAATAATGTGATTAAATTAGTTGTCAAATGATTTTTTTTTTTTAACAAACGATATTATCTACACTAAGGGGAGAGGGAGGGATGAGTTTAGTCTCACAATTAGCTAGTAATAATGTGATTTAATCTGTTGTTTATTAAATATTATTTTCTCTATTTTAAACACGTTCAAAACATCTTAAGAGGCGTGCAATGCCGATTATAAAAGAAGTCTTTCGCACTCGGATAATAATGTGATTAAATTAGTTGTCAAATGATTTTTTTTTAACAAAAGATATTATCTACACTAAGGGGGAAGATGGTGGGTTTAACCTCACAATAATGTGATTCAATCAATTATTTATTAAGTATTATTTTTTCTATTTTTAAACACGTTCAAAACATCTTAAGATGCGTGTAATGCTGATTATAAAAAAAGTTTTTCGCATGCAAATAATAATGTGATTAAATTACATTAAATTAGTTGTCAAATGATTATTTTTTATTTTAACAAACGATATTATCTACACTAAGGGGGAGGGCTTAGCCTTACAATATGCTAGCAATAATGTGATTCAATTAGTTGTTTATTAAATATTATTTTCTCTATTTTTAAACACGTTCAAAACATCTTAAGATGCATGTAATGCCTGTTATAAAAAACGTTTTTCGCACGCGGATAATAATGGGGTTAAATTAGTTGTCAAATGATTGTTTTTTTTTTTTGACAAACGATATTATCTATACTAAGGAGAGGGGTGGGCTTAGCCTCACAATATGTTAAAAATAATGTGATTCAATCGATTGTTTATTAAATATTATTTTTTCTATTCTTAATGTAAATTCTTTAGAGACTGATTTTATTATGTGAATTCAATTGCTTTAATTGGTTTATGAGGGGTTTCTTTTAGCATGATCTAAGATTATTCATTTACTTCAAATATTTGACTTTACTTTTGTCAATTTACGCATATAAATACATTTAAAACGTGTAAGTCACGCGTAGCACGCTGTGATCACGGGCGTGCATGAAGGCTAGTGTCACATTAGTCATGATAAATCAAAAGATGTTCCTACCAAATTATCATGTCATTTGTCACACTATTATTTGATGATTAATTATGTTACTTAAGTATACATGAATTTGATTAATTAGTCAAAGCACAATGTGTTCGTTTATTTGCATTTAAGTTGAAGTCTCTATACTTCGTAGATTAAAGTAGTTTAAAATATCACTTGTTAGTACAGAGATGTTAATAATCATAAATGTCTATCTTCCTGTACTTTTCTTTAATTTTGGTGTTGGTGGTATTTTTTGACTGGATATTTGACATTAGTAGTTTTACCCCGTTTATATTTTTTACTCAATTGACTTGATTTTACTTTAACCAGGGAGGTCTTCTTCTGTGGTTAGAGGAATTGGAAAATATAGCACCGATGCTTCCATTGAGTCACCAATCTCTCCATCCGTCAAAGTAAATTATACTCAGCTTCTAATTAATGGACAATTTGTAGATTCTGCATCAGGTGATCTTTCTTTTCCTTCACGAGTTGTCTAACAGTTTGTGTTTCTCAGCATTGTGTCAAGCATTCATGTTGTTGTAATTTAACTTCAATTTAGCATTTTCTGGTTCTTCGTGTGACGCTTGGATTTGGTCTCAGGGAAAACTTTTCCCACATTGGACCCCCGGACTGGGGAAGTGATTGCTCATGTCGCTGAAGGCGATGTTGAAGATGTAAACCGCGCAGTTTCTGCTGCCCGCAAGGCCTTTGATGAAGGACCGTGGCCTAAGATGACAGCTTATGTAACTACTCATTTTACTTGTTCAATGATAGTATATGGTTATGTGAATTGTTTCAAGTTCAGTGCTTTGTTCAAATTTTCTAATAGAACATCATTTTGCAGGAAAGATCACGAGTCCTCTTCCGCTTTGCTGATTTGATTGAAAAGCACAATGATGAAATTGCAGCCCTTGAGACTTGGGATAATGGGAAGCCATTTGAACAGGCCGCTAAAATTGAAGTACCAATGGTTGTTCGGTTTTTTCGTTACTATGCTGGTATGGACCTTTTTTACACAACTACACCACATGCTTTATGGGGTTTGAACAAAATTCATGTTCTAATCTTGGATACGCCACAGGATTTGCGGACAAGATTCATGGTCTCACGGTTCCAGCCGATGGAGAGTATCATGTGCAAACCTTGCATGAACCTATCGGTGTTGCAGGTCAGATTATACCATGGAATTTCCCTCTTCTCATGTTTGCTTGGAAGGTTGCGCCTGCTTTAGCATGCGGCAACACCATTGTTCTGAAGTCCGCAGAGCAGACACCGTTGTCTGCTCTATATGCAGCAACTCTGTTGCAAGAGGTACTACATGAATAAAAATTTACCGCATCACCTTTTTTGATAAGTTCACTTTCCCATGCGTTTGCTTCGATGTGGTCTCATTTGCTTCAATGGTGTCTCAAGTCCAGTTGAAGTAGTTTTAGAGATAATCTGCCTTTCCATGCTTACTGTGGTGCTTTACCTTTCATTCTGATTTGCCGGATTTTAACAATTTTCTGTTTTGAGTTGAACTGTGAGTGGATTATGTGAATGAGCTTTCACATTGATATTTCAATTACTAATGCTGATTGATTTTCCTTTTGGTTTTTTTTTTCACAGGCCGGACTTCCTCCAGGTGTTTTGAATGTGGTTAGTGGTTTTGGTCCAACTGCTGGTGCATCCCTTGCTAGTCATATGGACATTGATAAGGTAATGTATAATTAATGTAAGTTTCTTTCTTGTAGTTAGCCATCTTATGTAAGTTCATAAGAACTGAGAATTTCTCATATATTTATTATATCCACAATAACATCTTTTGCTCAAGCGTAACTTCTCCAAACTCATGATGAACAAATGTTGCTCAAGGCTGCAACGAATTCGAGTAATAGTAATGCGTCTGCTAGTGTACCAGTTTGCAACTTTGCATCAATTTGTTATCTGATTGCAATGTTCCTGCTAAAATTACCGTTCATCCCTCCACAGTTTGCGTTTACTGGATCAACTGACACCGGAAAAAAAATACTTGAATTGGCTGCCAAAAGCAATCTTAAGACCGTAACTTTGGAGCTTGGCGGGAAATCCCCGTTCATTGTATGTGAGGATGCTGATGTAGATAAGGCTGTTGAGATGGCACATTTCGCTCTATTCTTTAATCAGGTATCTAAGCATTGTCTTCGGAAAAAAGTTTGATTCTAAGAGGCAAAGAAATCCATTTGCTGATTACATGACACCTCTGTTTGTAGGGTCAATGCTGCTGCTCTGGTTCTCGTACTTTTGTACATGAAAAAGTATATGATGAGTTCTTAGAGAAAGCAAAAGCCCGTGCTGAGAGACGCCTTGTTGGAGACCCGTTCAAAGGGGGCATTGAGCAAGGTCCTCAGGTAAAACAAGTGACACCTCTATTAATCTCTGACCATTAAACATACTGCTGTCGAATGTTGTTTACACAGCCTCACCTGCATTTCCGGTTTTGTATTCTAAATCAGATCGATTCGGTCCAATTTGAGAAGATCCTGAAGTACATAGATTACGGTGTTAAAGCTGGAGCTAAACTGGAAACCGGAGGAGAGAGGGTTGGCACAAAGGGTTTCTATATTAAGCCCACCGTATTCTCAGATGTTCAGGTACTAATTTACATTGCAGATCATAAAAACCATAATATTTATCGAGAAGCCGAAACATGATTATATATTTATATTGATCTAAACATTACTGTCCCGTGGAGTAGGATGACATGGCAATAGCTTGCGAAGAGATATTTGGTCCGGTGCAGACCATCTTGAAGTACAAGTAAGCAATAAAATCCTCCTCTCTATGCCTGCTGTGATTACAGCGTCTGGCGCTTCCATTAGAACTAACGATATGGCTGATTGCAGGGATCTAAATGAGGTGATACGAAGAGCAAATAACTCTCGCTATGGACTTGCTGCAGGGGTCTTTACACAAAACATAGACACTGCAAACACATTGGCTCGCGCATTGCGCGTCGGTAGTGTATTTATAAACTGCTACTATGTCTTTGATGCCTCTATTCCTTTTGGAGGGTACAAGATGAGTGGAATCGGAAGAGAGAAGGGCATTTACGGTCTTTCCAATTACTTGCAAGTCAAGGCTGTTGTCACCCCCCTGAAGAATCCTGCATGGCTATGAACTTCATAAGCTTTTTTTTGTCATTGCCAAAAATAAATGGAGAACTGCATCAAAAGAAGTGGCTGTGATGTCATGATGGCATTAGGGTGGTGATGATGATGATAAAAACTTTTGCTTCTTTGTGATGAACTCTAGAAATGTTTCTGTGTAATTATTGTTGGTTAAGTTAATCAGTATTTTAGTGGTTGGTCTAATGGCAACTCAACTTTCTATGGTTTGTTGATGCATCATTTTCTCCTTTTCAAGTCACAAATCAAGACTCAGTTTACATGATTATTGTGTCTTACTCTATCTGTCATTAATAGTATGTTTATTTTTTGTCAAAATTAATTGTATGTTAATTAGTTGTTTTGATAATTATGATACGCGGATCTAACCATGTGTGAAGCGAAATTTAACTAACGCACAAATTTAAACCCTCTTTTTGACAATTGTAGTATAGATGTAAGTAGGGTATCGTTCTAGGCCGGGGATTAGGAGGGATTGCTAATCAAAGTCAAATTTAAATTAAAAACATAAAAACAAAATTTAAAACACTAAACTAAAATCAAAACACTAAACTAGAATAACTCAAAATAAAACTAACAAATATTCTAAAACAAATCAAAAGACTCAAAATAATTCAAGACTCAAGAAAACACAAACTAAATTTATTTCTAACAAATCTAACACTTTAAAATAAATGGGGGATTGATTTTTAACGAAATTGAATTTAAAACAGAAACTTAAAAACAAACTTCAAAGAAAATATATTTTGATAAAATGATAAGACACTAGTTAGAGGGTTCCTTATCCACACATAAATACATGCATACAATTTGATTCCCAGTTATGAATTCAACAAACGAATAAATGACAATGCTCCAAGTTAATTAGGTCCGCTTAAATTAACCTTCAGATTTCCCTAGATTCATTGAATTGGACGGGATACGCATCACAACCAAATTATTCTTATCAAGTTCTCTAACTATGGAATACGCATGATAGAGAGACATATCAAAGATCATTAAGTTCAATGGAAATCATAAGCATCGACTAGGCATTCATAACTATGGAATACGCATGTTAATCCAACCTAGGGTTTACTAAACACAATCGTGACTAGCGATTTTTACTACTCATGGATATAAGTTCATAACGATTAGGTGAAATTCCCTTATATCCTAGCATCAAGTCTATGCATGCAAATTAAGTGTCGACCCTTAACCCACATACATAAACAAGTTATTAATCAACACAGAAAAATAAACCACATCCAACATTCATAAATTCATAACTGGAGTAAATCAAATTATAAACAAATATTCATGACTTCAAATTCACCTCTCACCAAATAGAAATTAATTACACATTATTCATAAATTAAAACATAAAATAAACATAAGTTTGGAGGATTAAACCGAGAGAGAAATTTCTTCCTCTGTCACCGTGCTGCTCCTGCGTGTTGCTGCTGTCTCGCTGACCTCTATTCTTCTCAGCCTTCTGACCTGTCCTCTGCGCGCCATGGCTGACCTGCCAGACTCCTCTGTCAGTCCTCTGAGCTGCCCAAGGCAGCGCCTGCTTCTGCCCTCCAAATGCCGCACGCTGTTCCTCGCTGCAAGGCAGCTTCTTATCCTTTTATTCCTCTGACCTGTTCCCGAGGCTCCTCTCTCGCCAGCTACCTCCTCCAAATCACGTCAGCCCCCTGCTCTCTCTCCGCGTGTCTCACTGGCAAGCTGCCAAGGGCAGCCTGCCCTTTCTTTCCACTCCTCTCCCCAAGAGCCCGTCCGTCCCCTATTTGCCGAGACCTCCTTTTATTTCATTTAATTCTCTTTCGCAAGACTCCCCGAGGAGCCTGTCTCCTCTCTATTCTTCTCCTTATTATATTTTTTCTTCTCCTTTCTGCGTTCCACCCGCTGCCTTAGCAGCTTTCCTTTCACTTTTATTTCTTTATTTCCTCACTCATTCCCCATTTATCTTTCTTTATTTTCGCCACTAACCTTCCCATGCTCCATTCTGACTTACTTTTCCTTTCTTTTAAAATGTGCACTCTGCATGCTTTCCAACCTTTTCTATATTTTAGCTTTTCTCATTATTCCCCCCGAGGACTTCACACTTGTTTATTTCATTCTTTTCTTTAAGCTGCCACACTTTTCTTTTCTTTACAAAAACAAATCATGATGATCATCATGAATTATTATTATTATATATATATATATTATTTAATTTAAAAGCTAATCTACATCGGACGAATTTATTACATAAAATCACACTTATACTATTTTTATTTTCTTAACTGGATAAATTCGATAAAACACAAAAACAAAGCAAATAACTCAAAAATATAAGAAACTAACTAAGAAAAGACGAGAGAATTTGATGTAAAATATGTATAAATATGAGCTTATCAATGTGCCAACTGAATCCAAAACCTTTTAGCATCTACAGAGCCAAGTGAACCCAAAACTTAAATCAACGTTCAATCCATTTATTTTCACCTTCGCTCATCGTAAAGTTTTGAAAATTAAGGTAAGACTTTCCGTTGAGGTTCTTGAGGGTAGAACCCCATTTGACAATGTTGTGGGCCTCACTGTTATATTTTTCACTTATTTTTTTTACTTTTCGACTTAAATATTATACTAAATATATACTTGTTGCTCAATAAATCGTAAATCCGTTTCCAAATACATTATAAAGATTTCCTTAAATGCTCACGGAAAATATTTTGGGAAAAAAAAAATTTGAACACTCACGGTTTTCAGTCACTTTTGCAAATTTGTACATAAATCACTATTCAATCTATTTATTTTCACCTCTGCCTCACTGTAAAGTTTTGAAAATTAAGTTGAGACTTTCCATTGACATTCTTGCGTGGAACCCATTTGACAATGTTTTGGGTCTCACTACTATAGTTTTTAAGGAGTTTTAACGAAAAGTCCACGGTACTGTTCATTTTAATGAAAAACTTACACTAAAAAGTCAAACCTAGTACTATTCACTTTACCCTTTATTTTATCCTTATCATTAAAACTCAAAGTTTTCAAAGCCCTTTTCATTAGTTTTCCTTAATTTTTACTTATTTTTTTAAAATTTTGTATTAAATATTCTACTAAATATACATTTGTTGCTCAATAAACCGTAAAACTGCCTTCAAATTCCTTAACAATTTAACTTAATGCTCACGAAAAATATTTCGCAAAAATGAAAATTTTGCATTTATGACAAAAAATGTGGGTTGACACTCAAGGTTTTGAGTCGGTTTTGCAAATTCATAAATAAATCAATGCTCCCGCAAAACATTTCACGAAATAAAAAATTTGAACTTTTAACAAACAAACGTGGGTGTTAGGCACCCACGCCAAATGAGGCAAACTCTGCGCACGTAAAACAAGGCGAACCTGGACGCAAAAAAAAAAACAAAACGGACTTTGTGCACGTAAAACGAGGTGAGCTCATGGCACACAAAAAGAAGCGAGCTCCATTCATGCAAAACAAGTCAGCCTCTGCTCATCGAAAATACGGCGGCTTCTGGCATGCAAAACGAGGTGGGATCCATAGCGCAAGTTGAGGTCGGCTCGGTGCACGAAAAATGAGGATATAAATCTAAATCTAAAGGTATTTTTGAATCTAAATAAAGTAACGTAAGAAGGAAAAAAATTAAACGAAAAAAATTAAAAAGCAGAAAATAAATAAATTTAATTCAAAATGATACGACCGTTACTTCGCTGCCTATTGCCCACAATGCCCACAATAGCTGTCACAGGTAGCAATTGCTCCAAGTACCAATTGCTAGCGTCATACTGATCCCTCATTTTCAAAATTTATTTATTTATTTTTATTTCAACGCTACATTGAGGCACATTCAATTGTCTTTGAAAATCAAATAGTGTTTGTGGAGCAAAAAATAATCAAGAAAAATATGGTGGCGACACGTGGATTTATGGGTAAAAGGACAAAATTACCCTCGAGGCACATCGGAACTCCCACGCGCAAGTAGCGGACAATCACAATTCAATCAAGGTCAAAAGTGATCAAAATAGGTATTTATTCAAAACCTATTTCATCCATCCTCATCAAATCCTCCCCACAAGGTAACCCTTAATTATTCATTCAAATTAGGATTAATTACCTAAATTAATTGATTAATTACCTAAATTAATTGATTAATTTCCTAATTAATTAATTAATTTTCTAATTAATTTCCTAATTGATTGCAAGATATTATTTTGACATAATATTTTGCAATTAGAGCAAAAAAACCACCATAAGTGGCTGGACCCTTTTTCTCCAAATAGGGGCCGGCCACACCCCTATATAAACACCCACATTTCTCCAAAAACTTAAGTCCAATTATCTTCTAAAATTCTCCAAATTTCTCTAAACACTTTCTCCCTCAAATTCTAACTGTGGCATCGAAAGTTTTTTTCGGCCAAAGCCCCCCTATTCATCGTGGGGGCGTGAGGCTCTTGGCATTGATCAAAGGTGTTAATTGTTTTGCAGGTGCATTTTCGTCCAAGAAGAAGAAGGCAAAAATTTGCATTCACAAATTAGTACTTTCATTGAGAGTTTGAGTCACACGCTCGTAGAAGACTCTCGCATTCAAGGTCTTTTGTTTTCTTGTTTATTTGTAGATTTTTTTTGTACGTTATTATTCTTGAAATTTTTGTTTATAAAAATTCTTAGATAAAACGTAAAAAAGAAGTACAATGACAAGAGATTCGAAAACCTCGACGAAAGGAAATTTCAACGTTTAAGAAATGGGACCATTGAGATCCACGAGGCTAAACTCGACAACAAGTGGAACGACACCACCACCACGAGGCCCCACCGTGGTAGCCACCACGGAAGCAACCTTAGCAGCCACCCTCGGCAAGGCCCACGTCGCCAAGGCCTCGGCCCAAGCTGTGCCCTTCAAGCCCACACGGGCCCAAGCCCAAGTCGAGCTAGCCCGAGCCACCTAAGCCCAACGCGTTGCTTAGCCGAGCCCTAGCCTTGCACCTGCGTGCATCACATGCAATCCAACCTACTCCCGTGGTGTCCCAAGCAGCCCAAATCGGTCCAAGGCCGGTTCAATTGTCCCGGCTCTATATTTCTGCGCCGACGATTGAACCGGTACTATTATCACCCTATTTCTTCACGGATTTGACATTTTCCAAATCAAATCTCCCGTCCGGAGTCTACCACACTTCCATTACTCAAGGAGACGCATTATGTCCAAGCTCTTCCAACCCAAATGTAAAACAACACTTGTCTTAACAAGTCGTAAAGTTAACGAGCACATTCGCACAACAAAAAACCTTGGTGAATAAGCTCTTGCAACACACCGAGATGCAACGTACATTTGACGAGATGTCTCGAAGTAAGACAAGGGCAGACGAAGAACCTCTCCAGCAGCGTTCTGGCAAACAGTCACTCGACCAACCACAAACCAAGCGTTCCGGTAGTGTACACTCCCGACTGGGCCCCCGAGATAGCGTATACTCTAGTCTTAGCACGCAGAGGAACTTGCACTTTCAGTTAGGCCCACGGGTAAGCATACACTCACCGTTGGGGACACACTCTGTAGATCAACATAAGCAACCTTCCAAACGAAGTGTTCATTCACGGCTAGGCCTGCAAGAAGCATCATCCACCTCATATCAGAGTATGCGGCACGACGGACGGAGAGAAGCAGTCACTCAATCCGGTTCAAGTTTAATCGGCAATCTATCAGAAATTCACTCGCCTGCTAGGGATGTACCGCATGCACTGCAACCGAGGCGTAAACAAGTCGAACATATAGAAGAGCAGCCTAGACCAGCAAGTCAAGACCTGGGGCCGTCGAGAGCTTCGTTACCCCAGCAAAGGCAAATTCAATAGAAAGTATAGAGGCTCTTGAACTAGCGGTTGTGTGATTTCCAACGCAATGAAGTCATCGACGAAGCGCTATGACGGGACATGACCAACATAAGCAGGTCACCCTTCATGGACGAGATCGAGTAGGCAGAGCCTCCACGCAAGTTTAACATGCATTTTCACATTCTTCAAAGGAGATGGAGACCCGGAGAGGCATTTGAAACACTACCGAAGCGCGATGGTCCTTTATCGGAACAACGATGCTCTTATGTGCAAGATATTCACCACAACTTTACAAGGTGAGGCGCAAGATTGGTTCCACACCCTACCGCCACGATCCATCCAGAGTTTTGATGATCTTTCCTTAGTTTTCACCAAAGAATATTCATCCTACTGCTTGATCAAAAAGAAGTCCAACCACTTGTTCAACGTGAAGAAGAACCCAAAGGAGTCACTCCGCGACTACGTGAAGAGGTTTAAAGCAGAGAATGCGAAGATAGTTGGATGTGACGACTCAATAGCAAGTGCAACCTTCCAAAAAGGACTTCCATTAGACCACCTACTGTTTGGAGAGTTATCATGAAAGAAGATATAACCCTGACAGACTCTTTCACTTTGGCAGAGAAGCATACACTTTGAGACGAGGCTTGGCAAGCAAACAAGGCGCCCGAGTAGCTTTAAAAAGAGTCGGAAGTGGCTCAAAAGAAGGAGGACACGAAGCAGTACAACAAAAGCAGGCAGGATGCCAAGCGTAGGGATCGACCCACGACTAAAGAAAGTTTAGCACCCAAGAGTTACTCTAAGTTCTCGATCCTGATTCACCAAATCTTTTGTGACATTAAGAGCGAACCATGGTTCAAGCTACCAAAGTAATCAAAGGGAGACACTTCCAAGTTGGACCACACCAAGTACTGCGTATTCCACTGAGGTCCCGGTCACACAACTAATGAATGCTACACTTGGAAGAACTACCTAAAGAAGCTTGTGAAAGAAGGTAAAGTCGACAAATACTTGGACAAGCCGACTACGTAGCCTAGAAGGAATGTGGATGCCGACGAAGAACCACCCAACAAGACCAGATTAATGAAATCTTCACCGAATCTGAGCACTTACCAATAATTCAAAGAATAGGAAGATCCAGCAAGCTCTACTAGTCTCGTAAGTCCAAGCAATCGACACCCAACCTGGACCCATAATTGGCTTCACCGAGCAGGATGTTGAAGGTGTCGATTTCCCGCATGACGACGCACTAGTAGTATTCGTCCAATTGGCCATGCCATAGTCGATAGAATGATGGTGGACAATGGAAGTGCAGTCAACCTACTTCAGTTCTCAGTAATTAATAAGATGGGCTTGGAAAACACAATCATACGCCGAGCGGAGGTAATTACCAGATTCAACGGACACACCTCGACTGTCATCGGCCACATCACACATGACGTGAAAACACAACCACTTGTCTCAAAGCACACGTTCACAATAGTAAGCGACTCGTCTCCCTACAATAGGATTTTAAGGAGACATTGGCTAATAAAGCTGGATGTCGTCACTTCCATCAAGTATAAAAAAATCTGATTCCGCATCCCGAGAAGAGGAATCGGAGAAATCAAATCTGACCAGGCCGCATCTCGACGATGCACTGTGCAAGTATTGAATGAATCAAAGAAGAAGACATGTACCCCCGTAGAGGTTTCCAAGGTCCAAATGGACGATGAAGCTACCAAATAGCAATTATCGCAGATGGATCAAGAAGATGGTGTCCAAACCGACGCATAAGCAGATGAGATAGGATGAAAACCTAAAAAAGACGCCAAGGACATCGTTCTTGATCCCCAGCTGCCGGAGAAGACTGTTAGAATTGGCTCATGTCTGAGCCTGAAGGAAAATGAAGAATTCACAGTTTTCCTTAGGGAAAATTGTGACATCTTCGCATGGTCACCTTCTAACATGCCCGACATCGACCCCAAGATAGCTTGCCAAAAGCTGCATGTCGACCCCGCTGCCAAACAAGTGATCCAAAAAAGAAGACATTTCGCACCCGAGCGAGTGACGATCATCGAAGCTAAAATTAACAAGCTACTCAAGGCCGGATTCATAGAAGAGGTAGCGCACTCAGCATAGCTTGCCAACGTCGTGCTAGTGAAGAAGAAAGAGAAGGGCAAGTAGAGAGTTTGCGTAGATTACACCGACCTCAACAAAGTATGCCCAAATGATCTTTATCCACTTCCCCGAATCGATCAATTAGTAGATTCGACTACTGGGAACCAGCTGCTCAATTTTTTAGACACATACTTCAGCTACAACCAAATAGCCATGTACGAGCCCGACAAGGAGAAAACCACGTTCGTGATCGAACGGGGCACCTTCTGCTTCAAGGTCATGCCCTTTGGCCTCAAGAACGCTAGAGCCACTTACCAAATGTTAGTAAACATGATGTTTAAGAAGCAAATTGGAGTAACCATGGAGGTCTACGTCGATGACATCATAGTAAAGGGCAAGCAGCGATCAGATCACATCGGCAACTTGGTAGAAACTTTTGACATCCTTAGAAAGTACAAGATGAAGCTCAATCCCGCCAAATGCACATTCGGAGTATCTTCATTCAGATTCTTAGGGTACCTAATAACCCAACGAGGAATCGAAACACATCCCAAAAAAAATCCGAGCAATCCTAGAGATGAAGTCTCCAACTAGCTTAAAGGAGATCCAAAGCTTAACTGGACGATCAACTACCCTCAACCGCTTTCTCTCGCGGTCCACCGATTGATGCAAACTTTTTTTAAGGCTATCAAGATGGCACAACGAGACAAATGGAATGATGAGTGTGAAAGAACTTTCCAAGACCTGAAGAAGTATCTCACATCACCTCTCTTATTATCCAAGCTGGAAATAGTGGATGACTTATATATCTACTTGGCAGTCTCAGAAGTAGCAGTGAGCTCTACCCTCATATGAGAAGAGTTGGGGGCTCAATTGCCGGTATTCTACACTTTTAAAGCTCTCATCGATGTGGAAACTAGATATCTGAAGATCGAGAAATTAATTCTGGCACTAGTTGTTACGGCTCGAAATCTCATACCATACTTTCAAGCTCATACAATCATCGTCATGACTCAATATCCTCTACGATCAATCTTACATGGTCCAGATGCTTCTCAACGAGTGATGAAATGGGCGTTGGAACTTGGCCAATATAGTTTAGTTTTCTGACCCCGTATGGTGATAATGGCCCAAGCTTTGGCGGACTTCATAGCATAATTTACGCCTAGCTTAGGCAACGCGACAGAGCGGCACAACGACGCCTCGGAAGTAGCCGAACACACCTTAGCCGTGCCTGCTCTACCCGATGGAGACTTATGGCATTTGCATGTTAACGGCGTATCCAACTACAAAGGCTCGAGAACAGGCGTGGTCCTTGTCACCCTAGACGGTTCGATGCCTGAGCAGACGATTACTTTAGGCTTCAAAGCATCCAACAACGAAACAGAGTATAAGGCCCTACTAGCAGGCTTCTGAATGGCAAAAGACTTGGCGGTGAAAAAGCTTGCAATTCATTCTGATTCCCAACTAATCACCAGCCAGACTACTAGGGAGTACATGGCAAAACAACCGAGGATGACGCAATACCTAGATAAGCTACGCAAGCAACTTGAGGCATTTCAGACTTACACCCTCACTCAAGTTCTGCGGGCAGACAACACCCACACTGATGTGTTACCCGGCTTAGGCTCCGCCCTCGACCACCAACTCAAACGCTCAATTCTGGTCGAGTATTTAGATAAACTAAGCATAGAGGCGGAGCTGGCAGCCGATATGTCATAGGTTAATGCTACTTCCAACTGACATAGTTCTATAATAGACTACTTGGTCAATGACACTCTCCCCACGAAAAAGGTTGGAGTCTAGAAAGCTTCAAATAAAGGCGGCACACTACTACATGTGGAACGGTATTCTCGTCCGAAGATCCTACACTAGACCACATCTCCGCTGCCTAGCGCCTCCCGACGACCTAAATGTTCTAAGCTCAATCCACGAAGATGTTTGTGGAAATCACTCTGGAGACCTATCTTTAGCGCAAAATGCTCTTAACACAGGCTATTACTGGTCTACCATGCACCAAGATGCTAAGGAGTTAGTACAAAAATACGACCGCTGCCAACGCTACAAGCCGGTACTAGCATTGCCTGCCAGCAAACTACACCCACAGATGAGTCTTTGGCCGTTCATGTAGTGGGCAATCAACTTGGTAGGGCCAATGCCGCCCGCTACTGGGGGCAGATGCATGATGATCGTGGCAACCGATTACTTCACCAAATGGGTAGAAGTAAAGCCCATGACAACCACGACTCAAACGAACATAGAACACTTCATGTGGAGGAACATCATTTGTCGATTTGGCATCCCTCAATCCATCATCACCAACAATGGCCCGCAATTCGTGGGCAAAGATTTGGCGAAATTCTTCCAAAAGTATAGCATCAAGCAGTACATGTCCATGCCGAGATATCCTCAAGGTAATGGGTAGGCCAAAGCATTCAACAAGATGATTCTCGACTACCTCAAGAAATCCCTCTCCGAGAAGAAGGGAAAATGGTCAGACGAACTTCTCGGATGTCTATGGGCATATCGCACGACCAAGCGACGAGCTTTTGGTAAGACTATTTTCTCTTTAACATTTGGTTTATAAGCAATTATTCCTCCCAATGTCATCGTGCAAAGTATCAGCACTCTACTGCTAAGCATTGAGTAGAACAATAATGAGATGTCCATAAGCTTAGATTTGGCATAGGAGGAGCGCGAGCAGACTATCACCTGTATCGCAGCCTACCACCAGCAGCTTCTCTCCAGCTATAACAAAAAGGCCAAGATCTGACAGTTCCAACCCTGGAGATCTAATCCTAAGGAAAACCTTCATCACTGCCCGCATAGAAGGCTAAAAAAAGATGGATCTCATATCGGAAGGTCCATACAAGATTAGCTGGGTATGCGGCAAAGGTAATTACACTTTCGCCACCATGAACGACAAATAGATCGAAAAGCAGTAGAAGGCCTATCCAATTGTGACCTCTCGCTACATTAAAGCCCGAAGAACTCAAGCAGCTCAACGAGCACCACCTTGCGAGCCGAGGATTATCCAATTGTTATGCAGTATCTACTTTACAGCCAAGTTTTTTGTTCGTTTCACTCATTTTTCAATAAGGAATTTAGAAGTAATTTACAACTTGGCTCAACTACATGCTTACAACAATTGATCACTCTTGCATTTCAAAAGAAGATCACGCCCTACTTAGGGACTCATCGCAGGAATTGCACCCTTCCCCCCCCCCCCCCCCCGAAAGACTAACCATGCTCTCTAATGCGAGAGGGTAAACTAATTCCTCGACACCCACATGAGTCTATTCTCCAAAATGGGAGGATAAACTCTACACTACGAATATCCAGACATGGATGAGCCTGGCTACCCTAGTATAACTAGATGCACGATGGCTTGCGTCGGGATTTCTAGAAGTAGCCACAATGGTTTTTTTCAAGGCTTAGCTAATTGAAGGATTTTGGGTCTTTTGGCCTAATCCGCGGGGAACCGGGCCTCAGAGACGGAGGGGGCACATTACACAATACGCCCTATGGATAGCTGCCCTGGGACCCTAAAGCTGCTACCGAGTGCACTAAGGTATCCTACGGTTTCCAGAAGACTACCTACGGTTTGCTCTTCGAGCAGTAAGCCGCACTAAAATTATACAACCGCACGTTTCTATGAGAGGTTAAACAAGTTAGCACGCATATAGAAAACTTCATCCATTGCCGGCATGCTACGCAATCGATGGGCTTCAATTCTGCCAAAGCGCGGAACGACCTACACCAAGTCCTAAAGTGTTGTGATACTTGCTACACAACCCACAGAATTGAGAAAGCCAATGTTAATAGCCTAGTGGTCCCGCAGACCTGTCTGCTTCTGTAAGTAAGGCGTCTGGCTGCCAACCTTATGGCTAACAACTTTGCAAAGTTTTACACCAACACCTACGGCTGCATAGGCTACGCGGGCCTGTCTGCTTATAGAAAAGTAGCATGCATGCCACCGGTCTATAAAGTCTAAAGGTTAGGGCATGAACAAAAGAAGCAAAGATGGAGAAAAGTGAAGGAAGTGAGTTTATTAAATTTTCTAGCAAAATTGATAAACGACAAGGAAAGACCGAATGAGTTTAAGCAAAGCAAAAAGCAAAAAGCAAAAAGCAAAACGAAAAAAATCCTAAAGACTACCTAGAAGACTACTCCTCAACAGCTTGGACGCTCCATGACTACTCGGTCGCCACACCTCAGCAGCCGTGGCACCCTCAATAGCGGCACCACCCAACGCTCTACCCTCGGCTGCTCCAGCCTGGGCATCAGCTTCTCCAACTACTTCACCAATGGAAGCCTCAGAAGTAAAGGCGAGCAATTCTTCTAGAGAAATGGAGAAGGTCTCGAAGTCTTTACCAGAAAACTCAAAGTCAGACGGCCGCCCAAAGAGATGGTCTACATAATCCAGCTTGTAGAAATCAGCTTGACTCTAAGTAAGCGAAGCCTCGAGCCTAGCCTTCTCACCCTTCAACTGCTCATTCTCCTCGAGCAGACCAGCACGGACGCGCTGCAGATCCTCCACTTCCTTCTTCAAACTGTCATTGATCTTCAAAGCACCCTGAAATTCCAACACTTGAGGTTCAAGCCTATCAACGACCTTCTTGAAGTGGATCACTTGGTTATAAGCAGCGATCAGTTCTTCATCCTTTGCGGAGCTTAGAGACGGCACGCTCAATGTCTTAAATATGAGGTATGTAACACCCAATCTCCTTTTCTGCACTTTCATACTTATCATGTTATTTTAGTTTGATTATCTGTCTGGTTTGGTTTCGTTATTGGCTCGGTTATTTCAAGAGCTAATGACTGTATGTATGATATGAACAACTTCTATTTTTTTCAATGAAGCTTTGTACAAAATCATTGTTATATTGCAATGTATTGTAATTCTTTTTCCATTTAAAATCACTAATAAATCATTCATGATTGTTTCAATGTACAAAACTATCTGCTCGAGTTTCTCCGATTTCCAGCCTTGTTTGGTAGGGTAAAAGAAGCTGACTGTTTTCGGGTTGAGGTATCAAGTGCCCTTTCAAGTTTTGATACCACTCGCTCCATGCTTGGCCTCTGCAACTTTAGTCCTGTGCACGACAAAGCTAGGTTGAACACAAGGTCAAAAGCTTCTACCGAATACTCCCCGTTAAGTTTGGGATCTGCGAATTCTGTTACATCACCTCCTGTTGTGAGAGCCCTTGCCTGAAGAACAAAGATGCGGAACATAAGTAGCCGAATCAGGGACTCGAAATAGTTTTGCCAATATGTGGGGAAAAAGTATGAACTTTGTTACCATTTTACTAAGAGGCATTGGTTTGTTTGAGTTTAGATTGATAACCCTGCGCCCTGAGATAAGTTGCAGAAAAACTATTCCAAAACTGTAGACATCTCCTGAAGCATTTACGCGGTGATTCTTTCGGTACTCAGGATCAACATAACCGAATGTGCCTCTCACTTCTGAGCTCACATAAGACTGTCCCAAGTCCATAACTTTAGATAACCCAAAGTCTGACAGTTTTGATCGAAAGTTTTCATCAATGAGAATGTTTGTTGGCTGCCAGTTGGGAATGCGACAAGAAAAGAAGTCGGATGAAAAGAGTGGTAAACGAACAGCTACAGTGGCGGCGTAAAGAAAAAATATATGTTCCTACCTTGATATCACGGTGAACAATGCAGCCTCCCGGATAAGTGTGCAGAAACCAAAGACCCCTAGGGCTGTCAATCGCAAGCTCAAGTCTCGTTCTCCATGGCAGATTTTTATCTTTACCTGCAATCAGCTTTGATTGAATTGGCCTTCCAAATGATGAAAACGCCTGAGAAAATCTACACGAATGGAAATGGGAACTTACCCAATAGCCACTCCGAAAGGTTCCCATTTTGACACAGTTCATAGACCAGGAAATATTCTTCTACATCCTCACAAGAGCCAAGCAAAGCTACAAGGTTTGGATGTCTAACATCGGAAAGGCTCGTTACTTCGCGGATGAATGTCTCAACAGATCCATCGTTGATTATGTGCTTCACTGCAACATGTTTCCCATTTGACAGTATGCCTTTGATAGTATGCTTCTATAAGGGCTAAAAGAATTTTCTAACAACAAAAAGTGTTTCTGACTACTGTTTCTAAATTCACTTCTTAGTAAAAGCGCTTATGAGTTAATAGCAGAAGCAGTTCCAACAGTTTAACAAAATGATACAACTTACTGTTGTAAAAAATGAAGACATGAAACAGTATCAATTTCTTTCTTGACAGCCAATACCTTCTGAAAGTTTCTGATCCCCAAGGCTTTCATACAGTGCTGAAACCCAATTCTTATCATCAATCCTCCTGCTTGTTAAAGTTACCAAAACTGCAAAACCACAAATATCAGCTTCAAGTTTTGACGACGACGACTCATTTTCCGATGATGCTACAATCTCTTCCCACCTTCTCAGACATGCACTACAAGCCTGATCCTGCTCGGTTTTTCGCCCGTGCCCAAAAGCTTACAATCTTCATCTAAATTTTCCAATGTGTTCCTCGTATTGTCAAAAACAACTTTCGTGTAGTCAGAGCATCCGCCGGCTCCACTTGTTAGCTTGTCAATTCCACAACTCAAAACATCATCTTTAATACCCTTCATTGAAATTAAGCAGTTTGTCTGCTCTGTCGAGTTTAAGAAGAGCTGCACTGTCCGGGGTGCCCTGTGCCCCGTCTGGTTTGCCCTGTGCCCCAAGGCGTAGCTCCGCAACAATTGCAGAAGAGAGAAAGCTGGTGTATGTGAGATAGCTCTGTCGTGTCATGTATTATGCAGGCTAATCTAAACAAGATTAGCATTTTGTTAATCAAACAATTAGTTAAGAATCAATCAAACCACAATATTTTATTGATATAAATAACAAGTAATGCCGAATGTAGAAATCTTGAGAGCGATTTCTGAAGTTGGTTGTTAAGAATTTAAGGGAATGACAAACCAATGGGACAAAACGCAGGGTACAATTCTCCTGCTAATCAAGCTCATTGGAGGTCAAAATTTCATTTAAAAATAGTGGAAGGCCGGTTGGAATGAGTACAATAAACTTAACCTAAGAATCGAGAAAACTCTGTGTAGGGACACTCGACCACGTTATTCGTAGGGCAATTCTCCAAAAAAAATAATAGCAGATCTTATGTATTTTGATCTCATTTCATGTTGGTCTCACCCAATATGAGAGTTTCCCTAATCAGGAAGCTCTACGACCCTACGTAAGATTTCCTTTTCAAAGACAGATGTTGCACTCAAGATCAAGATTCTTACCTTTAGTTCTAAAGGTCAATTTTCAAAATTGAGACTTTGAGCTGGTGTATGATTATCTCTCTGGTTTGACAAGCATACATTTATCACCCAAAGAATATCATTTAATAGCAGAAAATTACTTTGTAAAAGTCGCAATTCCAAAACACACTATCTTCTAAGAACTGTTTGACTTGATGAAGATCACAAATGCGATAA
The DNA here is from genome assembly GCA_035220775.1 of Malus fusca. Lineage (NCBI taxonomy): Eukaryota > Viridiplantae > Streptophyta > Magnoliopsida > Rosales > Rosaceae > Malus > Malus fusca. The sequence continues at coordinate 5,818,760 of CM069071.1, forward strand.
TTTTTATGCCACACAAACACCAGCAGTTATCAATTTGGACACCTAAACTTAAGATAAGTCAATTCAGAGCGCCAAATGGGAACGTCCCTCCCAAGTTGGAGAGGTTTTTCAGTGTGCCAAAATACAAGGTAGAACAACACATATTATACAATTTAAGAGATAATTGAAAATAATTTTTTTTATAACTATATAATATGTGATATTCTACCCTATATTCCGGCCACAATGATAATTTTCACTCCAAATCTACTTTCTTGCATTGGTTTGTGAGGATTCTAGGGATCCAAACATTCTCACTGTTTAGGTAGTCGTGCGGTCAGCTTTCGTTACGTACTGTTTGTATGTAATTTTAAATAAATTTCAAAATGATTTTTGACTGCACAATGTATGATAGACGGATAGGAAGTGAAAGAGAATCTCTAGAATCCTCACAAAGAGGATCTCTAGGATCTTCATAAAGAGAATCTGGATGAGATCCAAATCCAAGAAACATAAACATGAAGATTTTACATGCTTTCATTTTTCATTTAAATTGATTTTTCAGTATGCTCGAAATACTACATATATACTGTTTGACGTACTATTTTGTGTTCCAAACACGTTGAAAAATCTCTTATGAGTGTAGTGGGTTGACCATGATTCATGAGCCAATCAGTAATAACAATTCAATAATACAATAATATTACGCAATAAAGTTTGCAACCTTCCAGCAGCAGCAAAAGAAACGCCTATCTTTGTGGAATTCCCACTAACTGTTCATGTGCATTTGATTTTGTATAATTATATATTTTGAGGCCTCTCTCTCTCATATTATATATATCACACCTTTGGAGTTGCACCATTGAAGCCCGTCACCTGTCACCTTGAGAGAGCAAGAGATCAGTGGTGGTGCTGCAAACTATCGATCATGGCGACTCGGAGGGTCGGCTCGCTTTTGAATCGTTCCTTCACTTCTGCTTCTATGTTTTCCAAAGGTAATCAATCTACTAACCCAATTCCCCAATTCCAACGCCTTTTCTATCTGTTGTGTTTTTTTATTGTTTATATTCTGCTGCCTGGATCATATGGCCGACGGGTCCGATCGGTTTGTGATCTGCATTTTGTAATATCATGCATTAGCTGCCATCTTTGTTTGGTTGGTGAGAAAAATGTAGGATGAAGAACTGAAGATTGAATCTTTTTCGAAATTTTCAGAACTTGGGTGTTGAAATTTTGCAAAATACACAAAACCCATGTTGAATTTGATAATCATAAATTGTATTTCTTGAATTCTTGAGTTTTCTTCAGTTGACATTGACATTTGAATAAAAAATAATTTCTGCACATTTTTTTCTTTCGACGTAACTTGTTTATTTTCGTCATTTGATTTTTCCGGATAAGGAAAAAAGTGTGTGAAATCAGTTCCCTTTATTTTTTTATTGTGGTTTGATTAAAATTTTCTTTGTTTGAATAAACAAAATTTGGATTTCCATGAGATGGATTAAGTTGAATTTTGGAGGGTTAGATGCATGCGTTTTTGGATCTCTGATCTTTTTGGTGCAAGTGGCCCTGAAACCGACCCCACCACTGGCTTATTCTTTGCTGGCTGATGTAGGCCTGCGGAAAGGATCGGAGTTAGATTGTCCTGTTATCGTGTTTTTTCTATTTCTTTCTATTTGTGCGATCACAGTTAAGTCATGTTAATATTTTATATTAATTTTTTAATATTGACATGGTTTAACTGTGACCGCACAAATAGGAGGGGGTGAGAAGGGCACAGTAACAGGAGGGCAGACAATCTGTCTCGGAAAGGATCTCTTCCACCAAATCCATCAAATCAAAGAATTCGGATTCTTAAAATTTGATCCAACGGCTAAAGTTATTATAACTTTTAAAGGAACTCCTATTTTTAACCGTTTGATCAAATTTCAAGAACCTGAATCTCTTGACTTAGTGAATTTGATGGAAGAGATCCCTGCCATCCCTATTTCTGACTTTTAGCTTTTCTTATTAGTCAAGCTCAACGGTGGCTTTTGGCTTTTTCTCAATCACCCACTGTATCTTTCTATGATATAGAAATAAAATCTTTTCCGAATGTGTGTGTTCAGAAACGATAATCTTAGATATTCGGATCACTCGTTTTAAATTTTACTGTCCTTATTAGTCATTCTATCAGCCCACCTTGAGGTTCGAATCTCTCATTTTCTCTCTTCAATTATCCAAATCTTTGAATTCTTAGACTTCAGACACAAAAATTAAAAAGAATCTTGACTGTACCCAACTGGCCAACTTGCAGTTTTAGGAGAAATAGCCCTTCTATTTAACGAGCAATATGTCACATTAGTCATGATTATCTCAAAAGATGTCCCTACCACATTATCATGTCATTTGTCACACTATTTGGTGATCAAATATGTTACTTCAGTATACATGAGTTTGATTAATTAGTCAAAGCATAATGTGTCCGTTTATTTGCATTTAAGTTGAAGTCTCTATACTTCGTAGATTAGAGTAGTTTAAAATATCACCTGCCAATACAGAAATATTAATAATTATAAATGTCTATCTTCCTGTACTTTTCTTTAATTTTGGTGTTGGTGGTATTTTCTGACTGGATATTTGACATTTGTAGTTTTACCCCGTTTATATTTTTTACTCAGTTGACATGATTTTACTTTAACCAGGGAGGTCTTCTTCTGTGGTTAGAGGAATTGGTAAATATAGCACCGATGCTTCCATTGAGTCACCAATCTCTCCATCCGTCAAAGTAAATTATACTCAGCTTCTAATTAATGGACAATTTGTAGATTCTGCATCAGGTGATCTTTCTTTTCCTTCACGAGTTGTCTAAACAGTTTGTGTTTCTCAGCATTGTGTCAAGCATTCATGTTGTTGTAATTTAACTTCAATTTAGCATTTTCTGGTTCTTCGTGTGACGCTTGGATTTGGTCTCAGGGAAAACTTTTCCCACATTGGACCCCCGGACTGGGGAAGTGATTGCTCATGTCGCTGAAGGCGATGCTGAAGATGTAAACCGCGCAGTTTCTGCTGCCCGCAAGGCCTTTGATGAAGGACCGTGGCCTAAGATGACAGCTTATGTAACTACTCATTTTACTTGTTCTATGATAGTATATGGTTATGTGAATTGTTTCAAGTTCAGTGCTTTGTTCAAATTTTCTAATAGAACATATTTTTGCAGGAAAGATCACGAGTCCTTTTCCGCTTTGCTGATTTGATTGAAAAGCACAATGATGAAATTGCAGCCCTTGAGACTTGGGATAATGGGAAGCCATTTGAACAGGCTGCTAAAATTGAAGTACCAATGGTGGCTCGGTTTTTTCGTTACTATGCTGGTATGGACCTTTTTTACACAACTACACCACATGCTTTATGGGGTTTGAACAAAATTCATGTTCTGATCTTGGATACGCCACAGGATTTGCGGACAAGATTCATGGTCTCACGGTTCCAGCCGATGGAGAGTATCATGTGCAAACCTTGCATGAACCTATCGGTGTTGCAGGTCAGATTATACCATGGAATTTCCCTCTTCTCATGTTTGCTTGGAAGGTTGCGCCTGCTTTAGCATGCGGCAACACCATTGTTCTGAAGTCCGCAGAGCAGACACCGTTGTCTGCTCTATATGCAGCAACCCTGTTGCAAGAGGTACTTCACGAATCAAAATTTTCTGCATCACCTTTTTTGATAAATTCACTTTCCCAAGCGTTTGCTTCGATGTGGTCTCATTTGCTTCAATGGTGTCTCGAGTCCAGTTGAAATTATTAGAGATAATCCGCCTTTTCATGCTTACTGTGGTGCTTTACCTTTCATTCTGATTTGACGGATTTTAACAATTTTCTGTTTTGAGTTGAACCTGCGAGTGGATTATGTGAATGAGCTTTCACATTGATATTTCAATTACTAATGCTGATTGATTTTCCTTTTGGTTTTTTTTTTCACAGGCCGGACTTCCTCCGGGTGTTTTGAATGTGGTTAGTGGTTTTGGTCCAACTGCCGGTGCATCTCTTGCTAGTCATATGGACGTTGATAAGGTAATGTATAATTAATGTAAGATTCTTTCTTGTAATTAGCCATCTTATATAAGTTCATAAGAACTGAGAATTTCTCAAATATTTATTATATCCGCAATAACATCTTTTGCTCAAGCATAACTTCTCCAAACTCATGATGAACAAATGTTGCTCAAGGCTGCAACGAATTCAAGTAATAGTAATGCGTCTGCTAGTGTTCCAGTTTGCAACTTGGCATCAATTTGTTATCTGATTGCAATGTTCCTGCTAAAATTACCTTTCATCCCTCCACAGGTTGCGTTTACTGGATCAACTGACACAGGTAAAAAAATACTTGAATTGGCTGCCAAAAGCAATCTTAAGACCGTAACTTTGGAGCTTGGCGGGAAATCCCCGTTCATTGTATGTGAGGATGCTGATGTAGATAAGGCTGTTGAGATGGCACATTTCGCTCTATTCTTTAATCAGGTATCTAAGCATTGTCTTCGGAAAAAAGTTTGATTCTAAGAGGCAAAGAAATCCATTTGCTGATTACATGACACCTCTGTTTGTAGGGTCAATGCTGCTGCGCTGGTTCTCGTACCTTTGTACATGAAAAAGTATATGACGAGTTCTTAGAGAAAGCAAAAGCCCGTGCTGAGAGACGCCTTGTTGGAGACCCGTTCAAAGGGGGCATTGAGCAAGGTCCTCAGGTAAAACGAGTGACACCTCTATTAATCTCTGACCATTAAACATACCGCTGTCGAATGTTGTTTACACAGCCTCACCTGCATTTCCGTTTTTGTATTCTAAATCAGATCGATTCAGATCAATTTGAGAAGATCCTGAAGTACATAGATTATGGTGTTAAAGCTGGAGCTAAACTGGAAACCGGAGGAGAGAGGGTTGGCACAAAGGGTTTCTATATTAAGCCCACCGTATTCTCAGATGTTCAGGTACTAATTTACATTGCAGATCATAAAAACCATAATATTTATCGAGAAGCCGAAACGTGATTATGTATTTATATTGATCAAAACATTGCTGTCCCGTGGAGTAGGATGACATGCGAATAGCTAGCGAAGAGATATTTGGTCCGGTGCAGACCATCTTGAAGTACAAGTAAGCAATAAAATCCTCTTTCTCTATGCCTGCTGTGATTACAGCGTCCGGCGCTTCCATTGGAACTAACGATATGGCTGATTGCAGGGATCTAAATGAGGTGATACGAAGGGCAAATAACTCTCGCTATGGACTTGCTGCAGGGGTCTTTACACAAAACATAGACACTGCAAACACTTTGACTCGCGCATTGCGCGTCGGTAGTGTATTTATAAACTGCTTCGATGTCTTTGACGCCTCTATTCCTTTCGGAGGGTACAAGATGAGTGGAATCGGAAGAGAGAAGGGCATTTACGGTCTTTCCAATTACTTGCAAGTCAAGGCTGTTGTCACCCCCCTGAAGAATCCTGCATGGCTATGAACTTCATAAGCTTTTTTTGTCATTGCCAAAAATAAATGGAGAACTGCATCAAAATAAGTGGCTGTGATGTCATGATGGCATTAATTGTTGATAAAAACTTTTGCTTCTTTTTTATGAACTCTAGAAATGTTTCTGTTGAATTAATTGTTGGTTAAGTTGATCAGTATTTTAGTGGTTGGTCTAATGGCAAATCAACTTTCTATGGTTTGTTGATGCATCCATTTTCTCCTTTCCAAATCACAAATCAAGACTCAGTTTACATGATTATTGTGTCTTACTCTATCAGTCTTTTTTTTTTTTTTTAAAGAGAGACAACTGGTGGCAAGCTACGGTTATCCACCCCTTCTGAGGGCCAGGAAGACTCACAGAGGCATTTCAGCCTCCCCTTGGCCACAAGTCTGGCTTCCACACCAGCAGCGGATTTCGAACCCGAGACCTTCAGTTTTTAGTTTTAAGAAAGCCTTGTAATCCGCCATTTACCACTAGATCACCAGCTACATGTTCCACACTTGTCACAACACTTACTGTCTATGTATCAATTATGCAAAGACAACAATTGTAGGTGTATTGTTGATGAGTTTTTTGTGTGTATACAGGACAAGGTCACCAACAAGGTTCTCTATCAAGGACTGAGTAACCAAGCTGTCTATCCTCTTCCACTTCTCAAACCACCAAAGACATATCCTGCAGCCTTTCTTGGACAGAAAATAAATGATTCTCTTTGGCATTGCCGATTGGGTCATCCCACCAATTATGTTATCCAAGTAGCTCTTAGTAAGTCAACTATTAATTCCTCTTGTAACTCCACATCTCAAACTTGTACTGCTTGTCTACAAGGCAAGTTCACCAAGTTACCTTTTCCTGTAATGGCTTCCAAATCTTTTGTTCCACTTGAGGTCATTCACACAGATGTATGGGGTCCATCTCCCACCAAGTCTATAGAAGGGTATAGCTATTATGTGTCGTTCATTGATGAATGTACACGATATACATGGATTTTTCCCATGACTAATAAAGCTACTGTCTTTGAGATATTTGTTCAATTTCATGCCTATATTCACAATTATTTTTCTGCAACTATCAAAATTTTGCAAAGTGATGGTGGAGGGGAATATGTTAGTACTCGTTTTCAAAACTTTCTCACAACCAAAGGCATTGTCCATAAAAAATCTTGTCCATACACCCCTGAGCAAAATGGTTTAGCCGAAAGAAAAAATAGGCATCTTGTTGAAACTGCTGTTACATTACTTCAAAAAGCCTCTCTTTCATCTCAGTTTTGGTTTCATGCATGTGCTACTAGTACATATCTTGTTAATAGACTACCTACTTCCGTGTTAAAGATGCAATCTCCGTTCGAAGTGTTGTATAAATCCCCACCTATACTTGATCACTTGAGGGTTTTTGGTTGTGCTTGTTACCCTTCATTAAAACCTTATAGAACCAATAAACTTGATCCTAAGACCACTATGTGTATATTTTTGGGGTATGCTGCTCAATATAAGGGGTATATTTGTTATGCTATAAGAGATAATAAACTAATTGTCTCTAGGCATGTGTTGTTTGATGAATCTGTCTTTCCTAGTGCATATGGTATGTCTTCTTCATCCTTCAGTCCTACTGTCTCTTCTGCATCCATTCCAGTTTCAATAGCTCATCCTACTACATTTCAACATCCTCCACTCATTCCAATACCATCTCCACACATAACATCTTCTCAACCATCGGTTACTCAGTCCACTTTTCAGCAACTTGGTGATCTTGGTCCTACTGGAGGCACTTCTGCTTCAAGTTCTGCTTCTTCATTGATGCTATCCGAGTCTCATCCTGATGTCACAAGTTCTCAAGTTCCAGATTTGCAACATGTCTCTGTGGTCAGTTTTAATACTCATCCTATGCAAACAAGGTCCAAGTCAGGGATTTTCAAAAAGAATGTTTTTTCTGCTGTTGTTCAAGAAGATGTCAAGGAACCTCAGTCTTTTAGTATTGCTGCTCGATCCTCTCAGTGGAGACAAGCCATGACAGAAGAGATGGATGCACTTATTAAACAGAAAACATGGATTCTTGTTCCTCTCCCATCTCATAAGAACTTGGTGGGTTGCAAATGGATATATAAAGTAAAAAGAAATCCTGATGGCTCTGTGGCCAGGTATAAGGCTCGTTTAGTGGCCAAGGGGTTCTCTCAAGAAGCCGGACTCGATTACTATGAAACTTTCAGCCCCGTGGTTAAGCCTACTACGGTTCGGTTAATGCTCTCACTGGCTGCTACAAATGGCTGGAAACTGACGCAGTTAGATGTTAAAAACGCCTTTCTGTTTGGTTTTCTCGATGAAGAAGTGTACATGTCTCAACCACAAGGGTTTATTGACAAGGATCATCCATATTTTGTATGCAAATTAGAACGGTCTTTGTATGGCCTCAAACAGGCTCATCGTGCTTGGAATGAAAGATTTTCGAGATTTCTTCTCAGTTTGGGCTTCAAATCCTCCTATGCCGATCCTTCCTTATATGTCAAAAGTGATGGTCATTCCCTTGTTGTGTTGCTGTTATATGTTGACGATATTATACTCAGTGGTGATGATGATGTCCATGTTCAATCTGTGATCAATCAATTAACCAGGGAGTTCGATATGAAAGACTTAGGAGTCCTACACTACTTTCTTGGGCTGCAAATTAAGTATCAACCTCAGGGCTTGTTCGTTTATCAGTCCAAATATATAAAGGACTTGCTGCATAAGGCGCATATGTTTGACAGTAAGCCTTGTACCACTCCATGTCATCCCAATCAAAAGCTCTTAAATCATGGTAGTCTTCCATTTCATGATCCAGGTCTTTATCGAAGTATCGTCGGGGCATTACAGTATCTGACTTTCACTCGCCCTGATATAACATATTCTGTAAATCAGGTATGCCAGTTTATGCATTCTCCTCTTGACAGTCACTTTGTTGCTGTAAAACGCATACTGCGGTATCTCAAAGGTTCTCTGGATCTCGGTTTGTGTTTTAAACCTGGTAATTTGGATATAAGAGCTTACACGGATGCTGATTGGGCTGGGGATCCCAATGACCGACGGTCAACCACTGGTTTTGTTGTGTTTTTAGGTGATAATCCAATTTCCTGGAGTTCAAAGAAACAGCATACAGTTAGTCGTTCTTCCACTGAGGCAGAATATAGAGCAATGGCAACAACCACTGCTGAAGTTGTGTGGATTCAGCAATTACTCCAGGATCTGTCTTTATCTCCATCAACAACTCCTTTACTCCATTGTGACAATATATCAGCAATGGCTTTGGCAACCAATCCCATTCTGCATTCTAAAGCTAAACACATAGAGATCGACTGTCATTTTGTGCGGGAACGAGTGCAGCAAGGCACCATTATGTTGCAGTTTGTTAACTACTCAGACCAGTTTGCTGATATCCTTACAAAGGGTCTCTGTTTTCCATTGTTTAGTTCTCATTGTAACAATCTTATGCTAGTCAATGCCCAGCATAAAATTGAGGGGGAATGTTAGGATAAAAGATTAGTATTGTTTTACATTGTCAGGTGTCACAAGTGTATTGGAGAATCAAGAAGTCAGTTATGTGTCATTGTATTTATAAGGATGTATGATGTAATAGTTGGACATAAAGAAAATATAGTTTCTCTCTCTATATTCTCTCTCTTCGAAAGCTCTCTTCAGTTCTTCCTAAGTTCTTCTTCATAGTTCGTTCCTAGCGTTATCAGACGGGTCGTTGGGTCTTCCGGCCTCCGCGGTTCTGAGCTTGTCGGAGCTCCACTTGGCCTTCCAGAAAGTTCAGTTCTTGCTGGAAGACTTGGCCCGGGACGACGCCCGGGTATGGATGCTGATGAAATCGAGTCGCGTGGCGAGTCAATTCCGTGTCCTGAGTCGGGCCATGGGTACGGCTCTCGATGTTCTCCCTCTCGGGTCGGTCAGCGCCGCCGTCGAGGTCAAGGAGCACGTGCAATTGGTGGCCAGGCAAGCGCGAAAGGCGGGGTATGAAGTCGACCCGGATGATATTCGGGTCGCGTCGGCGGTATGGTCCGTTTTGTCCGGGTTTGAGAAACGGGTCCTTCCGGGCGTGGGAGATTTGAAACGGGTTCTCGAGTTTCTCGGGATCAGGAAGTGGAGCAAGTGCGAGAAGCAAGTCAAGTTCTTGGATTCGGAAATTGGTCTCGAGAATTTGAGCGAGGAGAAGAGAGAGGTGGCATTGTTGAGCAGCCTGAAGGGGTTGATATGCTACTGTCGATGTGTGTTGTTCGATTTTGTCGATGGGGAACCGGGTCGAAGATCCGACACCAAATGCGGCGGCGGCGGCGAGGCGGTGGGTTGCTTCAATTTAGAAGATTTCCGGTGCCCGATTTCGCTGGAAATCATGGCTGATCCGGTGACAGTAGCAACAGGGCAGAGCTACGATCGGTGCTCTATTGCGAAATGGTTCAGAGCTGACAATCTCATTTGTCCCAAGACAGGGGAGAAGCTCAAGAACACGGAAGTGGTGCCGAATTTGGCGCTGAAGAGGTTGATCCAGCAGCACTGTTTCGAAAATGGTGGTGCGTTTGCTGATTCGGGTCATCGAAATCGCGACATTGGGAGGGCTAGGCTTGCAGTTGCAGGGAGTTTGGCAGATGAGGGAGCCATGCAAATGGTGGCCGAGTTTCTTAATGGAAGGCTTGCGGTTGGGACAGTGGAAGAGCAGAACAAGGCTGCTTATGAAATCCGGCTTCTTACGAAAACAAGCATTTTTAACAGGTCTTGTTTGGTTGAAGCCGGTGTGGTTCCACATTTGTTGAAGCTGTTGTGTTAAGCTGATTCGGTGACTCAAGAGAATGCCATTGCATCCTTGCTGAATATTTCGAAGTATTCGAAAAGCAAGGCCGTGATTGTCGAAAATGGGGGTCTGAATTTGATGGTAGGTGTGTTGAAGAAAGGTCTCAAATCAGAGGCTCGTCAGCATGCTGCTGGCACATTGTTTTACCTCGCTTCGACTGAGGAGTACAGGAGATTGATTGGAGAAAATGCAGATGCCATACCGGCTTTGATGGCGCTGATCAAGGATGGGACTGATAGAGCCAGGAAAAACGCATTGGTTGCGATTTTCGGGCTCCTCACACACCCTGCAAATCATAGGAGGGTGATAGCAGCAGGAGTAGTTCCTCTGCTCGTTCATGTCTTAACATCATTTGATAGTGAAGCTCTCGTCATGGATGCTCTGGCAATTCTGTCAACTCTCGCAGAGAAAGCTGATGGATCGATTGCAATTTTGCGTTGCAAAGCATTGGATTCGATTGTGGGGATCCTGAACTCCCCCATTCCAAGGGCGGGGAAGGAGTTCTGTGTATCTCTGTTGCTTGCTCTTTGTGTAAATGGCAGCGGAGATGTGGTTGCTCTTCTAGCGAAGAGCCCTTCGCTTATGGGAACTTTGTATTCCCAACTCAGCGAAGGCACATCCCGAGCAAGCAAAAAGGCCAGTTCTCTCATCAGGGTCCTGCATGAGTTCCATGAAAGGTCATCCGGCTCAATCTCTCCGGTTCTTCCACAAGAGCGATTCATTCACATTAGGTAACCCCGAATATTTGTGGGGTTACTTACATTACTTGATTCTTTTCAGGCCCTCCTGTAAATCCAGGGTCCTGTGTATATATCGTGTTATTTTAGTTTGATTTTCTGTCTGGTTTGGTTTCGTTATTGGCTTGGTTTTTCCAAGAGCTAATGACTGGATGTATGATATGATCAGCTTCTATTTTTTTCAACGAAGCTTTGTACAAAATCATTGTTATATTGCAATGTATTGTAGTTCCTTTTCCATTTAAAATCACTAATAAATCATTCATGATTGTTTCAATGTACAAAACTATCTGCTCGAGTTTCTCCGATTTCCAGCCTTGATTGGTAGGGTAAAAGAAGCCGACTGTTTTCGGGTTCAGATATCAAGTGCCCTTTCAAGCTTTGATACCACTTGCTCCATGCTTGGCCTCTGCAGCTTTAGTCCTGTGCACGACAAGGCTAGGTTGAACACAAGGTCAAAAGCTTCTACCGAATACTCCCCGTTAAGTTTGGGATCTGCGAATTCTGTTACATCACCACCTTTTGTGAGAGCCCTTGCCTGAAGAACAAAGACACGGAACATAAGAAGCCGAATCAGGGACTCGAAATAGTTTTGCCAATATGTGGGGAAAAAAGTACGAACTTTGTTACCATTTTACTAAGAGGCATTGGTTTGTTTGAGTTTAGATTGATAACCCTGCGCCCTGAGATAAGTTGCAGAAGAACTATTCCGAAACTGTAGACATCTCCTGAAGCATTTACGCGGTGATTCTTTCGGTACTCAGGATCAACATAACCGAATGTGCCTCTCACTTCTGAGCTCACATGAGACTGTCCCAAGTCCATAACTTTAGATAACCCGAAGTCTGACAGTTTCGCTTGAAAGTTTTCATCAATGAGAATGTTTGTTGGCTGCCAGTTGGGAACGCGACAAGAAAGGAAGTTTGATGAAATGAGTGGCAAAGGAACAGCTACAGAGGCGGCGTAAAGAAAGAAAATATATTCCTACCTTGATATCACGGTGAACAATGCAGCCTCCCGGATAAGTGTGCAGAAACCAAAGGCCCCTAGCACTGTCAATCGCAAGCTCGAGTCTCGTTCTCCATGGCAGATTTTTATCTTTACCTGCAATCAGCTTTGATTGAATGGGCTTTCCGAATGATGAAAATGCTAGAGAAAATCTACCCAAATGGAAATGGAAACTTACCAAATAGCCACTCCGAAAGGTTCCCATTTTGACACAGTTCATAGACGAGGAAATATTCTTCTACATCCTCACAAGAGCCAAGCAAAGCTACAAGGTTTGGATGTCTAACATCAGAAAGGCTCGTTACTTCGCGGATGAATGTCTCAACAGATCCATCGTTGATTATGTGCTTCACTGCAACATGTTTCCCATTTGATAGTATGCCTTTATATACCTTTCCTGGAAATATTATCAGATGGTATCAGAAAGGAAACTTTGCATTAACTACATAAAAACTACCCAAACAATATGGCCATTTTCGAGTCGCTCCTGCACTACTCAACATATTCAAACTCATATCCGAACTTACGGAAACCCTACATAAAACTAACCAATTTTCTTACTGTTCTGGAAGATTCTTACCAGCTCCGCCTTGCCCAATGAAGTTGACTGCGCTTAGATTGTCGGTCGCTGAATAGATTTCCTTGCTTGATATCTTAAGGCTGACGGATTCTTCAGACAGTAAATCATTTGATGCTGTCCAGTAAAACAAGGTCAGCAACAATTCACAATTGTTATGTTAATTTCTAGTAAGATATGAAACTTGTTGCAGAAATACCATCTTTTCGAGCTAAAATACTCTCATGAGTCCTTTTTCTGCATACGGTCCATGTTGCAATGAGAATTATTGCTGTAATTCCTGCCACACCTCCACATAGAATCCACAGACCTGACATTCTCATGAAATTAATGAAAACACCATCATGACTGACCTTAAAAAAAAACTGCCAGCGACTTCCTGTACATGGTTGTGGTGACAATTAGGAACTTAGATTACCTGTTCTCAAGTTTACACCCGTACTTCCTGAACTTCTCTGCACATCTGCAACAGAAGCAAAGGCGATACTCAGCTCCAGTTTAGGGTCTGTTTGGGACTGCTTCTAAAAGGGCTAAAAGAATTTTCTTACAACCAAAAGCATTTCTGACTATTGTTTCTAAATCCACTCAGTAAAAGCGCTTGTGAGTTAATAGCAGAAGTGCTTCCTACGGAAGCAGTTCCAACAGTTAAACAAAATGATACAACTTACTGTTGTAAAAAATGAAGACATGAAATAGTATCAGTTTCTTTCTTGACAGCCTATACCTTCTGAAAGTTTCTGATCCCCAAGGCATTCATACAGTGCTGAAACCCAATTCTTATCATCAATCCTCCTGCTTGTTAAAGTTACCAAAACTGCAAAACCACAAATATCAGCTTCAAGTTTTGATGACGACGACTCATTTTCCGACGATGCTACAATCTCCTCCCACCTTCTCAGACATGCACTACAAGCCTGATCCTGCTTGGACTTTTCGCCCGTGCCCAAAAGCTTACAATCTTCATCTAAATTTTCCAATGTGTTCCTCAGATTGTCGAAAACATCTACTTTCGTGTAGTTAGAGCATCCGCCGGCTCCACTTGTTATCTTGTCAATTCCACAACTCAAAACATGATCTTTAATACCCTTCATTGAAATTAAGCAGTTTGTCTGCTCTGTCGAGTTTAAGAAGAGCTGCACTGTCCGGGGTGCCCTGAGCCCCGTCCGGTTTGCCCTGTGCCCCAAGGCGTATAAGTAATCATCAAAAGCAGCTCCGCAACAATTGCTGATAAATCCACCCCAATTTCCTTCTTCACAACTCGTGCCGCGCCACGCTGAAGAGTCTTGAACATCAAGGACACACTTAATATCTGGGGTTTGTGAGAAGGAAAAATTTAAGGCGCTGAGGAATAGAAAGAGTACTATCACAAGGGGCGGTTTGTGATATTTCATCGGATTAAGACGATGGAAATTCAACAGAAGTTTGGCCATGGAGGTTGGTTTTTAAGGATCATAAACAAAAGGGTAGATTTAGATGCCAGAATTATGCCCTCCTTAAACCGTCCCCGGGAAGATTATGTGTTCTTAGTGCTTGTGTTTCTGTGACGAACGGATGCTCAAAAACTTCAAACTTGGTATCTGGAATGATTTCAGAATCTAATAGGATTAATCATTGGCTTGGATATCTATCTTTCAGAAGAGACGGCTGTCACATATAAATTTATCTGCAAACTTATATACAAAATATTTATGTCCGTATGCATATATATATATATATATATATAGAGAGAGAGAGAGAGAGAGAGAGAGAGAGAGAGTGTTTGGAGTTATTTGAAGTTGGAAGAATGCAAACAAGGCAAATGGCTGTGAGGTGATGCAGAAGAGAGAAAGCTGGTGTGTGTGAGATAGCTCTGTCGTGCCATGTATTATGCAGGCTAATCTAAACAAGATTAGCATTTTGTTAATCAAACAATTAGCTAAGAATCAATCAAACCACAATATCTTATTGATATAAATAAAGAGTAATGCCGAATGTAGAAATCTTGAGAGCGATTTCTGAAGTTGGTTGTTAAGAATTTAAGGGTATGACAAACCAATGGGACAAAACGCATGGTACAATTCTCCTGCTAATCAAGCTCATTGGAGGTCAAAATTTCATTTAAAAATGATGGAAGGCCGGTTGGAATGAATACAATAAACTTAACCTAAGAATCGAGAAAACCCTGTGTAGGGACAACCGACCATGTCATTCTTCCAAAAAATAATAGCAGACCTTATGTATTTTGGTCTCACTCGACCTCACGCTAGTCTCACCCAATATGAGAGTTTCCCTAATCAGGGAGCTCTACGGCCCTACCTAAGATTTCATTCTCAAAGACAGATGTTGCACTCAAGATCAAGATTCTTAACTTCAGTTCTAAAGGTCAATTTTCAAAATTGAGACTTTGAGCTGGTGTATGATCATATCTCTCTGGTTTGACAAGCATACATTTATCACCCAAAGAATATCATTTAATAGCAGAAAATTACTTTGTAAAAGTCGCAATTCCAAAACACACTATCTTCTAAGAACTGTTTGACTTGATGAAGATCACAAATGCGATAATTTTTATGCCACACAAACACCAGCAGTTATGCAATTTGGACACCTAAAATTAGATGAGTCAATTCAAAGTGCCAAATGGGAACGTCCCCCTCAAGCTGGAGAGGTTTTTCAGAGTGTCAAAATACAAGGCATAACAACACATTATACAATTCAAGAGATACTTGAAAAGAAATTTTTTTTACAACTATACAATAACATGTGATATTCTGCCATGTATTCCGGCAATAGTGATAATTCTCAACTTTCTTAGCCATCATTGGTTTTGCTCTATTTTTTTATTTTATTTTTGTCAGGTTCGTTGCGTATTAAACCAAATATGGAGACTGAATTCTTTCAACATCAAGAATTGAAAAGAAAAGCACTATTAGACTAAGAGCTACTTGATTCTGTATTTTCAATCTCGTTAATACTGCATTCGTTTTTTAATAAAGACACGCATCTTGCACAAAAAATATTTACCTGCTTAGAGCCTAAATTTTTTATTCTGGTGACAAAAAGTTTAGTGGGTATTAGTTAATATCCACAACTTCGAGCCAGAAGAACTTACGCGTGGCACCTAACTGTTACTGTCACTGATATAGATTCACGTAGAAATTTACAAATCACGCACCAACGGTTGGCAACGAAACTCAAATTTTAGTGAAACGACACACAAGGTTTTACCTTATCAACCGAGCCAAGCCTCGTTTGCAAGAGACCAAATTCTTCACCTACAACACTATCTTAAAAAAGAAGTGTGATTACAAGTTTACAACCCAAAACCTAGTTGCCTTAATAAAAAAAAGCACATCCCTTCAAACTCTCACAAAAGAAGTAAAAAGCACATGACATTTGGTTACGTCTCAAATCTCAATTCAATAATTGGAGACTAAAACGACAACGTCTCATTCCGCCTTCACCTCCAACAGTCCTACCAAATCTCCATCGCCAAAATATCTTCCCTGAATCCAAAAGCAAAACTCAAAGATCTGAGCTTTCTCAGCTGATCCAATCCCTCAACCCGAACCCGGAAACCCATTGCGAAACATCCACCAATTTCCGATGGGTTTCAATGCCAAAACCGCCGACGAAAATTCTGAGGCCAGCCTCCTGCTCCCCACCGTAACCGCCGCCGCACCTAATAAAATCCCAAAGGACTCCTTCCACTTGGCCTATATCATCTACTTCACACTGGGTCTCGGCTACCTCCTCCCATGGAACGCGTTCATCACAGCCGTCGATTACTTCGCCTACCTCTACCCAGATGCCAGCGTCGACCGTATATTCTCCGTCGTGTACATGGTGGTGGGCCTCTTCTGCCTCCTCCTGATAATCTTCTACTCCCACAAGTCCGAAGCCTATGTCCGGATCAATGTGGGCCTGGGCCTCTTCGTCGTTTCGCTGCTAGTCGTTCCCCTCATGGATGTGTTTTACATCAAGGGTCGGGTCGGGTTGTACGACGGGTTTTACGTGACGGTTGCGGCGGTTGCGCTTTCCGGCGTGGCGGATGCATTGGTCCAAGGCTCGCTCATTGGGGCGGCTAGTGAGTTGCCCGGAACCTATATACAAGCCATTGTGGCCGGGACTGCTGGTTCAGGTAAAACTCCCTGCTCTTTGGATTTTCCGGTCGACTTTGGATTTTCAATTTTTGGGTTTTCTCTTTGTTTGATTTTGGTTTCTGGGCATTGTTTCATTCTCTGAATTAAATTCTGATTTTAGTTAATCCCAGTTGACTTGCTTTGATTTTCTGAATATCTGTGTAATCTGAATGGCCGTTTGGGAAACTCTTATGGTCATAAGCGCTTCTGCTAGAAGTGCTTTTAATGGATACACATTGAAATTGTTATTAAAAGTTTAACTGCAATCCGGGAAAGCACTTGGAAGTCTGCAGAAAACCTTCTCCATAGAGGCCTGTTTTCCTACCAAATGTAGTTAGAAACGCTTTCGATTGTCATAAGCACTTTTAGGTCTCTATGAAAGTATCAAATGAAAAATTCATTGCTGAAGCATATTAATTTTTTCTGCTCTAGGTTACTGGTTATGAGTTCATCAGAGTTTCCCAATAGGTCTTTCCAAATTTTGGATGATTTTACAGGAGTCGTCGTTTCTGCTCTAAGGATCGTAACCAAGGCCGTATATCCACAGACTGCCGATGGCCTGAGGAAAAGTGCTAACCTTTACTTCGCCGTCGGGATAGTCATTATTGTCATATGCATTGTTTTCTACAATGTGGCACCAAGGATTCCAGTGATGAAGTATTATGCAGATTTAAAGGTTCAGGCTGTAAACGATGAGACAGAAGAGAAAGGTCCGCCGACGGTGACTGTGTTGAGATCAACTCTGTGGCACGTAGTCGATAGAGTCAAGTGGTATGGAATTAGCATCCTCCTCATCTATATCGTGACTTTGTCGATATTCCCGGGATACATTACCGAAGATGTGCATTCTCAAATTCTCAAGGATTGGTACCCAATCATCCTTATCGCTGGCTACAACGTGTTTGATCTCGTTGGCAAGTCTCTGACTTCTGTGTATCTCCCCAAAAGTTCCAAGGTTGCAATCGGCAGTACAGTTGTGCGATTGCTCTTCTTTCCTCTCTTCTACGGGTGCTTGCACGGCCCCAAATTCTTCCGAACAGAGATTCCAGTGACGATACTAACTTGCCTTTTGGGACTCACTAACGGCTACTTGACCAGTGTGTTGATGATTTTGGCTCCCAAAGTTGTCCAATTACAACATGCCGAGACCGCCGGGATCGTGATCGTGCTGTTCTTGGTTCTGGGGTTGGCTGCTGGCTCGGTTGTATCTTGGTTCTGGGTCATCTGATTGCTCAGCAAATTGCGTACATGCGAAAAACTCTTAAAACCTGCTATTGCCGAGATCCCACTGCTGGCTCAGTTGTTTTTCTGTATAGCTTTGTAATTCTACTGTTAATAATATGTTCTTAAACATGGATTATGAAATGTAAATGGCTGATTATCAATTTGTTCATCTTTATGTAAACCTGAATTTGAATCGGATACCATGCTAACTGCTAAAGATGTGATTTTCGCACTCCCGTTTTCTCGGTAAACCAAAGGAAGATCAAGGAACAAAAACAAAGGGAGAAGCGTAGAATGGGAAAGCGGGAGTGTGAATCAAATCACACCCTCGGATTGAAAACAAAAATAATACGCACCGGTGCTTGGAGTTCTTAAAAGAGAATAACAGAGGTGTAATGGTTGGAAGGGTTCCCCGGTCATGCACTGCAAAATACAATGGCCTGAATGAAAGTGCCAGTATAAATACAAGTAAAATTTTGGAAAGAAACAGCAATAGGACATCTAATAGATTCCAAAGCTACAGACAACCCACAAGAGTGAGGAAACAAAACAGCGGGCGTTAATAGCTTATGGAGCAAAATGTATTGTGAAGCAACACAAACAGAAAGAATTTAGTTTAGCCTTGACGGCCATCTATGCTATCCATCCTAGGTAACGACGCTGGAGGCCAAAGGACGTATTATGCTAACAAGACTCGGGTCTACAGCAGCAAAAGTACAACTGACAAGAGAAAACTATTAAGTTCTTGTTCTTGAAGCCAGACCTGTCTCGACCTTCTTAATTTCAAAGATGAGCATCCTCCACATCTTGAGAACAAACATTTCGGCTTCTTCGTCTAAAATGGATTGAAGCAGCTGCAGCATGCGTTCTGCTCCAACATGTTCCTGAGTACTAGATACAATGTAATCTACCAGTGTGGTCTCTTCCTCTCCCAGGAATTCCGTAATCTTCTTCGAAATCCATGGTCTCATGCGTTCATGCAGTGCATGCTGTGAAAGCAGAACACATCAGATATTAGTACCAGCAGTTATTAGACTATTTGAATGAATGATCACCAGGAAGCAAATCTTGCAAGTTTAAACAAAATAATTTAAATCATGGGCTGTGCTTACATGTTCATAAATAGCCCAATTTATTTCATAGGAGAATAATTCCTCCTTTGTCTTTGGAATCATATCGATCAGTTGTTTTGCATCCAAAAGCTTCTTATTATCCTTTGCCCTTGGTTTATTCATCGCATGGTCTCGATCCGTATCACGGTCAATAGTCTTCTCCCTGTGCTCATCTCTAGTCCGATTAGAGTCATCACCATTCTGGTCCCTATCCCGGTGGCTTGACCTATCATTAGAACGTCTACTTCTTTCCTTCTCTGTAACTGGCTTCTCTTCTTTAGAACTAGCATTTGATATTCGCTTTGCGAATTCAGCCGCTGCAGCCAAATTTGATGGAGCTGTCCCAGAAATTGGTTGGACAGCCTGTAGTTCTTCGGTTGAATAATCAATGGGAACCAGGGGCCTCATTTTTTTGTCCTTGTGTGCATCATCATCCTCCTCATTGAAAACAGAAGGAACAGCGGTACGTTTTCCAGAACCCAGTAGGCCAAAACCCAACTTCTTTGCTGGGGCACTGCCACTCTGCTGCGGTTCTGATGCAGAAACTGATGTCATGGTTGACTCATCACCACTGTTACCATTTTGTAAAGTCCCATCACCTGTCGCATCAAAGTCAAACGACATGAACAAAAAGGAAAAAGAAAAGGGAAAAGAGGGCAAAAGAAAACAATGATAAAAGCAATAAATAACTTCCCGAGTAATCTACCTATATGATTCTCATGACCAGAATCACCCCCATTATCCTGTTCAGTTGCCTTATCTTTCAGTTGCACACCGAATTCTTCAGCCAAAGCAGCTTTTTCGCTTCCATTTGCAACATGGCCAGATGAATCCCTCAATGCATCTCTCTCTTGCTGCAGCTGCTTTTCCTCTTCAGCCCTCCCTTTGGCCTCAGCAATTTCTTCTTCCTCTTTCTGCCTGTCAGCTAAGTCATCTTCTTTCTCCCGTAGTCTCCTCTTTCTCTTCTCCTCCAACACACTTCTCCTCCATTTTTTTCTGGAATCTTCATCCTCATCATCTTCTTCATAAATTACCTCTTTCCTCCGTTTGCGTTCCCTCTCTTTCTCCCTCTCCTTCTCATACTGCCTCTGTTTCTCTTTCTCCCTTTCCCTATACTCCCAATCTTTGAGACATTTTTCATACTGATGCTCAGCATCCTCCAGTTTTCTCCTTTGCTCCTTCTCCTTCCGTACCCGTTCTCGCTCTGTTTCTCTTTCGTATCTTTCAATCTCACGCTCCTTTTCCCGTTTCATATCTCGCTCATTGTCTCTGCTCCTCCGATCTTGCTTTCTGCTCCTATCATGTGAGCTTGTTTGAGGGCTCCCCTGCTCGCTTGTTGTTTTGTTGTCACTAGTTATCTCTTCATCAATTTTTTCTTCATAAGCATCTGAAAAGTTAAAGTACCAACTATAAGTATAACAACAAACTGCCACTAATAAATGATTCTAAACAACTTCTTTGCTTATTGAGTACAAACATGAGACTTACCATTTCTTGTTATATCAACATCAGAGTCTCCATCCCTTGATTTAGCTGGCAGCGCTGAGTTTGAATTCCTGGTACCATCACCAGGGGCTGGTGTAGGTGGCGGAGGAGGGAGAGGTTTGTTTTTTATTCTCTCCTCTATCAAACTTGTAAGCTTCTCCATAGCCTCCCGGTCAGCTTCCTTGTCTTCGTCAGTCACAATTCCAAAATTGGCAGGATCATTTTCTTTGTTACTCGAATTACCATCTTCCTCCTTTGAGTCTTGTACAGAAGGATTTGAAGGTACAATCTTCTCAACGTCTAGTGCACTTCCATCACCTTTCTCAGCTGCTTCAGCTTCTTTGAGCTTCTTTGAGTTTTCAGTCTTCTTTTTAACAACCCTCTCCAGATACTCTCTTGTTGCTTGATTAACATTTAACTGTTTATGTTTACAACATCAAATATAAAGAGATAAATATAAGCAAAGCTGAACGCGCGGAGAAGTATATATGGCATGATTACTAAGGAAGGCCGTGAGATTTTCCATTGCACCATAATGACAATGACAAAAAAAAACACAATTAAACTGACAAATTATCTAATTAGAATCACGACATACAACAAGGTCCTGCCCATCAATGCTCAAATTAGTGAGAAGACGCAATGCCCGAAGAACCCCTTCAGCAGATTCAAATTCGCAGAACCCAAAGCGCCTAGGAGTACCATCTGTGGGATCTTGAGCACGTTTCCAACTCTTGACAGGTCCACACAACTTCACAAAAGGTAAACCATCAGAAGTCAACTTATAAATTTGGGTAACATAACAAAACAGTGGGAAAATTGATAAAGAACAACAGAAATCGCAGTAATTTGACAGCACACCTGGAGGAGATATTTCATAAATTCATTGTCCACCGTTGGTGCTATCTTCCCAACATAAACAGTGGTTTGTGGTTTCTCAGCTGGAGCGACAATAGGAAGAATCGGCCTAACAACAGGAGGGATAATTGGGCGAACTCCAGGAATCCCAGGAACAGGGGCACGCTGAAGCAAACCAGTTGCTCCCGGTGGGCGTGGAGGAAACGGGGTCCGAATCATTGGATGATATGAAGGATAACGAGGAAGTCCTACAAAAACACAAATATCTTGCAAATATGTCAGAGAACGCTTATGAACTGGATCCAATGATAGATAGGTGACCCCCCCCCCCCAAACTAAACAGATTTATGAAATACAGTATGACTCTAAATAATGACTTTTGTTACCACACATTAAAAGCATATTAGAGATGGCAGCACAGGCATAGCAACTACCACCAGCTGAACAGATAACCTGAAGGAAACATTAAGAAGCAGCATCGTGTTCATAAACCATGAATGAATAAATTGTGCTTACCTTGCACATCCACTTAGACCAAAGTAGCCTTCTCAAGTAAAATAAAACCTCCAACATCTCATGCATATAGGGGTTGATGAGAATTACACATACTTGATATACCGACAGTTTAATTCATCTCAAAAGGTTAGCAGTATGCAATGCAGCATGAGAACATTAGAAGATTAAAAACAAAATTTTAACAAACATGCACAAAGTATTAAAAACACGCACAAATAAACACATGATTAGATGTCTAAATGTATATATAAATAGATTGATTGATTGTCAGATGGATGGATGAATGGATGATGGACATATATATGTATCTATGGATAGAAAGACTTCAGTACCTTAGAACACAAGGGCAATGAGCACTCAGTTGCAAACATGGTCTGCTTCTGGCAATTCATAAACCCATGAAAGGGAAAGTATCCTTAAAATTACCAGAAAGCATCCTACTCAAATAAACACGACATAGTAATGTAACTTTAGCATGACAAACTGAACAGTAAAATTTTCCGAATTTTGGGAATATTCATTTATATTTTGAACTCCAGACCAACTTGAGCTTGAATAAAACTTCAAAATATGTGCATACCAAAAAAGGAGTTGTAGATGGGGGGTTCTCAAAGCAATATGAAGCAAGCCTTCCAACCTTTCTCACCGAATTCAATCAAGACACTGTACGAGAAAACATCCTGTCATCGATACCCTCAATCTAACACACTACACTAACTTTTCTTAACAAACTCCGAACTCTGCTTTAGCAAACTCTTCCCACTGTATTATACCATTAGTCTTAATTTGATTGCTATCCGTAGATTAAACAAAGTTATTTACTTTTCACTTTTTCGAGACAAAAACCAAAAGCTTGATGCACTCAAGCAATTCCGTGTGGCACATTAATCAACTGGACCTAAGTATTTCTTGAACAACACATACCAAAACAGCACCAAGCAATTGAAATACGAGAACCAACAATATATACAAATATTTGGAATTGAATTGAAATTGAATAGCAGAAAAAAAAAACATACGAAATAACGAAGTGATTACAGAGAGAAGCAAAAACCCACCAGGTAAGGCGCCTTGAGGAGCACCAGTGGACATGGGTGCGTATCCATTAGGCATCGGTGCGTACGGTCTCATAGGCTGCATCTGGTAATGCATCATATTCTGCGGGGCCGATGACGGCGGGGGCACACCAGGAGCCATCGGAGCTCCGGAGCTCACACCAGGCGGCTGGACACCGGGGATTTGATAATTCGGATTGGGCACACCGGGGTTCGGTATTGGAGTGAACTGTGGAACCGGCCGAAAAGACGGTGCGACCGGCGGTAAGGTGCCGGAAACCTGTTGTGGCGCGAAGGAGATCGAAGGATGGGACGGTGGAGGCGGCAGAGATACTAGAGGCGGATTCGAATCAGGGTTTACGGTGATAGGTGTGGATGATAACGACGATGATTGTGATGGTGGTGGTGGTGGTGGTGGTGGTGTGCTGGAGGCGGGTACGGGATCAGGTTGGTTAGATTGGGGATTAGGGTTACCGGATTGGGGATTGGACAGTGGGTTTGTGGCGGGAGAAGAAGGAGCGTCCGCCATGGCTAGAAAGAATTGAAATCTGCGGGTGAATTTTTGCTGTTTTTGTGCCCTAGGAGAGAGAAACAAGGAGAGGGAGAGCGACAGAGAGAACAAGGGGAGAGTTTATGTACGAATTACAATAGTTTGCGTTCGGGAAGAAGTAAAAAATTTGTTAGATTAGCAGTATACGTGTCGCCCCTCTATTGGCCAACAAAACTCAAAAGAACATATAGGCCTTAATTCTTGGGAGTATTTTTGCTCAACACAAAAACTATGGTGTAATAATTAATCGTCTTATACGTGTCATTTCAAAATTATATTTTAGTGTGTATAGAACATGTGGTAATATACTACGTGTTATTATACAAATTGTGAGATATTTGAATTAAAAAAATTAACAAATTGAAAAATAAAATTATCCCCTACTTAGTCAGGTGGTGTACCATATATGTTTGGAACACATTAAAAAATTACTTTCTTTATGTAGATTTTACATTATTGCGACATGATATGACATAAAATTCACACTTTTTAGGTCCCCACTTGACTTTGTGTAGATGTTTTGACATCCAATTTATATATTTCATTAGGTTGATTGTGGATAACCGTTAACTAATGACGTTATAAGTACATTTCACACATGTAAAACATTTGTGTATTTTCTATGGAACAACTATGGTTTATCAGATAATCAGCCAAATAAAATATGTAGATTGAACGATGTCAAAAGGGTTAAATCACAATCGTCTCAATGTTTAAACAATAAGATTTAATTTGGTTTACAATAATTCGATTTTTAGCTAAAGTCGAAAACAAAATGAAAGTTACTATTCGGTTTGGTTTGCCTGGTCTACCTATATTCAAGTAATATTAGGATAAATTTTATAAATTATATTACGTATTTGGTTTAAAAAATTGGTCTACCGAACATTATTTTTATTAGGTTTTTGATTTTGTCGTGACATGAGAAGATGGTGAGTCAGTATAAAATCACAATCGGTGAGAAGGGAGTGTGAGAGCTTCCGATTAGAGAGAGGGGGAGTCGACATTTTGGGGGTTTCGCATTCTCTGCATGGAGGAAGAGACGGGGAGGAAGAGGAGGATCGATGTCAGCAAGGTGCTGGATAGTCTCGACGACAGCGGCGACCCGCTTGAGAGGGTGGTTTTGCCGGAGTCAAAGCGGAAAGCTACGGCCGCGGAGGAGCAGCCGCCGAAGCAGTCCGGAATGGGGGGCGGTGATCAGCAGCGGGATTATTTATTCGAGGACATAGGCGATCGCGAGCTGGAGGAGAAGATTAAGCGGCAGAAGAGTAACATTGAGAAACTGAGCCGCAGCTTGCCGGACAAAGGCGAAAAGCTCCGGGTGGCTCTTATGCTGTTGGAGGACGAAAAGGAGCGGAGGAGATGCAGTCTTCTTGAAAAGGTGCGTTTTGCTTTTCTGTTCTGTTTGGTTTCTCAGAAAATGGAGGCAAAATTGAATGCAAAGTTTTAATTTTTTTTTTGGGGGGGGGGGTTTAATACTTCATTTCTAGTTTTATATTGATGTGCTTCATACCCTTTTCAGTCTGGCTGGAATTGCTGGAAATCAGAATTCTGAATGTTTATGTAGAAGTACTTCTCAGAAAAGTGCTTATCAAAATTGATTCTAAGTCTTCTGACTGTAGTTGCTTTGGTTTTCATTGAATAGAACACCAGTAGGTGGGAGGAGCTCGCACAAGCCACGAGCTGTAAAAACAGAAACATGGGTAAGCCCTTTCTTTCATCGATACGTTGTGTTAACTAAAAGTTACACATTAATTGAACCGAATTTGCTACGGATTGTTTGCATGGTTAAGTACTGTGGTGTTGCAAATATCATTTTATATGTTTTGCGGAACTCGTGTTTAAGAAACTTAAATGTGGCTTCTAGATGATTCTACTGGCTTCAAAAATGAGACTGCAGCACCTCTGGCAAAGCCAAAGTCTGAATTTGCTTGCCATTTTGAACAAAAGATGGAAGAAAAGGTAATGCGATCCACCATATTCTTCTTTATTGTTTGAATAAGTAGCTTTTAAAATTTAAATATAATTGCTTCAGTCTATTCTTAATGCAGTCTGATTCTAGGACAGCCAGTGAAACTCAAACAGAATCATCTCTTCTTCCATGCAACCGGCAGAGCATGAAAAGCAATGGAAAGTTATTGCAAAAAGGAGGACGGAAAGGTCGATCTTCATCAAGATACGTACCTCGTCAATGCTCTAGCAGTTTTAATCATAAACAAGAAAAATGTTCTCTTTCAAATGGTGGTCATAAAGGCGGGGCTTCTTTCCCTTGTTCACTTCGCCACGTTGCAGAAGACTTGTCTAGTTGTGGCAGAAAGTAACGATCTTTTCTTTTACCTCATTCGCTTTCAGTGTATTATCTTCTATTGAAATTCTAACTACACTAGATAGCCTTAATGGCTAATACCCCTTTTATTTAATAATTTGCATTTCTCTCTTTTCCTTCTTTCCAGCTGGAATGATGCTTCTCAAATAAATGGTTCGAGGCATCAAAAGGTACAATGTCTTGTGTTTCATTCTACATTTTATCTAGGCACCTTCTTTTTAACTGGAAATGTTGGAATTAGTGAGAAGTTGTCTTGGTGGGTGAAACTTTTGGTACAATTAGATATATTTTAGTGTGATCGTTGCCTTATGGGCTTTGTGTTTTTGTCCTGCCACAGTTTATATATCCTGTCACCTTCTCCATTTAGTAATTAAATCCATAGTTTCATGATTATAGCAGGGTCAGACAGTTGTAGAAATTCTGGATGAGGAGGACGCTGAACCTGTGGACACAGCAGAGCAAGAAGAAGAACTTCCCGAGGGGTACCTATAATTTAAAAAACTGTTGCTATTTTTTTCAAATTTGAGGTTGATATTAACAATAATCTGTTTACCTTGTCTCTTTTTCCAGCATTAGTAAGGTTAAGATCTACTACCCATCAAGGTACAAAATCCCTTTTTGGAGATGATGCAAAGAGACACCTTTGAATTTTGAGGATATAGAGCACAACTGATAATCACGTGGTTTTTTTTTTGGTCTTATTCAGAAATGATCCAAAATCTGTAGAAATCTGTTATGCGGACATTGGGTGCCTTGATCCTGAAGGCTACTTGACATCAACTATCATGAACTTCTACATTCGGTAAGCTATTTTAGATGTATCTGTAAATGCAGATTTATAGGTCACAATAACGGACATACATTCCTATCTTTTCCCATATCATATATGTGATGTTGCAATATCTTTTGACTAGATATCTACAACAACAAACATCCCCAACAGACAGAGCGTTACACAACTTTCATTTCTTTAATACATTTTTTTATGAGAAACTCAAGGAGGATGTAGCATATAAGGTAAGTATTTATCTTGTTCTACTTTCAGTGCTTGCTGTTTCTGTTCCAAAAATTGGGTTAGTAAAATTGGTAATCCATTTGTTTTAGAAACTCAGAATCCATTTTTTATGTGCTTAATGATCGGCCAATATGGTCGAGACTTTCAAAGTCTTTAGAGACTAAGGAAACTACTCATACCATATAATTTCTTTTACACTTTTAGAAAGTGAGTGGAGACATCTGGCCTAGATCTTGACTCAAAAGCCCTTATTCACAAAAATAGACAGTTTTTCTTGTGTATGATAAAATACTAATCATATTCCTATGATGTATACATATATATGTACATACACACACATATCAGTATATCATGCAATGGTTATATCATGCTCATTTTTCCTAGCTTGTTTCCCTTGTACCATGTAGGGGGACGACAAGGATAAACATTTTGGCAAGTTTAGGAGATGGTGGAAGGGTGTTAATATATTTGAGAAGGCATATGTACTTATTCCTATAAATGAAGAGTAAGTCTTTTTGTTACTGCTAAGATTATGTACTTGTAGTTGTAAGATTGTTCATGGGTAGAAAAATGTGGCAGATGACAATGGAAATACTTGCTAGAAAGCTCATAATAAACTGTTTGCCATCTTGGTGCTTATTTGATATTTTTTTTTTTTTAATTTTAATTTTTACTTGATCAAGTACTGAAAGATGAGATGCTCCTTAACAGAAGAAAAAGGATGAAATGTTGGAAGCCTTGTCTGGATTAATGCTCACGCGAATGTGGGTAGAAGTTATTGTACTTGCGTGTCTGGCATGGTTAGTTGACTTGACTGCCTTGCCAATGACTAATGACTTTTATATAGTTGCTACCATTGTAGTAAAAAGCAGTAAGCGGGATAAATCCTGTATCTAACTAAGATGAGGCTGGATCAATATGGTTGACTTTTGAACTCGGATGAATGGTATAAACACAAAATGCTCAAGAAAAAAAAAACTTATATAAATCATTTTCTCTCAGTGTTTTAGTATTCATCAATTTTCAAATGTTATGATAAACTATTGTGGTATGTTTTCTGTATCCTAGTTTCCAGCTTTTTTTTTTTTGTTACTTAAACTACCAAACATATGATTTCATTATGGTGTTTGACGTATCCAGTAAACATTGGAGTCTAGTGATTATCTGCATCCCTGACAAGGAAGAAGAATCAGGACCCATTGTACTTCATTTAGATTCTTTATCCGGAGTCCATTCTCCTAGATCAGTTTTTCAAAATATTAAAAGGTGAGACAAAACATGCCCTTAATCTGTTTACGTCTTGCTAGGTTATTTCAATTAGTTAATGGTGATGGAATTGATGACTAATGTCCTAAGCAGCTATCTGAGAGCAGAATGGAATTATTTGGATCCAGAAGTTGCCGTTTCAGATCTTCCTATTTCCGACAGTATATGGAAGCAACTTCCCCAAAAAATTGAAGAGAGAAAACTTGCGGTACATTTTCCTCTTAAATTGTTGAAGTTTAAATGTTAGAATGCCATTACTATCAAAAAAGAATTTTTTTTCCACATTTCCATTGGCATATGATTATTAGAATTACAAGTACAGTATATACTTAATTTTGAGACGTTGTGTGTTAAAATTGTATAAGATCATAGAGCTCTTGGACATTTCACTTAAAACTTCAAATTTCACTGTGGCTAGGAAGTTGGAAAGGTTGCTAACATCCAAAGAATACCCAGCTATCCCCAAAGTGCGGGGCATGTTGGGCTTGAATGACTAGCCTGCCTTGGTTGGTCTGAAGCTTACCACTTTTTGTATTTCCCACCAGGTCCCCCAACAGCGAAATGAATATGATTGTGGTCTATTTGTCCTTTTCTTCATGGAGCGCTTCATCGAAGAGGCCCCTGAAAGGCTGAAAATGAAAGATTTGTCAATGGTACCGTGTTTCATCTGTTCTCAACCTTTCCGTCCTTAAAGAGAAAATAGAATGATCTCAAACATGTTTCTTCTGTTCTTAACTTTTCCGTCTTCGATTAATTATTTTGAACTCCCAGTTTGGCAGGCGGTGGTTCAAACCTGAAGCAGCTTCAAGTTTGAGAATGAAAATCCGGAAGGCACTCAGGCAAGAATTTCGAGATGCATATCTTGTTAACCTCTCAAAAGAATCTGCTCCAGCGGTTGGTGCTTCTGAAGAATGAACCGGCATATGGGATACTGACTGAATCCGGTGCACAGATGTAGCAACTAACTCAGCATTGAATCAGGTCTTCCATCCATGTATAGCTCAGACAGGGTGCAAATGATCTTTTGAGTTTAGCATTGTATAGCGTGGGAAAATCGGTTAAAATGCCATTTTTTCGAGAGCTAAGAAGATACCAGATTGGCCAGGACAAGGCGTGCATCATAGTCGTCTGCATTACTGACCATTTCTGGTGAGTTAGCATGGTGCTTCAACTGTATAGTACGGAACAAAGATAGTGCTGATAGATTTCTTAATGCAATGCTCACCATTTTACACCTTATGCTTTTAAGAGATGCTTTTTCCTAAAGTGATTTCCTGCCATTTTCTTTAGGAGTGCTGAAGCAACGTCGTCGATTCATACCCACTTGTAGCATTTCACGCATGAGTAATAATTTTCACGTTCTTTCTTTCGGGAAGGGAGGATTAGAAAAATCTTATTGATTGCAGCTTTTTCCAAACCTCCGGGAAAAGCATGAAAAGAAAACTTATGATACGGTCCCTCTGTCACTTCAAAGTGAAAGGAGCGATCTTGTAATTCTTGGTCCATGAAGTACATTGCATTAAGAAACATCTTTACTTTCAAACGGATTAGGATTCTCTCCCCTCTTCTTTTTATCCCCTTCCATTCTCACCTCTTGCATTCTCTATTTTATCTCTCGTTTTTTATAAAAAATTAATATAAGATGTTGACGTGGTTTAAACGTGACCGTTGAAAATTGAAATATGAAAGGAGGGAAGGGGAGAGAAAAAAACAGGGAAGAGAATCTTATTTCCGAACAATAATGCTGGAGAGTTGAAAGGGGGGACAAGCAATCTATTCGAACGATAATGCTGGACATTTATGTCTACTTTTCCACCTTTATGTCAATATTTATTTAAAGTGATTCCACCTCTGGATTTTCAACTTTTAATTGAAGTGTTAAAAAATGTGTAGTGTTTTTCAACTTTTAATTAAAGTGTTAAAAAATGTGTAGTGTTTTTCAACTTTGTATGTCAACATTGCCTGCAGCCGTCTTCTCACTTCCAAACAAGGTTCTAAAAGACGCTAGACGCTAATTGGGCGGTTAGTCGGTGCGTCTAGGTGGATTAGGCGGATTTAAGTAAATCCATTATATTTTGTGTAAATAAGTGTCTGTTTATACTTAAAATATATATAATTTCATCATAAACTACAAAATAGAATGATATATGTATTATGAAGTATTGGAACATAATGAAAACATGGGGAACAAACATATAGTGTGTGCTCATTTAAGTATTCAACAAGTCTCTTACAATTTATTAAAAAAAAATTAAAAGCAAATTGAAAGTTATCTATTTTATGTCTAAATGAGTCGTAACCTAGACAAGTGTCTTAGGTGGGTCTGGGCAGGCTAGGCGGGCTAGGCAGGGGCCTCAATTGGTCTAGGCCCCATTTCTTAATTTTCAAACGCCTAGGCATTAATCGAACCGGTGATCAGCCGCCTAGCGCCTAGACGGGGCCTAGGCGGCGCTAGGCGGGGATTTTTAGAACAGTGCTTCCAAACTCTGCTGGTTTCACATTTAATTTACACATCTAAGCAAAAATTGTTAGATTCCGTTAAATCAAATAATTTAATAGCTTTTGATCGAATGTGTAACTTCGAAGTGACCATCTAACGGACAAATGTATGCATGTGAATATTTATGTTTAGTACAATCACCTTTAGTACAATCACCTTTTTATCGTCAAGATTATGACTATATTAATACGTGTAAGTATTATAGCCAAGTGCATGAATTAACGGAGGAAATTGTGTTGGACCCACCAATAATATCATTGACGTACAACAAAAAATAATTTGGTGAGGTAGGTAGTTGAGATTAGGATATGTTTTAAAAATGACACATATTTATATAGAATATAAACTTGAAAATTAGAGATCTCAAATTCCAAGTTAAATTTTCTCTGCTTATAAATCCAAACACGGAATAGTTGTAGAATGTGAGTGACGAATCAACAATTCCTCATATCCCACTCCAATGCAGGATAAATCTAAGGGATAGTTGCAGAATGTAAGTAGCGGATTAACGATCACTCGTATCCAACACATCTGCTACCTTCATGTAATTAGTTCCTCATTAGATAATTTGTGGATAAAAATGCAAAACCAAAGTCGAATATTTTCTACCTGCCACTGAGGTTTCAACGTGTGGGATATGTATTGCACCATATAGTGAAAGGTGCAGTTTTTGCTACAAGATTATATGCAAGCAGAGGCGGACTATCACTGGCTGTCAACTTCTCAAAGTCCTGATAAAATACAAGTACATAAACATTTGCAAAAACGTTACTCCTGTAGAACTTCTCAAAGTCTTCAAAACTACAAGAACAGATTCAACAAAACGCCGAAAAATTTGTATTACAAGTACATGTGGTGATTGTAGTAAGATAAAGATGTTGGCAGAGTTTGTGCTGCAATCTTTATACGTAACCTGAAGTCCGGCAATCCCCAAGCCGGGTACATCCGATGATAACGGCACTATACCCCCATATGGAACAGAAAAGGGTACATCAAGTTATCGTCCCTCATCCAAACCGAAGTGGAATGCAGCTAGTCCCTGCAAACCACACGAAAAGATTAATCAGACTTTGTATATTCTAGGAGAGTGCAAGGTATGGAAAATTTAGTCAACTGGTACACATGCGCGTAAAGCAACTGCAACATCTCTTAACGAACAATGAAACCAATGAATCAATTGCGGGATGGAACCTACTGTCGTTAAAATCAATCGCATAACTAATTTTGATGGCTCAAACTAAACTACCAAACATGAGAAGTGACGAGCTTGTTTTAAGCGATATAATGCACGACAAAGAGACATATTCCATAGCACAATTAGTAGCATTTATCCATTTAAGGTTTGATAAAATAAAGTCAGCACATTGACTTTATTCGATGTTTTTCCAAATAAAGGTAAAACACATGCACACACAGAGAGAACTTTTGAATTTTGACATTATAGCACAATTAGGCAGGGAAAGAAAGAATGATTCGAAATAAAGGAACAGGGTGGAGGGGGATTTCTCCCATCCTCAAAACTTATATTTTTCTAAAACAAAATTATTGCTTCACATTCCTGCCTTAAAAGAAAAAAAATTCCTGCTCCACACTATATCCGTGTCGTGGGTGGAGGAAAAGAAGCTTCTTCCAGAGAGAAAGCAACACATCTCAAGTCTGAATCCTACATTTATAGTTCTCAAACATAGAGGCTAGATGCGAACAAGGTCAAGTTTGGTATCCTGAAATTGCTACATAGACAAAATATACAGAGCATCGCATTACATCAATATACCCTACTTAGCTACCAGATATATCGAGCATCAAAAGTTGGCATTACGAATTCATGGTATGATTTTTTGCAGACATGAATGCATATAGGCACATCGGTTACAACAACTAATTAAACTAATAGACACATAAATCAGAAAACCAAGTATTGCACGTATGAATGATTACAAAGCGGCATAAAGTGTTAAAAAATGAAACTTTACTTACCAGTACTTAATCAAGCCATCCCAGCCACATGTTGCAACTTTACTTTGCTCCAAGGGATGCCATGCAGCCCCAATGCATACCCCTTCATGACATTTGAGAGTTCTGAAGACTTTGCATGTTTTCCAATCCCAAAACCAGCATCTACCTTCACCATCACCCGACATAACAAACCGTCCGTCTGGCGA
This sequence comes from Malus fusca, assembly GCA_035220775.1. Lineage (NCBI taxonomy): Eukaryota > Viridiplantae > Streptophyta > Magnoliopsida > Rosales > Rosaceae > Malus > Malus fusca. The sequence goes on from CM069071.1 coordinate 5,851,574, forward strand.
GAAATTGACTTGGCAAGCATACCCGGCGACAACATGCCCGGCAAACCTCTTCTTCTTATTGAGCTGAAACTTCTCCCTAGTGCTATAAATCAGAATCTGATTGTCCATACTCTGTGCTGCAAGCCAATTGGAATTGGGGTGCAGTGAAATTGATGGCATGGAATGCATATGAGGCTCACTAATATACTTAATAACCACAGGGATCCCAAACTCCCATACGCGAAGCGACTTGTCATCGCTGGAAGTAACAAACCTACGGTTATTATCCACAAACGTAATCGTATTCACAGCACCCAAATGCTGATCATACTCTTGATTTATCTTCCCCTCATTCATATCCCATTGAACAATCTTCTTATCACTCATACCTGCCAACAATACATTCTGCTTATCCTCGTCTGGATTCAGCTTGACAACATAAGGAACCTTCCCGGTTGAGAATGTAGATATCACCTGCCCAGTTTCAGTATCCCAGTACTTGATATTCTTATCATAACTAGCAGTCAAAAACCTACTCCCATCATTAGAGAAACAAATATCCCGAACTGCCTTAGAGTGACCCATGTAAGTTCTCATACACTTTCCGGTATTGAAAACATCCCAAATCTTCACCTTGGTATCCATCCCGGCAGAGAGAATCAAATGCCCGTACTTAGGGAAGAACCTAATAGCAGACACACCCTTCGTGTGCCCGCTCCAAGTGTGCACCAATCTCTTTGGAATATAACAGTGATCATTAGATGCCTTAGCATCTCTTGGCGGTGCAATCCAAGACCTACCCTGATAATCCCTCTCTTCCTTCCCATGAAACGTGGTCTTCTCAACCACAGCCTCACCCTTATCGCCAGCCCCTTTCTCTTCGCCTTTCTTCTTGGCATACTCCTCGGCATACTTCTTCTGCTCCTCAGTCAGCTCCGTTGGCAGACCCTCCTTCTTTCCCGCCCACGGACTCTTCTTATTCTTCATCAACCACACGTCACTAGCCGGGTTCTGGACCTCCTCGGGGTCCATATCTTCATCCTCACCCTCACCCTCACCCTCATTCTCCTCCAATTCCTTCCTCTTTTCAATCTTCCGCTTCTTCTGCTCGTGCTGGGGAATGTTATACACAGAAACGGCGTCGTTCTTCTGCAAGGCCTCGAAATCTCCAACATAATTGTACCCGGCAGAGGCCGATGGATCAGCAGCATACCCATACTTGTGAAAAGTATTGTACTGCTCGTCGAACACGAAGGGCTCAATCGATGCGTCCTCCACGAAGCCGAGCTTGTGGTTGCGCATTCCCTGGGCGATGCCGTCCTTGGCGTACGGGTGGGATGGGCCGTAGATGGGCGCCCATAGCTGGTCGTACGTGGGGTTGAAGCCGACGATGTGTTGGGTCGGGTCGATGGGGCGGGTGGAAGACCGGTTGGCCCCGGCTACCGACAGGGCCAGCATAGTGTCGTCGACATTGGGCGCCGCGGACTTGGCGGGGAGGAGCCGAGGCGGCGACGCGTCTGGGGACGACGGTGCGGATTTAGGGTTTTGGTTGTGCTCCTCTGGCTCGTTCGATTCGTCGTCGTTTTTATCAGAGTATGCTCGGAGAAGATCCATTCATAGAAACAAAGACGAACCCTAAGTCCTAAATTTGGTCCCTGTGCTGAAAATTTGAAACTTTATACATTAAATTTGAAATTGGAAATCGAACGAAAAGAAATCGGAAGAGAGGGATTGGTTGGGAAATCAAAAATAAGATTGGGATCGAGAAAGATACTCACCGGCGGCTTGGAGAAGGAAGACGGCAGTCGCTAGGGCGGGCACAGGAGGATTCTTGGAGGGGTTGAGGTTTTGGAATAAATTGGGGTTTTCCAGGGGTTTCGATTTGCGTTCGAACTTCGAAGAGGGAAAGAAAACCGACTAGACGCTGGATGGGAGAAGGAGAGTAGGAATCCGGATTCTCTTTGTGAATCTCGGTATCTGTGAATCATATCCGTTTATCGTACATTGTGTCATTAAAATTTATTTTTAATATTTTTATTTAAAATTAAATACAAACAAAAATTATATGATGTATAATAAATGGACACAATTTACGAATCTCTAGGATGCTCATAAAAAATATCTGAATAGGACTCCATCCAGATCTAAATGGTAGGGATCCTAGAGATCCTCACATCTTAACCGTTCATCGTATATCGTGCGGTCATTTTTCGTCAGATACTATTTATGTTTAATTTTAAATAATAAAATTCAAATGATATCTGATCACACGATATATGATAAACAACTAGGATGTGAGGATCCCTATGAATCAGGATTCTCTCCTGAGCATTTCCCTAGGGATCCTAGGGATCCCGCAATCTTGTTCGTTCATCGTGTATCGTGCGGTCAGTTTTCGTTAGGTACTATTCATATTTGAATTTTAAAATTTAAATTTTAAATTATTTCTGACCGCACGATACACGATGAACGGACAAGATTGCGGGATCCTTAGGATCCCTAGGGAATGCTCAGGAGAGAATCCTGATTCGATCCCTATGATCCCCACCATTTGGATCCGGATGGATCCTCATCCCTGTTAGGGATAGTAGGGGTGTCATTTCGAGAAACTTGTGAGGGTATTATTGGTATTTTAAATTTATTCCTTTTTATTTCTTTTTTCGAGTTCTGACTTGTGTAGTAGAATTAGGATTTTATTTATTTATTTTTGGTTCTTTGAAATTGAATCTTTTAACTAAAATTGTCTATGAAATAAGAATTCATCAGTAAAATGGCTCTCGCGAGTCATTCTGTTAAGATTTTGTTAAATTTTCTATTTATGCATTGAGGTGGCAATTGAGTGGATTTCGTTTGCCCAATATATAGCTTCACTTAAATTACTCACAAAACCATTTTTTTTTTCTAAGATTGAAAAACTAAAAATGACTAAACGTACGGGACCTAAATTGAGGGTATTGTGAGGAGAAATTTTTAGGTGTTCCCGTCACCCCACATCATCATCACACTTGGTGTACCCATCCAATCAGGGGATGCCACATTTCCCATTAAAGTGTTTGTTTAATTGATTTTCTTAAAAAATAAATCAGAAAAATTCTTTAATGGAAAACGTGGCATCCCCTGATTGGATGGGTACACCAAGTGTCCATGGTGATGTGGGGTGACGGGAACACCTAAAAATTTCTCTAATGTGAGAGAGGACGTCCACAAAAGTGGGCCAAAATTAGCATGACAAATCAGGAGTGACGTAGAATCACTACACCCTATACTATCACCATTACATGCAAGAAAACATATGCAAATAAGATATTTCAGTTCAACAAATGCAACAGAAGAAAGAATGCAAACACTAGCAATGCCAACACTTCAAGGATTCTTCACTTTGATCCTCAACTTTCGAGCCAACTGGGCTGCTTTCGGATGCACAGGCCGCTTGCTGCTGTCACACTGTTCTACTTCCACCCAATTAATCAATCTGAGAATGACAGATTGAGGCACTTTTCGGATATCTTTATCCGTTGTCGTGCCTTTTGATTTCTTCATCCCCGTCTCCAATGCCATCTCAATAAACTCCATAAACCAGTTCCCAGCTTCCGTTTCGATCTGCTTACTCAACCTGATTGTGTTGCTTAAGCTGCTTACACTAGCAGAAGCCGGCTTCTTGTTTTCGTCGTTCTCACCAATGGTTTCAAGACTCAGCTTTCCAAGCGGAGTGGATGGTGCTTTCGGCTTTTGATGAGTAGAGCTTCTCAGGACCTTCTCAAACGTTGTCGTTTTCTGCTCGCTTCTTTCAGGAACGGCTGCAACTGATTTGTACAATGCGCACCTTCTTTTCGACAAGTTTAGTTTAGAGTTCACGGAGTTTTGAACAATTTCATGCAGGACTGAAAGTTCTTCATCATCTTGATCTTTACCTTTCTGCTGCTTAACTTTTGGAGTAGTCTGAGTCATTTCAGAAGCTGAAGTGGCTGCTTGAATCGACACCATATCGTTAACTGATTGGACAATTTGGTGATGGAATTCGAGGAATTTATCAAAGCAGGCTGATGGGGCATCTGCTCTAGCTGTTCTGCATAAGTTTGAAAACATCCTGCACAAGCAAGCATTGGTATTGATCTTAGCAAACAAATATCTCGAAGTTCAATTTTTCACTACTATATAAGAAAAAGGAGGGGATTCGCTTTACTTGAGAGATCGAACTAGGGTATCGGTAGCTGAAGCCTCTCTGAGTGCATTAAGGGCAATCTTCTGAGCAGTCTCTCTATGCTGCACAGCTTCCTGCATAAATACAATCTCATCTCAAGAGTCAAAACCCAAAAAAAATTGGTTTTGGTCGTAAACTAGAAGCAACACTTGGAGATGAAAGTACTTACTTTGCCAAGCAAGCTGAGCGTTCCTGGTAAATTCATGGGGAGGCTAGTGCTGTTTTCGTTGCACAAGTTACCGGGCTGCGGCTGCTGCTGAGAATTCGTGTTTGTGTCCTTGGAGTTGGAGGATTTCTGTGCTGCATCTCCAGCCACATTGAGTGAAGTTGCCACTCTTGCATTTCGTAATCGCGGTGGTGGAGTCGAGCTCTTCTTTTTTTCCTACAACAAAGCAAGAATTCGCTTTCTCAGCCAACAAAATACAACAGTCTTCAACAAACAAAATCAAACATTCTTCCACAAACAAAAATTCTAATAACTAGAAATATCAATCTGTGCAGCTCAGAAAAATATGCTAAAGAGGAACAATGTACCTACAGCTGAGTTGAAGGGGCTAATTGGGATCCTTGGCTCTCGATCAGACACACTTCTGCTTCTCTGAAACTTCGACATAGATGGCGTGACACAGCTCTTTCTCAACGCAGGGCTTTCACCTCCTTTCGAATCTGCCATCTTAGCCAGAAGTCCACCACCAAATGAACTCCGAATCCCCGAAGTCAACCCTCCGTCTCTTCCCACTCTCCCCCTAATCATTGGAGACATCGACCCGTTTCGCCCGCCTCGCTCTTTAACAGGAGTGCACTGATCGAAATCCAAAGGAACAGGCTTTAACACCATGGGAGACGAAACCCCATCAGCTCCATTAAGCCCTGTTCCCCAAGACCCCCTTCTAGTGGGCTTCAAATTCGACATTTGTTCGCTTTTCTCTCCCTTCTCCCTCAGCCCCATCAACGGCTCCGGGGTACCCATCAGAGGATGCCTGCCGGGGAGCGGTTTGGCTCCCTTCACCACCGGCACCGGAGACCCAGGCTCCAATCCATCGACATATATAAACTGACCCAACTGCATTTTATTACTGAGAACAAAGTCATTGTGCTCCGGAGGAAGGCTGGCGTAAATTGAGTGGGAAGAATCGGAAATTTTGATGTAGAAGCCCTGTGTGGGCCAAAGGCTCTTCTCATCGAGGTCCACCGGGACGATGTCGGTGACCTGCAGAAGCGCGCTCCGGTACTCGCCCGTGGGCTTGACCCCCGTGTTCATTCCGTCCACGAGCTTGAGTAGAATTCCCGGTGCCAAAGCTGCCATTTTTCGCCTTTTCGAGGTTGTTGAATTGGGGAAGATGACGATCGCAGTCGAAGATTCAGGTAGCAATTTTGTCGGAAAATCAAGCAAATTTGAGTGGGAAATCGACTGAGTTTGTTGAGTTGAAGACAGTTCTTAACTCGTCGAAGGGTTTGGGGATAAGAAATAGGTGAGGTTTAAGCTGACCGTTGGCAACGGGAACTATGTGTGCCAAAAGGTTACTTTTTAAAAATTCGGAGATTTTCGAACGTTGGGCCAACGGTCAGATTTTGCTGGTGCGTCACGTAATCTTTTTCAAAATGGAAAGGGAAGTTTATTTTTCTATCATCTTCACAAGTGTATTTTTCTTTCCAAATATAAAAAGTTCGGAGTGTAGAATGAGATTTTGGAATGTTAATAAGAATTCCCAATAAAAAATATCACAACTTGCTCGTTTCATTGATCCCAAAAAGGGGTAAGGGAATTGTTTATTTTATTAATTTGGTATGAAGTTTTATTGTGCTCAAACCAGTTTGATCTACCAATTAAACCAGATTCACAATAACAACGAACTGAAAATTAGAGAAACGAAGATATTGAGCCGTCAACAAGACTCACAGTTACAATGAACTGAAATTATAAAAGGGAGTTTTAACGAAAAGCCCGTGGTACTGTTCACTTTAACGAAAAACCACATTTTTACACTAAAAAGTCAAACATGGTAGTATTCACTTTACCCTTTATTTTGTGTTAAAACTCAAAGTTTTCAAGTCATTTTCATTAGTTTTCCTATTATAAAATTCCAAAATTACGCAATGTGGCTTTGACAGGTCTTTGCAATTTCTTATACAACCTGTTAATTTGACACAAAATGACAAAAAAAATAACACGTTCCAAGTCAACTTGTTAACGAGCCAGATCCAACACGAACACAACCCGTTTGCCGGGTTTAAACATTAAGCATGACAATTTCTTGCATGATCCATTAATCCAACACGGATTGTCACGACCCATTAACTAGTAGGCTCCTGTAAAGTTTTTTTTTTTCTTTTTTTCTTTTTTGATCCAGGCTCCTGAAAAGTTAATACTACAAAGTTCACAATACTTTCCCACTACAGAAAACGAAAACTGAAATCTAGCAATGAAATGGTTATCAAACTAACTCTTAAGTTAATCAACCCTGTCATGATACAATAATGTATTGCAAACTTTATTGCCAATAAAACCAATAAGCATAACAGCCAATTTACCAATTGTTTCAAAAACAACAGTAAGCTAGTCGCAGATTTGTCCCAAGATATTCCCGATCTCTTGTTTTCAAAATTTCGAATGAGGACATGAAGAATGTCAGGTCACGATAACTAAAGTCTGAAAAACATCGAGAAAGAATGAAACGATAATCTACTTTTTGAAGTTACATTAAAGTTCAATTGCAATCAGAAACAAACTCTTGTATTCATGATCCCGCGTGTACCCAGAAACAGCAGCTCAGTGGCCGTGCTATAGTGGAGTTGCAAAACCTGCAACCAGTTACATATATACAAGGTGAGAAAATGAAGGAAGCCTGGAGGACATAGAGTCATGCTTCAGTAACGAAACTCTCTGATCGCAATCACCCATCAGTAACGAAACCATTATTAACAGGAAATATGGGAGAGTGACGGTTAGGTACCAAATGTCATGTTATGATTGGTGGGGCTCAAATAGCCATTGTTATCCTTCGTTGAGAGTAACCTGAGTTAATTGTTAGTTGAATCAGTTAATTATGGTTAACTGTTTGTTAGATCTGGGGTTAGTCGTTGGATTTGTTAGTGGCTTATAAGCCATGTTCTCTGTTTTAGAAAGGTTGTTGAGTATTGTAATCATCTTCTTCTCTGTTTTAGGGTTAAGGTTGATTTGGGATTTATTAGTGACCAGAGTTACCAAATTAAAAGATGAGTTGCCACATTAATAGAACCCTTAGTTAATTTGGTATGTATTACAATTAACAAAAGCATCGAAGTACGTCTGATATAAGGATGTCTAGGAAACTAAAGTTCCAAGAAGTTTTCATGGACAACATTCAAAAACCATGAAAAACAGCAAAAATGATATATATAATACACTTGGCATGTCATTCTACCTATACATAATAGAACGAATTCCAGAGTCGAGATGTTTCTCCCCCTTCCTTCACCATGTCACAAGAATATGTATGAAGAATACTATGAACAATGCATTCAGCTACTTATTTTCGTATGCAACTTAGCCATCTGTATCAGATATAAGAAATGCTATTACTTAGTGTTGAGATTATGAATCCCAACAATATTGATGCTGGCTAACGTTCTCATGGAAAAATAAACGACAGAGTAACCAATGAGGTCATATTTTGTAGAATAGCCCTTGGTAAAATACAATACCATCCGACCACTATAAAAAAGCATGAGACATATAATTTGGAAACACACTGCGACCCCTTAAAAACTAGGTGCAGCATCAAACATCAGTAGACCGCAGGTCCAACTCAACTCACTTGAAAAACAGGTAATAAGAGAAATCTCATTTCTGCAGTAAAAATACCTTTCCCTTCATGGCATGGTAACAACCATTTAGCCCGGTAATAAATCAAAAGTCCCATTCATGATGTTTCCAACATAAAACGCCTATTCATTTTCAGAGAGTACAACTCACTAACAACGCTATCGAAGAGAGACATGCTATGGATTCTCGGAAATCATAAATGATAATATGCAACGACATTCAAAAACATATGACACTTACATAATCCACTGTATGAAAACCAACGTAAAATTCCGAAGAGTACCTTCTGATAGGCACCCCCAGCTGGTATTATGCAAAGACAGAAGCGACGTGAACAATGCAGAAGCAGTAGCACTGTGCAACGGGATCAATGACTGCGCACCGCCTAACTCCACCGGAAGCCTGAAAGTGAAAAACACAAATCCTCTAAAGCCTCCCAACACGCAAGTTTTAAATTTAATACCAACCGGTCACCACAACAATAACAAGTTCATGAATTGAACACAAACGATGTTTTCTCAAATCATATTGACTATAAATTTAGTAACAAATTCATCTGTTTTCCTAACAATGCTCGAAATTTCAGTAAAATGGATTACATAAAAAACTAATCATACAACCGAAATTAATAAAATAAAAAACCCGCATGTACAAAGACCCAAAATTCAGTTTTCCAATTGAATTTTTTCAATCAATTGCTAACATCTGTAAAAAAATTAAAGTCCCAAAAATAAAAATCGAACCTTGAGAACTTGAGCTTCTGGGCAGCGAGTCGAGAAGCAGAAGCGGGCTTGAGGGAAGTGAGTTCGGTCAGCTTAGAAGCATTGGAGGCGAAAGGTGAAGACGGTGGACGGGACAGAATGGTTTTTGCAGAAGCTGAAGAGAATTGTAGGGTTCGCCTCGCGCAGTTAGCCGCCATGTCTGTTTCCCTCGACTCTTTTCCAAGGCTCAAAGCTTTGATCCTGGACTCCCAGTCAAAGAATTGTTTGTGGGCTGAGTCTGACAACATATATGGACCACATGCCTATTGGCCCAATAATTTAAAGCCTGAGTGGGTGAGCCCATGGGCTTGTTATTAACTTAAATAATTGGCACAAAACTGGATCCTGAAATTCAATATATCTTTACATTGTTAATTAGTTATACTAGCGTCTTCGCACACGTTCACACCCTTTCATATGTAATGTTAAGCCACAAATACCTAATAAACTTTTTTTTTCCATTAGAAAAGGGAGTAGTGGTGACTTTGCCACAGTAGTTCACCCTTCTAGAAGCTAGGAGGACTCACATAAACATATCGTTTTTGTCATGAATACTGTGTATCATGTGGTTTGCCACAAATATTTAGTTGGGCCACTAACGTGTATTACTTGTAAGTACTTAATTAAGTTCGTTTTTAATGTAAAATAGGGGAATTTGGGCTTAACTTCCAAGTAAACCCTAAGCTTGTAATATTCTCAAATTAGCTATTGCAGGCCCAAGAGGGTTCGCAAGGTTGGTAAGGTCCTGCTTTGTGTGTCACCTCACCACGGTTCAAAACTTCAAGTCATGCCGTTAGTTCTCGTTTGTGCGCGATCTGTAAATTTCTATGTAAATTCATACTGGTGGCAAATGACAGCTAGATGCCACGCATAAGTTCTTCCGGCAATGCCGCTGGTGGTGAAAGTAACCAATCTCCCCCTAAACTTTTTTTTACCAAAAAAAAATAGCGATTGCAGTATGCCTCATGGCGCACAAATTTGAATACCCTATCGTAAATTATCACAGTTTAAATCTCGTCTTGTCAAAAAAGTTATCTCATTGTTGAAAGTTTGGAACTATAAACAGTAAACCATTCATTTGGTAAACACCATGTTAATTGTTATAGCCAAAATACTTGAATAAAAGCATGCATTTGATCAAAGTAGGTCATTTTCATCTATGGTGATTGCACATTAAGCACTATGCTAAACATTAATGATATCCTCATTTTGAAACACGTAGCTGTTTTAATCTGAAAAGCATGTCATCATGAAAAAAAGAAATAAATTAACGTTAAACTGTGAGATGATAGAGAGTTCATGAAAAATCCTATTTTTAAAAGAGTCTCCTTAACACTTATCTAACAACTAAATATTGGAATAATTTTAAGCTTTTAAACATTGTTTATAATTAACTTTATATCCTCATCTACTCATCTGGAAATTGCAATGCCTCTTGGATAAGGAGACACCATGTTTTCATTTGCTTTTGCAAATAGAAGCTAATCCTAATTGAATTATACTAGTGTTGTTAAGTATACATACAATCATAAATTTGTTGACCACCCTTTTACCCATTTGATCAACAATCGAATTAACATATTGTTGAACCTAAAAACTACCAAGCCTACGTGGCGCGCATGCCGAGTAATCTAAAAGCTAACTACGTCCTTCGGTGAATGCGGGGCGTGCCAACTCGTCGGCCGAGCTCGGCCGAGGAGTAAATTTTGTTGATGTTGCGTTGGGTGCGCGGCTGACTTCTGCGTCTTGCGATTGCGGCCGAGAAAGGAACACGTCTCGACCTCTTGGGCTCTCGAACCTGAAGACAAGGTTGCTATTCTTACAAAGTTCGCGAATCGAATTCGGCTTTCAATGTGCCGAATGTAATAACTGTAACACTTCACTTCGCCGAGAAGGCTAATGAGATGACCTCGACCAATAAGGATTCAGAAATCCTTCTCGACCGAGACTTGGATAGGTAACCAACCGCTCTCGCCGCAGTGCTGTTGATGCCAACGGAAGATACTGCGAGATCGGCTGATTCTACGGTGACAGAGCTATCTATGCCGACTTAAGATATCACCGGTTGCTTCCACAATGATGTTGATGCCAACGGAAGATGTGTCAGCGAAAAGAGAAAATAAAAAAGTCTCAAGTTGTTGAGAGAGTTTGCGCAGGGCAATTGTGTGTTGAATTAGAGCTCATTTACTGACGCACAGCTTCCCCTATTTATAGCACTGGACCTTGAGTTAAAATCCTACTCGAACTAGGTTTTCTTCTCCAGATCAACAACACCTCGACCAGTCCTATCTTGACTAGGATTGTGAACCTAGTCCTTAACCGAGCCGTATCCGCCTCTGGGTTGTTAATCCTGCCGAGACTCCCTATTGTACTAGGACTCGACTTGTCATTGCGTTTTGACCTAACCGACCTCGGTTTGGAAGCCCACGAGCTGAACGATCCATGGTCTTCTTGTCGCAAGGCCTCCCGGGCCGAGAGTGATTCTACACTCGGCCCAAATTGTCATTTTGGGCCCAAACACATATATACTTGGAGTTGGGAAAAACATACCATTTTAGGATTGTCTTTTGACTTTGAGCAAGTAAAATATCGGCCACAAAAATCTCTCTTTCTTTAAAAAAAATAGAATATCGTTGTATTTAAAAGAAAAACAAATATTATGTTTTGCGAGTATCCATCTATTGTCACTAAATATGTTCACAATTTATATTTTGTATTGTTAGCAAGCTATTTACATGTAAAGTCTCATGAGCGAACAAAATCTATTAAAGAAATTTGTTGTAATAAATGTTGGAGAACAATTAAAAAATAAACAAAATAACAGAAATAAACAGAACTTGAAATTCACAATTTTATTTCACAAAAAGTACTTGCTGTACAGAATGAAAAGTATACAATAAATACAGAAATTAATATAAGAATATCAACAGTACTAACTTGATTACAGAAGGTAGAGGCTAGCGTAAAAGCTATGTCCTTCGAACAGTAATTTCATTCCACTCTTGTGCTTGTGGTTCTATAACGTCTGCTCGACCAGGATACAACTACCTAATCCTACAACCCGCACTGGATTATAGAATTCTAGCGAATTGCTTTGTGTGTTTACTCTCTCTGGAAAGTTTGTACGGAAGAAAAGGAAGAAGAAAAGATGATTGATGATGAACTGAGGACTCCAGTTATATAGGCTCTTTCATACCTCTTCAAATACCTTTTGGATGTATCTGAAGCTTTACAACTCTCTACAAAAGGTTGTATCTTTAATCAAAACGTTTTTAATTAATTTAATTAAAAACTTAATTCGAAATTAAAACTAATTGATCAGATTAATTTTAATTCTTAAGGCCCAAGGCCCTTGTCTTGATTAATTAATATTAATTTATATTAATATTATGGTATAATCATCAAGCTCAATCCAACAATTGGTGGCGCAAGCCTCAATCCTCATTCAAATGGTCCAACACCTAACTAATATTGTAGAAGACAAAATATATATAAAGGTACTTGGGAATCTTGTTTTCACCAATGTGGGACAAGAGTCTCAAAACTTCTAACAATAAAAATGATTAGAAGCTATAGATAAACGTTTTACTTAATTTAAGACGTTGTCTAGACATTCAGTCTCAATAATTTTTTTTCATAAGGGGGAATAGTGAGAATATATGACATAGAGGGATACAAATTTAGTATAAAAGCTTAAAATATATTGAACCTCTTCATCTTTAGCAATTGATTTGCGATTATTTAAAGCCAACAAGGCTCTCTGCTTTGCAAGAGTCAGGATGTCTATCGTACGCAACTTACTATTCTGATATATTCTTGAGCTAGGTTTGCAGCGTCAACTGCTTTGCCTTCCAGACTAGAACAATATTTTATCGAAATTGAAATTAATATATGTAAAGCCAGTCATCACAATCGGATACCAGAGAGAGAGTTTTTTTTTTGGGGGGGGGGGGTGGGGGTGGGGGGGAGTCTGCTACATGCAGTTAGCTAGTTGCATTTAATCCGCTCCGGGTCCTGAGAATCTGCTGAGACTGACCCAACAACTCAAAAGCCATAAAAGCAGTTTTCACCCTGCAACAACTTCTCTTCACACTTCAAAGCACTGTTGCAGCACCCTAGCAGCAACGTGATCTTTACCCATCACCATCCTGCAGCATTTTGCGTTTACGCAACAAAAAAAATATTTCTGTTATGAGTTTTGAGGAAAGACGTCTGCAACTACAAATTACACAGTTCCGATCATTGAAACACAATGTAGAATAGATCTTACAAGAGTGTACGTATATTGTATGTGAAAAAGAGGGAAAAAGGGAAGATAATAGGGATTTTTCGGTATATGATAAATAATCAAAATACGGTTAAAAAATCACAAAGAAATACTCTGTAGTACTATAAAATTTCCGAAAATAAATTTTCTTCACCATATGTGTGTTGGAAATTTATGACAGGCAGAGAGTGGTTGGTCTGATATCATGGCCAAAAACTGGGCATTGGTTTTATGATATGGTGGGAAAGGAAATGCAGAGCTTCCTCCCTAAACCTAAAGGACTCTTGCTTCATATCATAGCTACCAAATGTATGGCAAGTATTGATGGTCTTGGTTTGTCTTTGTCTGTGGTCCACCTATATACTAGCACCATCAGCTAGGTAGTTGAGAAAATCCCATCCTCCTCCTTTAAAGCTCCCATATAAACCCTAATCGATGGAACCCAAGAACCGCACTTTTTGTGCATGCATGGAAACTGAAAAGCACATCGGCCGGGTAGTTATCAATTTTCTAGAAAAAGTAAATTTGTAAATTAAATGATGTGTCACCAATAGAAATGAACGCGTTTATCAACTTTTAAGTAATAAACCAATTATCAACTTTCATATCTTTTAGTTTCGAAAACTTTGTCTACAAATTTAGTCTCCCTAACATATTACCCGAGAATTGCAATCTAAACAGATGCTTCGACAAGTCTATATGATTTTTCTTATTTTTTTTAAACGCTTAAAGATTAATTATGGTGGTAATCAGCCAACTAACGCCTAGACAATGCTAGACGAAAACTTTTAGAACACTATCCGCAAAAACGTTCATGAATTTTAATTTCTATAATACAATTAACTGTGCATGGATTTGAAAGATAGAGTAAATTGTAGCAATGGTCCCTAAACTTTACTCAAATTGAAGCAATGGTCCCTCAACTAAAAATCCATTACCATTGATCCATCAACTTATCAAAATGTGTAGCTATAATCATTTTCATTAATTTCTTCATAATTTTGTCAAAATATGTTATGTTGGAATAACCATTTACTTAATTAGGGTCCCTCAACTCATCAAAGTGTGTAATTATGGTCATTTTCGTCAACTACGTAAAAAAATTTGTCAAAACGAGTTATGTTTGAAGGACCATAGCTACAATTGGGATAAAGTTAAAGGACCATTTCTCCAGTTGAATTAAAATTGAGGGACCAAAGGTAATGAATTTTTAGTTGAAGGACCATAGCTGCACGTTTTAATGAGTTGAAGGACCAATAGTAATAGATTTTTAGTTGAAGGACCATTGCTCCAATTTAAGTAAAGTTCAAGGACCATAACTACAATTTACTCTGAAATATATATTCATACATTATCGACAATGATGATACGTTGTCAATAACATCGACAATGATGATATCCAATTCAAGCCACATGACTGATTTGACATGTTTGAAAATGAATAGCCATTTATGATTCAAACTTCAGGATCCAAAGTTATGATTCAAACTTCAGGATCCAAAGTGAATTATGGATGTGATATTTTCGTCTTGGATATTTTGAAAAAAATAGGACGCGTTTAGAAAGTTTTAAATTATATTTTATAAATCATATAATGTTATTATTGATAATTGAACTATTATTTAAATAGTAATTAATGTGTTTATTTTTTATTAATAATACATTACATTGTTTGTAAATTTAGTCTAAAAACTTTAGGTGCATTTCAATTGATAATTAAATTATTATTTAACATTAATTAATATGCTTATTTTTAGTTAATGTCACATCATACTATTTACAAATTTAATATGTGACGTTAATCTAACTAACATTATCATATTGTCCACTTCTAAATTCTAATTGATCTTGAAACTTGATAAAATATATCTGCCAGACTTTCGCTTTCTATCATATGAAGAGTTGTTTGTCCAAAAAAAAAAAATCATATGAAGAGTTGTTGCGCATCAACGTCAACATTACACATTTAACGATTTTTCTAACCTAATTTCAAAGGGTAATGATTCAATATTTATATAAAATTAAAGGCCTTCATCCTAAATATATAGCAGTGAATATTAAACGGCATACTTTTTTTTAGGGAACTTTAACAAATGTACGGTTCATTTTAGCGAAAAATCATATTTTTACACTAAAAAGTCAATCTTGGTACTATTCATTTTATCATTTATTTTGTCTTTATCATTAAAACTTAACTATTTGAAAATATATCAGTGATATATTTTTGTTCTAGATTTAATCAGTGATATATTTTTATTAATTAGGTATAGGTCAATGATAAATGCTACATGAACTTTAAGGCATTATCAATAGTCAAAATTTTACCCTTCTCTCCTTCTTTCTCATTTTTTTCAAAAAAATTGTGACTCCATGCTGCCCAACCTTTCTCCTCCAGCCCACAACCAACCGTTAAGCATATTTGCGAAATATGCAATCAAGCCGTCCACGTGCGCTCCGCCTTCCCCCGCCAAGACACCACATCGATCTCTCTCAACCTTCTTCCACTCCCAATCCAGCAACTTGTTCTTGGTGGGACTCTTTGATGACGCCACACCCCCACCACCACCACCTGCATTTTGATCAATTTGATGGGTTCTATCTCCTTTTGTTCTATGATATGAAATTTATAGTTTTTTTTTAAGAAGTAATTTTATGGGTTGAGAAAGACTCCATGAAATGTGGAAAAGATTACAGAAAAAATAAGAGAATCAGGAAACAAATACTGCAATGTAGCGTCTAAGTAGAAATGTAAAAACATAAACAGGAAAATTGCATTGCAGTGTCTAAATCAAAACGTAAAAAAGGAAAAAAAATAGAACTAAGAAACGGACACTACGTTGTAGTGTCTGAATCAAAATGTAAAAAATAAAAAAAATAAAAAAAGAACCAAGGAATAGGCATTGCGTTGTAGTTTCTAAATCAAAATGTAATACAAGAAAAATAGGACACGGAAATGAACACTGCAT
Source organism: Malus fusca (assembly GCA_035220775.1). Classification (NCBI taxonomy): domain Eukaryota; kingdom Viridiplantae; phylum Streptophyta; class Magnoliopsida; order Rosales; family Rosaceae; genus Malus; species Malus fusca. Next base: position 5,867,553 of record CM069071.1, read on the forward strand.
TGTAGTGTCTGAATCTAAACGTAAAAATAAATGGTTGCTCGAAGAATGAAGGATAAAAGGCGTGTGAGTGATGGAAAAAAAGGGAACTAGGAAATGGACACTGCAATGCAGTGTCTAAGAAATGAGGTGTCAGTTGAAGTGGGTGCCAGATGTAATGACAGATTCTGTAATTTTTGTTTATTTTAAATGTATTTAAGTGTCATAATACATGATTTACCTATTTGTAATTAACATAAATATTGTTGATCTATTGTCAATATGGTAACTTTGTATTGATTTTATACAAAATTGATAATTTAGCCTGATAAAGTTAGAAACTTGCGTTGCATGCTTTTCCTATTAATTTATATATACAAAACTAATTATATAATAGGAAAACTAATGAAAAGAGCTTGAAAACTTTGAGTTTTAACGATAAGAACAAAACAAATGGTAAAGTGAATAGTACCAAGATTGACTTTTTAGTGTAAAAATGTGATTTTTCTTTAAATTGAACAGTACTATGAACTTTTCGTTAGAGTTCCCATTATATAATAATATCAATTTTTTTTACGAATAATGTCAAATTAATTAATCATACAATGTACATATAAAACAAAATATGAAATAAATTTCCCAAAAAGGTTAAAAACAAACATTAAAAAAATAGATACATACGTATTACGCACACTTAGTTGTGTTTTGTATGCAGCCTTCCCAAGTTTTCTATACATCCTTGCTCATCCAGTAATATTGTTGGGGGGTTAAATTGTGAAGGATTTTTATTCGAAATGGTCAATGAAATTTGCATAATTTTCAATCGGTTTTTGTAATTTTTTTTAGTAAATCATTTTGGTCATTCAGTGTAAAATCTATTAATATCCTTGTTAAATTATCACTTGAAGAATGGCACACGTGACCACCTTTTAAAGGTATTTTTGTCAAAACAACTCTTACTGATAAATTTTTCACAAATAACTAAAATAATTTACAAGAGACAAATTTAAAGACCACTTCTATTAATTTTCACGGTAAGAGACAAAAATAAGGATCGGCGTAACCCTTACGGACTCTTCCGGATAAACAAAAGAAAGGACGGTGCCGCCAACAACAGCTGTCCCTCATGGGTCATAAGCCCTTCTCATTCCCACAATTTGCAACATAGCAGAAACCGTGTGGCCCTTTGGACCACCTCATCTTTTACCCACACGGCCGAATTGGCCTCCGCCTTTCGTTATATATATATATTCGTACGCCTAACACATTTTGCACGCCAATGCCTAGCACTGCATTGCCACTTCATTTTCAAACCCATCGCATTTTAGCCATCTGCACTTTAAATTAAATATTTCGTAATTACTTACAATAAGACGAGTAGCTACGATCTTTGGCATTTTTCTCTACACTCCCACTTAATTATACGCATTCTTTTTTGCTCCCGAAGCCTGAAAATATGAGTTTGAATCTCTCCCTTAGTATCACTTCTATAACAAAATTGTAATTTCATTTTGTTTTTTCAACTGGAATTTATTAATATTCAAATTAAAATGGACAAAGCACCAACTAACCAAATTATTAGAAAAAATTAATATAAAGTTAAAAACAATAATGCAATAATAAAAAATTAGTAATAATATATAGATTAAACTCATTGCTCCATTAATTTGGCTTCCAATTATTGGGGAAGCAACACAAAAACATTTATCAAGGATCATATATCATAATTAAGACATGTTCCAAATGTGAAAAAAAAAGGAATAAAAACTCGAGGTCGAGCCATGGGGCTAACCTTTCTTAGCCACAGGTTCGAACCAAAATTAACCAAACGGGCAAACCCTCCACGTCATCATCAGTCAGCAATAGTCCAAGTCATATCATTCTGGAAGATCCAGTGGCAGACTTCGATCCGACCGGGACCCGAGCCCAATGCCAAAAAAGACCCATGAGTCGGACTCCAGGCAGACGTGTCCAAGTGACAGATGGCAACACCGTGGTTGATCTTGGCCTTCGAAACCGGGTCCAGAAGATCCGCTTCGTATACCCGAACTTTTGGTACAGAGTGACAGTAGTAGAGTAGGTAAGGGAACAAGCTCTGGTGGCACGACACCGACTGCGTGACTTTCCCGCCGTTGATTCCATTCACCGATCCGACCATCACGTCGTGCTTCGCCCCGTTGACGTTCTCAGTGCTCCGGACGACGACGTTTCGGCCGAGGATGGTGGTGGCGAAGTCGATCATGTCCTCCGCCGACCCGACGCAGCGCTTCGTCTCGCCGGCGCTGGGGGCGCGCTCGCATTCCTGCAGGGCGTCGACGATGATCTTCTCCATCGTCGAGTTATCCGCCGCGTGGAAGATTTGCTTGAGGGTGGCGATTTTGGAAGTGGCAAATGGTAATTTGGAGAGAATTGTCCGGGGCAGAAACGACCTTTTGGGCATTTTATCTTGAATGTCGGGCATTGGCATCACGACTCCTTTCTTGAGCATCGACTCCCGGAAGAATTTGCCCGGCTCCACCCATTTTTTCACCAAACTGCCACTAGCCGCCGCCGCTTTTACGGAGCCGGCGCCGGCCTTGGTGTAGCTTTTGAAACTTACGGTCTCCTTTTTGGCGTAGTCTTTGAAAGTCGTGTTCACGCCGTAGATCTTGAACCCGATATCCTGCCCCTTCGCGCCCTTCCCGTACCCGGTGAACTTATCCGACCCGATATTGAACGACTTGCCGTAACTCGTGAAATCCATCTTCTCGCCGTTGGAGTTCTTGGCGTACGACTGAAACGAGTCGTCGCCGACATTGGCTCTTTCTCTGTAGCTGGTGAATGTCTCGACTCCGGCATTGCCTCCGTCGCCGTAGCTCTGGAAATTGTTCGCCGGATTGTTCTGGTCGTTTCCGTAATTACTGAACTTGTCATTTGCTCCGTTCCCGGATTGGCCGTAACTCGTGAACCGGGACCCGACGACATTGGCGTTAGTTCCGTAGCCCGTGAACTCGTTCGGGGCCCCATTGCCGTTTTTGGAGTAGCCAGTGAACGATTGGTCGCCAGCGTTGGCGTTCTCACTGTAACCGGTGAACCCGTGGGACCGCCCGTTTGAATCGTCCGAGTACGAGTTGAATCCGAGGTGGGGAACGTTAACCGAGTCGGCGTACTTCTTGAAATCGCCGGCGCCGCCGGTGGCTCCGGCGGCGTAGCCGTTGAAGCTCTGGTCCACCACGTTCCCGTCGTTGGCGTAGCTGGTGAACTGGTCCTTGTGGTTGACCGAGTCGCGGCTGTACCGCCGGAACGAGTCGACTGGGAGGTTCTCGCCGAGCGAGTAGTTTTTGAACGAGTCGACTCCGGCAAGCCGATCGGTGCCGTAATTGGTGAAGTTTTTGTCTGCGTAGATCGCGAAATTCGCGTCCTTGTCGTGCTTTTCTAGGCTCTGTGCCAAATCGGGGAAGCAGAGAAGATTGGCTGCGGAGCAGAACTCAGGCAGCCGAGTCGAGAGGCCGTTCTGAGCCGCTAGCTTCGCGAAAGCCGCCGAGTCCACCGTGTTCAATGGCGAGGCCTTCGAGAGCAAAAACGATGGCTTCTCAGCATCGTTCCGGACCTCTTTGTTCCAGTAACGAACCAGATAGGCCTTTGGCGAAAATGGGTTTTCAGCTGCGCCGGAGCTGCCACCGGCGGCGGCGACAGCAACCTGCATTGTGTCATAACAATGGCAAATCGGTCGGAACAAGTAAAATTAAAGTAGCCAGAAACAATGCAGTACAAAAATTAATCAATAGTATGAATTAATTCATAAACGGTACGAAATAAATAAAAAAATTGGATTACTGTTATCTGGGTAGAGAAATTTAGATGGCTTACATTGAGAGACGAGAAGAAGATAAAGAACAGAGAGAGGGGAGTCACAAGGCAGAGTTGTGTGTGCTGCTGCATTTTTGTTTTTCTTTATTTTTTTTTTTTATTTATTGGGTGCGGGGAAGATTTAAGTGAGAGAGAGGGAGGGTTGAGAATTTTGGTGGATTTGTTGGGTTCTAAGCAGGTATATATATTGGTGTCGAAGAAAGAGGAGGGAATGAATGAGTGAGTGAGTGAGAGAATATGTGGGTTTGGAGAGTTTTTCAATTTGGCTTAAATACGAGATGGTACGTCATATATTATTGTATAAGTATAATGAAATGTTTCTTCATTTATATAACATATGTCGTAGTGCATATATTATGAGCACGTTGAAAATCTATTGTGTGTTTAGACTTTTGATGTCTCTCTCTCTCTCACTCTCTCTGGTGGATGTTTCATGTTCTAATGTATTTTGATGAGTTTGATGCTTAATTATAACGGTGTGACATTGTTGCTACACTTCACGTGATTTGCTAGAACAAGAAAACCAAATATCCAAGTGAATCAAGATCAGTAATTTAGCGTTGATTTTTATTAAATTGTTTGATTTGCCACAATGTAGAAAAAACAATTGATATTCAATTTAAGATGAACACCACAAAATTATAAAATTTAGTACCTAAAAATCAAAATGAAGCAAATTAATTAGAAAATCTTATGGTATGACTTCAAGTTGAAGTCTTGAAACCTTTATATCCTCCTCTTAAATTGTCCATGAAATTTTATGAAAGAAGAAGATTATGGCAACTTTAATTTCCCAATTAAGAGAAAATCTAGCTGTAATCAATAAAAATCCACTCTAATTAGATTTGAATCAAAGGGCAGTCAATAAACATTCTAGAATTTTATCTTTAAATAACATATAAACATGTACAACACGTCACAATATTAAAATGTTTATTCAAAAGAATCACAAAAGTTTTTGTCTAAAACTAAAAATACAATAGATACGACAATACAGAATTTGACCCCCACTTCTGAAACCAAAAATATAATAATTCAGTAAGTCATGGATTGCTCTAGTCTTGTATTTTATATATATATTTTTTATTTTTAAATTTGGGTCATGAAAACAACCATTATGCAAGGGAAGAGGTAAGGTTGCGTACAACAGACATTCTCATTTCGATCCTTGCAAAACGGAGGGTGAGTCTTTGCGCAATAGAAAAATTGCTCATTTATGACTGACAGGTCACGGTTCAAGTCGTGGATACATCCTATTTACAAAGCAATGATAAGGCTGCGTACGATAAACGTTCCTTCATTGAGTCTCGCAAAGATGGAATCCTTGTTAGCTTGGAGTTGCCCTAATACGTCTCAATTCAAATTTTCTTATTTTTCGTAGTTTGTAATCTAATGTAGTAATAATACAAGAAAGAAATTTAATCTTAATTAAGAGAGCGACTCGTACAATACAAATATAGAGTCGATATTACGACAACATATATGAGTTTTGTTTTGCCTAACATTACAACATTAACTGAAAACACTAACATTAAACAATATACTCGTATCATGTAAATCTTTTTAATTAAGTGAACTAACAGACACCAGAAAAGGCCACGTCAATCAGTCCACGAGTTCAAGGCCGCAAACTGAGTTCTGACTCTTTAGCAAAGGAGCACAAAGACTGAGTGCACTGATGTTGTGGCAACCCTTAAAACAGTGTAGATCACAGGTGGCAAAGTGGGATTGGCGGGGGGTCGCTGTTAAGACAGATTTTTGACGCGTTTAGCCGCTTAAGTTTTTGTTCTCTAATCCGGAATCTTTTCGTGATCCCTCTTTTCCCCAACGGGAAGGCATGCATTATTAGAATTGATTCAACACGAGCTGCATTATATCATGGACAGTGCCAAAGCTCGTGAGCTTTGGCAGGTTTTGTAGTTTCAGCGAGAGTGATGGGGTTGTTTTCGGAATTGTCGAAGAGATTTCTCCAACTTGTTCGCATGCGATATCACATGATTGCGTGAATTACCACTTGAAAATGTGTGTGGATCGATTACGATCGGGGATGATTGGACTAATTTGTCAACTAGTCTTAGCTATAACGAGGTTTAACCATTGTTCTAAAAATCAGTAGATGGTAGTCGGACGTATGGGAGGAGCTTAGGCGGGATCTAAGCGGTTCTTTATTTTATTTGAATCTATTGTATAACATATAATATATAAAAATATCGCTAAATTTTGTTTAGTATTTTGGTGAATTTGATTGTATGAGATGAAAATTTAAGTGATTACGAGTCCGTAGTACTTTAAAGGATATTTTTCAAAACTTGTATGAATTTATAGTGAATTTTAGGAGAAATAACAGTATCAAACACGTGATCTTAAAAACATTGGCAAAGTGGGTCACATAGAAGGTAAGCAAGGGCGCCAAACTTTTAGCCCATGTTAACTAGCAAACTAGGTGACGCAACTTAATTGGACAATAGTTACAAAAACAAAAAAAAGATTTGGTGAAAGTTGAGAGGTCACATGGGTTGGGAATGAGAGAGAGAAACTCTCTGTTCTTCTTCCTCGATCTCTTCTTCTTCGTTGGAACCAAAGTGTGCAAAAATTGTAGCTGTCCATTCATTCTTTCTCAAGTTTGAAAAGCATAAGAAAAAAAATGATTTCGAATTATAAAATAATCAGACTAAATCGCCTAAGACGCCTAATCACCTGCCTAGAGCCGCCTCAACGCCTGCCTAATCCCTTTCCGATTTTTCTCTCGATTATGGCTCAATCCCGGCGGCTGGCCACCACCTAGCACTTAGGCTTCCGACTAAGCCAATTTTTAGAACATTGCAATTAACTTACCACGAGTCTTATTGAAACTTAACAAGTCATTTGATAATCATTTTGTTTTTACTTTTAACTTAACAAAACATGTTAGACAACTGCTAACCTCAAAACTTAAGTTCTCAGAGAATAATCCACCAATGTATATATGACGCACATCATATTTATTTGTTTTGAGGAAAAAGCGACAAACATATAAGTGTAATCTCACAAAAAAAAAAGGGACACATAAGTGAGGAACTTGGAGTAAACTCATAATCGCTTGCGGATCAATATCTCAAATCATTAGTTTGTAAACTTGACTAATCCTAATTAATATTCGGCATGTGTTTTCAATAATGTACGTGATCACCAAATCATATGATTGTGTCGCTTTATATATAGTTAATTATCATGCATTTTCCGCACGCTTCATAATTAATTAAAATTATTCGTATTTCATGAGCAAAACACAGACATGAAGAATCAGACATGGGCAAGGACACAGGCTTTCCAAATTATGTTGTGTGAAACAATGAAGAATTTTCTCTGATCTTGACCTGGTACTAGGATTTTTGACAAATGAGACTGCATCAGAATATATAGGGACCCATTAATAAATTTAAAGGTTCTTTAAAGATAAGTCCTTGTACCTTTTAATTGTTATAGATCGAACATGCGTGACAAAATTGTGTTGTCGAATGATGTCATGTTATATATATTTTTTGAAGAAAGTTGAGGCTCCATTATAAAATTAATTAGCAATATTGAGAGTAGTTTAACTTCTTATAAACTCTTGTAAGGGCTCTCCTCCCATCAATGTGGGATTCTTTCTCAACACGCATTCTTACGTGTAACGGACCCCCCCCATTAATGTGTGATTATTTCTCAACATGTCCCTTCACGTGTGACGGATTTTCAAGCTAACACGTGGATAACACAAACAGAGTGACATGAAGCACGTATGGACGTTGGGCTTCACTCGTGGGCCAACTTGCTCTGAAACCACGAAGAAAGTTTAGATTCCAATATAAAATCAATTGGCAATATGGAGAGTAGCCAAACTTTTTATAAGTCTTGCAAAATCTCTCTTCCCATCAATGTATGACTCATTCTCGACACTACAAAAATCTTGTGCTTTCATAATCTTATGTCAAATCAATTTTGGTGCTATCTAGCTACATCTATAATATTGAAAAGACCCAAAAAAATATGAAAAAAAACAAATAATATTACATAAAAAAAACATATTAATATAAAGAAAGAGTAGAAAATGCTAGCTTCTCCAAAAGTATATGCGGAATGGAGCTACGATGCTATAGAGTGCTTTTGTATACTTACATATAAAAAGCAAGGACTGAATGATAGTTTGCATGATTAACATTTGTAGTACTATTCGATTGTATGAACATGGTATGTTTGGCTTTAGAATGGTATAGGTTGCATGCACCCATCATCGACATGAAAATGCAATGCATTCCTACTCTACTTTTTTGAATGAGGCTTGAGTTCAAATCTCAGGAAGAACATGCACTAAAAAAAATATCGTACTTGTGATCATGCAATCAGCAGCGAAGCCACAGCAGCGCAAGGAGGTGTGGCCGCACCTCTGGTCGTCGAAAATCCCCATAAAAAGGGAGAAATCCGCTCTTTTGAACATGCACAGAAGGTATTTATGGATTGTCTTTAAACTTACCTCACTTTATTTAGTGTGTTTTATTTTTAATAAAATTAGTTGCTTAAAAAAAAGTATATGTAAATTTAGACTGGCGGAGAGAGGAAGATATAGACTTATAGAGAACGTAATCTTTAGGAATGTTTTAACTTTTCACTAAACATATATCTTTAGGAAGATATACAGACTACTCTTACCATATAGTTGTACCATCATTTATATCACCTCTCTAATAGAGATGAGACCTACATGCGTCAGATGATTCTACCTCTATTAGAGAGATTGTATAAATGATGATACAAATAGATGGTAAGTGTAACATCACTTAACCTAAAAAAGAAAGTATTACATTCTTTTTCTTTTGGTTAAAGAAAAATTTACTTTTTTTTTAGTATGACTTTAATTTGTAAATGCATATGGATTAATCTATAAAGCATACATTAATCAGCTCATACAATGCGACGTGCTTATAACATACGATTTGCTTATTTATCTTTCTTTCAAAGTCAATTTATAAATCATGATCTGTAGATTGATTCTGGTTGTTCATACTTAGTAAATTAATAAATTAAGAATTTACATAGGTCACTCATAAGTGCGTAACACGACTAATTCTAGCGCTCCTCTAGTTCAAATTCTTTAAACCCATCAATGCTTTTCGTGGTTTCTGTCTTGCAGCATACTGCAACGAAGTTCATCAATAGCCAGTAGATGCATGTGGTGATCACTTGTTTTGGTGCCTACAGAACACAATAGGGTTTCGAAATCTGATTTCAGTCCATCCGGAAATAGAAATGGGCCAACTTTAATCCATGTGACTTGCATTGTATCTACTTCTTCTGCCCCATACGACTTTTCATACATAACCCCATCTGGTTTCTAATTATTTATGGCCAGATTCCACCTGAAATTGTTATTTTTCTTTTTTTATTCCGTCAAAATTAGTTACCTATTTGATCAAAATCTCTGTCGGTGTTTGATTCGAGAGATGTAGAGAAATACATATATAAATATTCATTGCTTCCCGTTCCCACATTACGATTACAGTATCCTTTGCTTCTGCATTTCTCTCCCCTAAAAATAATGGTATATGATATCTGTCCTACGTCATGAATCAATATCTCGAATCGCTGAGGGTCTTTCTTTCTATGAGTAGAGTTTTGATCTTTTGTGTCTATATATCTTCCTCGTGACGAAAAGATAAACCACAATATTCTTGCATTTATCTCTCTATGTTATAAATAGCTAGTAAGAAAATGAGAAAAAGGGAGAACAACCCCTTAATATACCTGCGTTCACATTGTCTAATATTACAGAAGAACGTATACTGAATACGACTTTTTGAATATACAGTAGGGTTTGGGGCAGATTCCATGTTCTGTTCAAACCCCAGATTAGCATGCATTACTTTATACTTTTTTAAGCAAAAACAATAGAAAGACAGAAAAACCCTAGTTCTTTAGAACCTACCGTCAATCATGATCCACATGTCATGCCCATGGATCAGACAGACATTCGAGTGAAAGTGATATCATTTTTAATTGACCTTGCTCCTGCAGTTAAGTGATATATAATCCTATAAAATAAAACTACCGACCAAGTACAGAAACAAATTTCTAATTTTCACACTGTGGCTGACAATTTTAGATAGTTCCAGAGAAAAGTAATTAATTCTTGACGATTATTTTTGTCTATAAACTTTTCATATTTGATCCATTGTCAAGTAGGGACTGCGGAGAGCAGCTTCATGAATAGAAATTTGGATCCAAAGTCTTGGCCCTATCATCATGTGCTCTCACATGGACAGCATTTTCAGCAGAGGAAACAAGTCATGGAAATGGGATTTGAAGTCAAAGTGGCAGTCATTTCAAGTAAGATATATACTACCCAACGACTTCAGTACCTGCTCTGCGCCCACGTATATAATCATATTATTTTTAAGGAGAGTGTCTCTGAAAGTTGCTCTTCTCTTTTTCTGCAAATTCAAGCTATACTGAAAAAGACGTTACTTTAAACGATGCGGTCTCGAGGCTTGACTGAAAACAAAAGCTTATGCCCATTTCAAAGGACGGTTTATGCATCCAAAGCCAAGCTTTTGTTCAGCCACTAATTAACAGATTGACCAAAGCAATTGTCAAAAAACTGACATCATGATGGCATCATATATAAGACTACAGTATGAAAAGTTTGATTACGTGGTTAGTTAGAAACTCTCATAAAAATTGAAACGTTACGTATTGATCTTAAACTGGTAATTTGGGTTAGAAGAATGTGAGAAAATACTGGCCAAAGTATTGTACATACGAGAGGAACGTTGCATGCATCACCTTATACATTTTGCCTCACACTATAGGCCACAAATGTTTTGACATCCAAAATTTGTCACCTACCCTAAAATGTGAGGAATATAAACTTGTTTAAGTAAAATAAAGTGAATGATTTATTTCTTTGTGAGTTAGTAATAAGTATTAGCGTGATCAAGCTGCCTTACTATAAAAAAAAATTCTTACTCATGGCATGTATGGACCCTTTATCTCTCTCTCTTCATGATCTGATTCCACTAGTACAGTGATCTCAGAAACGAAGCAACCTTTTTCTGCTCATAAAGAAAGCAATTTGACAACTGATCTCTATACGGCATGTTTACAAGCACAAAGAGAACGAGGGTCGGAGAAAACTCGCATCAAATTGCCAAAAATACCAATTGAAACCTAAATTTGATAGTTTAATGCAATATATAGAGATACGGTAGCTATCTTTTACTTTTTGTGCGTTCCAACAAGTATATTTTGATATTTATATAGTGTGAAGTGTTGATTTAGTAACTGAACTATAATCTCAGTGAAAATTAGATTCTTGTAAAAATTGCTAATTTCATCATACTATTATATTCAAAGCTATTTTATCCAATTTTTCGTCGACTTAAGTCACTTCACACACTTTAAAGTGTAATACCGTTATTTCCTCACCTATAAGCTCTTAACATTTCATATAGGTTGCAAATCTAACATCTAATTTACTCTCCAAAGTTAACTCCATACACTATTTCTTTATGTAAAATTACGAATCTACCCAATGTGTATCACATGCAAGCAACGTGACTTAAATTGACAAAAATTTGAATATAATAGCTTTATTGAATCTGCCACTCAATACTATGGTCTGTGGTATTCTTCTTCACTGAGAAGTGAAAGGTCTTAGGTTTGAATCTTGTGGATGGCGAATTCGATACCAAATTAGGCTGCCTATTGTGTGGCTTTGCTGAACTTCCCCTCCCCTTTGTATAAAAATATTATGTACTAAAAAAAAGTAGCTTTGAATCTAATATTACAGATGTAATTGGCAGATTTTTATAATTCAATGAAAAAAATAGTTTGGAGAACTAATTTTCACTCAGGTGAACATAGAATGAAAATTACGAAATGGGGTCTGAATGGATATATTATGGTTATGAAAAAGTAAGATATTAGGTTTGCTTAATATATAGGAATTATGAAGATTTGTTTTTGCATGAACTTAATTTACTACCTTAGGGTTTGCTAAAGACCAGACGAGCTCCTGAGAGTGTGGCTTTTTAATTTCTTCAATAAGAATGATGAATTTAAGAAATCTGTGCGACTTCAAAGTGCCAAATGATCCGTTGAGAGATTAAAAAATGAAGCCCACCTATAACTTTGGTCTAAAGAGAAGAGAAATAGAATATATAAACATAGGCGCACTACCACTCTCTCTCTCTCTCTTTCTCTCTGCGCCAGACGATAATCAATTAGCACATACCCAGTAAGGCAATGACTTTATATTCGATCCAAAAGCACTCAGTGCAAGTCCAAAATTGAAAGAAATAATAGAAAATCGATCCCAAAGAAGTTAGGTAAGCTCAATCAAGCGGAAAAGAAAATGTCTGTTATTCATGAGAAGGGTCATATGTAATATATTATGTTTGTCAAATAATTATAAATCAAAACTGTAAATTGTGATCGGCAATGTCCTCCTCGTGCACTTAACAAGACCACAATCGAAATCAAGAACGAGAACTACAAAGACCAAGGGTAAGAACTAGACAACAATGGACAAATCTCCAAAGATCATCGCATATCAAACAGATATTGATCAAAACTCACCCCCTAAATCTTCCAAAAACTCACACATATATTTGCATGCGTGACGTCAGTCAATCGTAATGCCATGCGCACACACTCATTCCGTCATATGGTAGCCCTACTTTTATGGGTCATATGATGTGAGTGGTCCTCTCATTACTAGATGGAATGGAGTTGGAATTGGAATGTGGAATGGAGCCGAAGTTCCACTGAGGCAAAGGCAACCATTTCCGATCAGGAATAGGACATCCCGCAAAAGTGTAGGGCAACCCATTCCCCACTTATTTGTAATCCTCGAATCTTGTTCTATCTTCAAAAACCACTGGCTTCTAGTTGTATTTGTAGGGCAGGTAAAACTCCAACGGTCTGCAGAATTATATCAGACTCTGGATAAGATTTTCTCATGGTTTCTTCTATTTGGAACTATTTTATAATTTTGTCATCCAATGGATGGATTAAGAAACTTTAACTAAGTTTATGTTAAGTTAATGATATGTTTAATGCTTGATCCACCTGCTTCTGATTGCCTAAATGTTTGGTATAACATTAGTTTAATGCTAATCATGTGATGTGTTGTGACAGTGTGACCCATGCCTGGCCTCAACTCAACTGCCTCCCCAAATAAAAAGAAAACAATTAAGCATTACCAAAAACGTGATTCACTAAGCACGACGAGAACTTGGTCGAAATTGAAGAAGGAATGAATCGGAGAAGTAAAAAATAAGGGAGCATAGGAAATTGGAATATGATCAACTACTCCCCCTTAATAATTTGCATTACGGATTGTAGAGTAAGAGTTACATGGTTTTTTTTATTTCCCGTGTTTGAAAACATGGCATAATATAGGCTCGGGTTCGATCCCGTTTCAAGTAACATGCCATGATTAAACACTAGGTAATCAGGAATCTGTAATATGAATTGGTAAACATAGAAGAAGTCGAGAATCAAAATAATTAACATGTGCCAAAAGGTGGGCTGGGATTTCCCTCTGATATACAAAGATTCAATTCAATCCGATGTAACAAAAAATTAAAACGTGACTTAAAATAACATCAGAAGTTGACAACCAGCAAGTGTAAGTTAAATTTCTACATGGTGAGATAAGCAATTACAGTTCTAAACAACGAAACCCCACACCATTTAAGGAACATGTTTTCTGCCATGTTTCATTCCTTGTTGGGAATCCAGCATGTTTTATAACTTGTACAGATCATAAGGACTAAACCAATTTAGAGCTCGTGTCGAGACATGCAAAGAGGACTCTAAAAAGTGGGATTCTCCATGAACTTTCTGCCACCTCATGTTTTTAACATAATGTTTTGTAATATTAGCATGAGAATTGACGTTAAACTGTGAAGTGTCGAAGTCTATGGAGAGTCTCACTTTTTAGAGAACTTTTTGAGTCTCCTTAGCATTTCTCACGTTTTAAAGAACTTTCACAAATACCAATATCATTAATCCCATATACACGAACATACGAAATAATGCAGAAATAACGCAGCAAAACCACAAGTTACAGAAAGTATTAGACATAATCCATAACATTAATCCCATATGTACTTTTCCAAATGTAAATAGATAGTAAAACAGAGAAAGCCAGTTCCCTCATGTTCACAAACTTACAGCCATTGCCATCTAATTGGCAATCCAACCAAAGTTCCATCACGATTAGCTGCAAACGTAAGAAAAGACTCGGGTAGAACTAGTTTCAAGATTTCTTCTTCCTAAAAGTGAACTTCCGAGAACATTTTTGAGATTAGATGCCCCATATAAGCACAGAACTTTTTTCTTCGGGTTGTTTTTATTTTTCGGTTAAGACAAGGTAGAGAACCGAACTCCATCCAAACAAGTTACTGTTCAAAAACTTGAACAAGTTCATATTCAACCAGGGAGAGGTTGTTATCTTCCTTAACTGTGAAACTGGCAGGTTCAGCAACTTCGACAAGGCCCCACTTGTCCACAGCAAGTCTCATTGATCCTTTAAACATGTCAATCTTGGCATTCCGCAGGGTTATGGTAGAACCTTCTTGCATCAAGTCCACTACACAACACCATCATGACATCAATTAATAACGGGTTAGAACCAAGAATAAACGAAATAACAATATTGAACAGCAACCATCAAGAATATTAAAAAAGGCCGCAAACCCTCGACATGAGGGAAAATTGGAGTAGTCACATTTTAACACACACCAGTTCAACACAAGATATGTGATTCTGTTTTAGACACATACATACCCCACACACATATATAAGTCATGATCTCTAACTCGCCCATGACCACGAAAATCCATGCCTACCAACCATTAGATTCAAATCCAACCTCTGATATTATTTAGAAAAAAAAAAAACCTACTTTACGGGTTTTGATTAGGAGTCACTGGAATTTGATCCAGCAACCGCTGAGCATAGATTTTGTGTTCACCAGTGAGAGTAAAAAGTAAACTTGAAATACACACCTTGATCGTTTCTAGCTGTGAAGATAATCAATCCGGTTTCATCACCAACCAAGCATTCAGCAATTCGCGTTTGGCGTGCTTGACGGTCATCGGCGCGACCCTTCTGTAACACCATCTTAGTATTAACAACCCTTACCGTCAGAGTGTGCCCAGAAGTACCAGGGCGGAGCTGGGCAACCTTGGTGAATACTGGTTTCCTCAATCCTGGTTTCGCTTCAGCCATTGCAGC
The DNA here is from genome assembly GCA_035220775.1 of Malus fusca. Taxonomy (NCBI): domain Eukaryota; kingdom Viridiplantae; phylum Streptophyta; class Magnoliopsida; order Rosales; family Rosaceae; genus Malus; species Malus fusca. The sequence continues at coordinate 5,882,637 of CM069071.1, forward strand.
TACCCAAAATCCACACCCACGAAATGCTCAATCACTAAAACTAACACATTCAAGAAACAAAGTTGTACATTACATGTAGAATTGCAAGCCATAACCGTAACATAGAAAAAGAATTATCAAGCTTCGATTTTTATCGCAATATGAAATTCGAAAAGTCAAACATGAAACTAAAAATTAGAATAAAGACCCCTAATTTACTTTAATTATCCGTTTTTCCGAGAAGATGAGCTTCATCAAATCCTATTTTCTTAGTTTTTCAACAACCAAACAAAAATTACAGAATGCTATCAAATGTTCTTGCAGAAACTAATTGTAAATTGTAAGCTGACAAGATTAATCACAAATTTCCAACGACACCTTCCGATTCCCAAAGCAGATCAGAGAAAATTTCTATGTTAAACGACGGATCGGAAAATTAATCGCTCTACAGTGGTCAGAAACACACTACAATCTAACAAAATCATAAATTTTCCAACAAAAATACAAAAAAAAAAAATTATCGAAAAACAAACGATTCATCGAAGTACAACATAAGAGAAACAAGGATCGTGTAAATTACCTCCGACAACCTACGAATGCGACAGAGAGAAAGAGCGAAAATCTGACTAAATAGAAATCCGCGGTCGTCACAGCTCCCTACGAACTCCGAAGTAAAAAAGGGTTATGCTTTACCCGTACTGAGTTCCTGACCGTCGATCTCCAATCCCATCACGAGATATCCCTGCCGTCCACGTGTTTTAATTTTTTTCCCTCAAGTCGCGTTCCCGTGTCGCGCCTTCCGTACTTTCGCGCTTCGGATTTGGAGCAACGCTATTGGCGGACTGTATATTAAAAATCTGCTCCCGACCACACTTTATCCTGACTCTGTCCCACCCCAGTACGGACATAAAATCAAGTTTAAAAACGTGGCCATACGAAGCGGAAGAGAAAGAGATAAGCAGTTTAAGGTTGAGGTCGGAAACAACCATGTTAACCACCACCGCCGCTCTCACCTCCACTGCTTCTCAACTCACATCCCCAAACCAAATTTCTCCCAGATTTTCCTTCACTTTCCGGGAAAATAACAACAGAATCGCTTTACCCAAAAGCTCGACCACCCAAAGATCCAAGCTTTCAGCTGGTTTTACCGCTCTGAGAGTGTCTGCTAGTTCCCAGTCTGCCCCTGCTTCGGCTGAGGCGTCAAAGGTCACGATTCTTCCGTCGGAGATGAAGGCGTGGGTTTATGGGGAATACGGGGGTGTTGATGTTTTGAAGTTCGACACCAAGGTTGCGGTTCCTGAGTTGCTGGAGGACCAGGTTCTGGTTAAGGTTGTCGCTGCGGCTCTCAACCCGGTTGACTTCAAGAGGAGGCAGGGCAAGTTCAAGAACACTGATTCTCCTCTTCCGGTAATTTCGGTTTCTTGGTTTGGGTTTTCTTTCATTTGGCTCTGTTTGAATGCTGAGAAAATGTGGGAGAAGAAGCCTAAATTTGAATTTGGATAATTAAGTTTGACAAACAAGTGAACATTCTACGCAAAGAATCATAGTAGAGAATGTGGGACTACAAATTTTTTTGTTAAAATTGTGTATATGGGGCTGGTTTGTGTTTAGGGTTAATTGAATTTCGATAACTCTACTATACTCGAGGTATGCTGAAGGAAGAAGCGAACAAATTTTGTCTGACTTGAAGGTAGTTGATGGAATACTCATTTGCGAAACTTATAAATTTCAATCCTCACAAAATAAAAAAGAGTAATGCTAGAGATACTAAATTTGTGAACAAAGTTTTAAAAACCAAAGGACGTGGAAATTGATGATTGATTTATTACTTATACGTTGATAAACGTGATCTTATTGGTGACACATCATTTAGTTTGCAAATTTAGTTTTCCTAGCATTACCCAATAAAAAATCATGGGTAATGTTAGAGAGACTAAATTTGCAAACTAAATGATATGTCACCAATTGGAATAAACACGTTTATCAACGTTTAAGTAATAAACTAATTATCAACTTTTATGTCCTTTAGTTTCCAAACTTTATCTATAAATTTAATTTCCCTAGCGTTACCCAAAAATCATTCACCCCTAACTGAAAAAAAAATAGTACCTTTCCCTTGATTTCCTATACGATTCCGCTTGCGTCAGCTTCATCGAATGGCACAACAAACTCTAGGGTTAGTTTATTTTGTTTCCCTGCAGACTGTTCCAGGCTATGATGTTGCCGGCGTGGTGGTGAAGGTTGGCAGTAAAGTGAAGGACTTTAAAGAGGGGGATGAAGTGTATGGAGACATACATGAGAAAGCTTTGGAAGGGCCTAAACAATCTGGCTCTCTTGCAGAGTACACTGCTGTTGAAGAGAGGTTACTGGCACCAAAGCCCAAGAATTTGGATTTTTCTCAGGCTGCTTCACTTCCTCTTGCAATCGAGACAGCTTATGAGGGTCTTGAAAAGACCGGGTTTTCTGCCGGTAAATCTTTGCTTGTTCTGAATGGTGCTGGTGGAGTTGGAAGCCTGGTGATTCAGGTACCAATTCATTCTCTTCCGCCCATGATTGCAAACTGAAAGCATTGCTTGACAAAATCGTATGTTTCATGCTTTTATTTTTCCCTTTTGAGTGACAATTGTTGGTTCAAACTCGAAACAGCTAGCAAAACATGTATTTGGAGCTTCACGAATAGCAGCCACTTCAAGCACTGGAAAGCTGGAGTTATTGAAGAGCTTGGGTGCTGATTTAGCGATCGACTACACTAAGGAGAACTTGGAAGAATTGCCGGAAAAATTTGATGTCGTCTATGATGCTATTGGTAAGAGTTTCCATAACAACAAGGTGTTTTCAATTGCAGCGGATGAGTGTTTTCTATCTAGAATTACAAATTTCTGTTCTTTCAAATGAAAAATGATAGCCAGTATTACGTTTAGTCCTTGTAGTTCTTGCTGTTGTTTAAGTACACTGACCAATCATCCACCTTAGCTATTGTTTTTGAGTTTGATTGCTCGTTTTGAACCTATCTAAAAGCGACTTCTTCTCCCCTTTATTATAAAGGACAGGTTTGACTTTTCAGTGTAAAAATGTGGTTTTTCGTTAAAATGAACAGTACCCCGGGCTTTTCGTTAAAACTCCCTTATTATAATGGCAGGTCAATGTGACAAAGCAGTGAAGGTGGTGAAAGAAGGGGGCAGTGTGGTGGCCTTAACAGGTGCAGTAACACCTCCGGGTTTCAGATTCGTAGTTACTTCCAACGGAGCAGTTCTGAAGAAACTAAACCCGTACTTGGAGAGTGGGAAGGTGAAGCCTGTGATTGACCCCAAAGGGCCCTTCCCCTTCTCCAAGCTTGTGGAGGCTTTCTCTTACCTTGAAACAAATCGGGCCACCGGAAAGGTAGTCATACATCCAATTGAATGAGAAGGAAAACAGAAAACAGTTGAGCCATCTTTTGCTGTGTACATAAAGATGAACATATGATGTTGCCTTATCTCTTTGTAACATGTTTTGCGTCATATTTGACAGTATCATATTGGCCAATAAGTAGATGCTCTTTGTCAGTGCGGAAAATATAACTTCAAAAAAGCCTACCTTCTCCTCGCTCGAAGTGATTAGAAAACTAACACAATTTGTCGAAACTGAAGAAACTTTAGATAACCTTGACAATACAAGGAGAATCTACTACATATGTTGAGCGGGAAAAATGTGACTTCCTGGAAAGTTGGGGCAAACAGTTTGTTTAGTACCAGGGCGTGGAGCACTTCACCTGTTTTTGTTGCTCTGATACTTAGTCACAAAAGACTCGCATGGAGTTTGCCAATATGGGACTTCTTCGTTGCAGACTAACGTCTTTGAAAGGCACGGAATGTGTCACTCCAATGCTAACGGTAGGAAAAACTCTAGGATCGCCGAAAGAATGCCACAAACTTTGTTGAAACGAACGACTTCTCCTTGTTTTTGCTTTGTCTTTGGTGCCTAACGTTCCTCGTAGTTCAATTTCTTACAATTCCCCATGGTTAGATTTCTTACAACGTTACAAACTGAACCCCAAATTCCCATATAACGAGCAGTACGTCGGACTAGCTGCCTTGGAGAACAAGATTTTGACTGGAGAACAACGTGGTTAACCTCCAGAACATAGCCTTTGTTGAGTGATGACAATAGTTGATGGGCTTATTTGGAGTATAACCCAAATATTTAAACCCTTGGGCAGTCAACAGGTTTGCTTTTCTCAATCACCAAATTTGGAATGAAAAGTGTCTACGAAAGCCCAATTCAAATAAATAACTCTGGTAATGTGATCTCATCACAAGATTAGAAGAGAAAACTCGAATTTTTTTTTAACAAACAATAATATCTACACTGCGGTGATGCAAGAGTGAGGTAAGCTTTACAATGAAAGTGTCATAATAATGTGGTTCAATTTCGTCTTTTGCTAAAATCGAACCTAAAACGTTTCACTTACAAGTGAAGAGGAATACCACTAGATCGTAATACTAAGTTTAATATAACTTAGACTTCTCACTTACAACTTAAACCGACAATAAGTTGAATATAATTCACAATTTATTAAAAAAAATATTGTTGCAGTCTTACTTTAGTTAGGAATGATTGTTTAAATTCTTTTGGGATTCTATAGTATGTTCTAGATAGTATCCTAATTAAGATTTACTTGAAATGCAAGGATTCTCCTTTTCTTACTATATAAGGGGGTGAGATAAAATACACTTCAGAATTCACCAATTCCCTCTTGCCGCCACACCCTCTTTCCCCTCTATAATTCTTCATTTTTAAACTCTATGGATTTATAAATTCATTAAAATCTCTCAAATTTTCAATTGAATACACTCTTAAATAGTTATCAAACAAACTTTTTATTTTGTGTTTGTTTTTTAAATACCAGTTATATTGAAATGGACCATATGATTTTTTTTTAACAAACATGGTGAATTCTTTTTGCAACAAGCGAAATAATACCAAATTGACACTGTAAATTGTTTTAACCACGAGTGAATTAATTGTGATAAAAATGGGTAACAGTTAGGGCCAGAACGAGTACAATTATTTGTATTTTGAGAGTTTTAACGAATGACTTTTGGTACTGTTCATTTTAACAAAAATGACATTGTTACTCTAAAAAGTTACTTTTGGTACTATTTACTTACAACACATTTTTGTCATTTTGATTAAAATTCAAAGTTTTCAAGTTCTTTTCATTAGTTTTCTTTTGTATTTTATCCTTAAAAGCATTTACCACGAGAATTCATAGAGATTCAAAAACCAAAATATGCAGATCAATGATGATATCCACAAGTTAAATATACAGATCTATACTGCAATATTTATCATACAAATCTACCCCATTAGAGTGGACCAGTACAGATATATACAGGGTGTGCACCACTTTTTTGATATAATTTTTTACATAAGTTTTTGTAGGGCTTACTCTGTAATGTTTTTCAATGATCCGAACAGTATATCTTTTAGGTATTTCCTCAAATATCATGTCTATCAAAATCACCAAAATTTAAAATCATATGACCATTAGATTGGTTTAGGATTTTTTTGTAAAACCGTATTAGTCTATTTATTTTCACTACAGACAAATGTCTTAATGATTTTGAATTTGTTTAATTTTTTGTAAGGATGATCTATGAATGATGCCATAAAAGATGGACGATTCGAATTTTGGAAATATGAGATCATATATATTGTGCAATATAACTAGTTGTTGCTATACATATAAATACACGTGAGTCCCACGAAAACTTGTGTCAAAGGTTGTGTAAAAAAAGTAGTACCACGAATCCGCATCGCATATATATTGCAGCATAGCTAGCTGCTGTTATATATATATATATATATATATATATATATATAATAGTGTTATTCACTTGCCTATTTTTACTTCACAAACGCCTTTGTTAATTCTAAGCCATTAATCTTCTTCAATTTATTCAATGTCAAAGATTAAGAGAAATGTGTGAAAAGAACAAATGGATGTGCAATGGCACTACGCTATACATATATATATATATCTGTGGGTAGCTCTGAAGCCTCTGAAGCAGTGATTGATTATTCCACAGCAGCTCGAAAGTTTGCTTTCTGATAATGCTTTCTATTGTCCTTTCTAATATAACAGTGGCAGTTTTACAGCGATGTTTCATCCTTTAATCCCCTGGGCAGAAGAACATAAATGTTGTACAGCAACATACACTGTAAATATCAGTCGTCTACTGATATTCCAGCTAATTGTTTGATGAACAACATTTACTATTCGTACGTGTAAGTCGTTTACGTATATTATTTCATTGCTTGATCATGACTTCACAACGATCGGTATCCAATACATATCGATCCCCGTATATAATGTGCGAAACCTAATATGAAACGAGGTCTGTTAAAAAATATTAATTTTGTATACACTAAATTATATAGACACAAAAAACTGAAAACGAAATTTGAACGAAAGGGATTGCTGTTCTCCATGACCAAACATGAAACATCATTTGAAAATTTGTAAAAGGTCAACGATCGAGAAAGACGTTCGTAGATGTTGCATTTTCTAGCAGCTAGGCCACCCAAGTGGTTAGCTTGGTCCTTGGACACAAGGGCACCGTTTGGTACGCAGGTGGGACAAAACGAGACGGAATAGGACGGAACAGAGGTTTCATGCTACGTTTGGTGTACACTCAGGCCAAAATGGAACGAAGAAATAAATGACAATCGTACCCATCCACTCCGACGAGTTTGACCTTACCTGAGCCATCGTCGATGAGTTCGACCTTACCTGAGCCACCGTCGACGAGTTCAACGTCATCCCTCATATCTTCCGCCTAATCTTCGCCATCCCAGCCCTCAAGCGACGACGTCAGCCACATCCTGCGAGTGGGTGGTCTTGAGGTTTTCGCGACGAAGGGCGACGGTCTCGTTGTGGGACTAGCAGGGATGAGGGAGGCGGCGGGAGGAAGGTGGGGTTGGGTTCGGATGGGTTTACTGGGATTGGGTTAGCCTGGGTTGCTGGGTTTGTGGTGGAAGATGAGGAGGCTACAAGAGAGAGGGAGGCTATGGGAGAGAGGGTAGATAGTGAAATTAATGAAAAAGAGGAGGGGTATTGTTGTCCAAAAAGTTATAATTTTGTGTTCCATGAGCTGCAACAAGTCATTCCAAGGGGAGGGTGACACACAAAATTAACTAAAATTTGTTCAACAGTCCTAGACAAATTAGCGCATCAAACATGGGACGAGTGCGTTCCGTCTCATCCCATGTACCAAGCGGTACCAAGATGCATGAGTCGATCACTCACTGTCAAGGTAGCTAGCTAATATAATATTATAATGGAGAAATTAGGTTCACATCCTTCTTTTTGCTATTCTATTGATTAAAATCTTATTCATTTTCAATTTTTGATAATAACATCATTAATTATTTGAATAATAAAATATTTTTATTTTTAAATATATTCCTTTAGTGTTAAAAATGTTACAATTAGTATATTTATATTTATGGCTAAATTTTTATCATATATTTTTATTTTTAGTTTGTACCTATTTTTAGTTTGTACCTATTTTTAATTTGTACCAAAATTTTTTTCATTTTTAATTTGTACCCATATATTAGTTTCTTTTTGTGCCCATATTTTTAAAGTTTTATTTGTGTTTGTACCCATGTGTATACCGTCACGTGACATTGTATATTTAAATAAAAGAAAACTAATAAAAAGAGCTTCAAATCTTTACATTTTAATAAAAAACCACCCATAAACTTTATTTAATAATAAGGAAAAAAGACTAATAAATAAAATAAAAAAATAAAAACTAACACCGAAGAAGAGTTTTTGATAATCTTTACAATCGAAAGCCTTGACTCTCGAATCGCTGTAAGGAGCTTGGAAAGGTGGTCGCCTTTTCTGAGCTCTTCAACATCAATGAAGGTGTTGATTGGTTTCAAACGCATAGCTCGGTAAAGATGGCTGACGAAGCCCCTGCGAGTGTCTTCCCCTCTGAAATTGATGAACACATCGTATTTCCCACGAAAACTAGAGGAGGAGGAGGAAGAAGAAGAAGAAGAAGAGTTGTTGATTGTTTTCTGATGCAGAGCTTTGTAGTGATGGCTGACAAAGCCCCTGAACCATTAATCGCACCTGGTCGGCGATGATCCAGCAGCTAAGAGTAAGAGGAATGTAAGAACATAAATTCTCAATTGATCTACACACTGGATCACCAGGTCTGATCGATACCAAGTCAATGAGTCAATGCAAAAGGGAGAAAGGAAATTCTGCTTTATGTGTTTTCACATCGTCTTCAAGGAAATTTCGGTGTGAAAAGGAGTGTGCATATGAGTGGGTACAATAAAAGAGAATTTAAGAAATTAAATTATGCTTTATGTGCTTTCACATCTTCTTCCCGTTTGAGGCATATGAGTGGGTACCAGAAAAGAGAAAAAGAAGCCTTTTTCTTTGATTTAATATATTTATGTGAAAAGAAGTTTAATAAACAGTGTCATAAGTTTCATAAACAGTGTCATACGTTTCATAAACAGTGTCATAAGTTTCATAAACAGTGTCATACGTTTCATAAAGAGTGTCCTAAGTTTCAGAAACAGTGTCATAAGTTTCATAAATAGTGTCATAAGTTTCATAAACAGTGTCATACGTTTCATAAACAGTGTCATAAGTTTCATAAACAGTGTACCGTGAGTCTGCGCGTCGGATTTTTTGTCATTTTTATTAAAATTATGTCATTTTCATTAAAATTTAAGTTCTTTTGTCCTTCTTATTAAAATTTAAGTTCTTTTGTCCTTCTTATTAAAATTTAAGGGTTTTTCATTAAAATTTAAGTCTTTTTAATTAAATAAAGTTATAGCATGGTTTTTTTTTATTAAAATGAACTTAGTCCAAGCCTTTTTCATGAAAGTTCCCTTTAATCAATGATAGAAAAATTACATATGGTATATTTATGTTTTATGCCTAAACTTTGTATCATATATTTATATTTTTAGTTTGTACCCACTTTTAATTTGCAACATTTTTTTTTAAATTTGTAGTATTTTCTTTTTAGTTTTATTTTGTACCCATGTATTAATTTCTTTTAGCGCCTATATTTTTAAAAAATTCATTTGTACTCATAATTTTTTAATTTTTTATCTGTACCCTAATTTATTTATAATGTATCCATTATTCTTTATTAATGTACCACTTTGTTATATGTGAAATGGACCAATTTTTTTAACACTATAGATACATTCTTTTGCCATTTATTATTTCTTATTTTTACATAGTTTTTATCCATTTATTCAATCAAAATGTTTGAATTTTTTTTTTATTTTAACCGTTTCTAATAGTATTATAATGAGGGATTTTAAATTTATAGGATTATAAATCTCATAAAATATCAAACAATTAATGTCAAAACTATAAAAATATAAATATTAATTGTAATATAATGAGGTGTACAAAGTCAATGGACTTTGATCAAACTTTGAATACTAAGAATTAGGGACCGCATCCAAAGTATCCCTATCATAATTAAATTGAATCCATGGAAATCAATGCTATCCGGTTGCCTAGCCGACAATCCAAATTATTTACAAAAATACAAAATACTTCCCCTGCAGTACTACTGCAAACCCGGAAATTAACAAGTTCGGTACTACATAATTATATGTATACATATACACTTGAACAACTAAAACACAAGCTATAACTTTCCTCTAAAATCTAATCCCTCGGAGCACTTTCATTTGTCTCCTAATCTGTGTGTGTTGCCGGAAAAAATGGAAGGAGAATATGAGTGCAAGAAGCGGTTATGGACAAAGGAGGAGGATGAGATTCTCCTGGACTACATAAGGGTACATGGAAGAGGCCGCTGGAACCGCATTCCCAAGGTCACCGGTAAGAGCTATCAATGATATATCTATAATCTATCTATATATATGCTGCACAAATGCATGGTGCTAGTGTATAGTTATGCAATATATGCACTTAAATTCTTTTTTATTCCTAAAAATTATAGTACTGATTTAGTTATATACGTAGGGTTAAGGAGGAGCGGGAAGAGCTGCAGGTTGAGGTGGCTCAACCATCTCAGCCCAAATGTGAAGCGCGGGGAATTTTCTGAGGAAGAAGAAGACCTCATTATCAGACTTCACAATCTCCTTGGAAATAGGTTATCTCTATATCCTTCCTTCATTTCATCTTCTTTTTCCTCTTTCTGTTGGAATTTTTGGATCGCCGGGCCCGCCCCACTCTAACGACACCGATATTGTCCCCAACTTAATTACCTGCACAATCCTCAGGTGTGGGGTTTTACCACAAAAGACATCGGTGTTAGTTAGAGTGGGGTAATACTATTTAAACCCCTTTGGTTTTCTTGCACCCACCGATGTGGGACTTTAACACTCCCCCTCACGTGTAACCTCATTTAGTGGTTCACACGTGGAGATCCACATCGGTAATTGAAACTCAGAGGTCGACTCACGTTGGGCCCACTTGTTTTCAATGGAACTCAGCAGTCGTCTTTAGACTTGTTTCCTTCTTGGTGACAAGCTCATTGGCTTGCACGGGCCCGCAACCGTGGGCTCTGATACCATGTTGGAATTTTTGGATTGCCGGGCCCGCCCCACTCTAACGACACCGATATTGTCCCCAACTTAATCACCTGCACAATCCTGAGGTGTGGGGTTTTACCACAAAAGGCCTCGGTGTTAGTTAGAGTGGGGTAATACTATTTAAACCCCTTTGGTTTTTTTGCACCCACCGATGTGGGACTTTAACACTTTCCATATAATAGTTGGAACACACACATATATATATTGCAATTTACATACTCAGGCAATATATATAGAAACATAATACACGACACACACACACGAAACCCCTTCTGAAGGGGATCGCGCTCTACTATTGATAGCTAATGCTCTTGTGTTTGACGTGTTCGTGACCATGTATTAACCATGCATAATAGCCTTGTTATAATGTTGAGCCAGAAAATAAGGCAAAGTCACTAAACGCTAAACATTCATTATATGTATACTCGCTACTTGGTCACGAAACAGTCAAATAGGCGAGCACTACTTTATCTCGCTCCATAAACAGTGAAGCGAGATCCCCTTCTGTTTTGGAGTACTGGTAAGACCAATAATGGAAATATATATGGGTAAATATAAGTTAACTCCGTGATGGATACACGCATAACACAACTCGTTTTATTCTTATTAAAGTTGTTAATTAATCACTGATTATCCTGTTTAATTTTCGCCAAGGTGGTCTCTGATTGCGGGGCGTGTACCAGGAAGAACTGACAACCAAGTAAAGAACTACTGGAACAATCATTTGTACAAAAAGCTTAACGCCATAAAAAAGCAGCAGACACCTAGAAAAGTTGCTGTTGTTTCGGCAAAATTCAAAATTTGTCAGCAAAGTGTCTTTCATGAGGAAAAAATTTGTCGGCAATTTTGACGCGCAAATCATGTCGCCTAAGATTCAACTTTTCCCGTCAAAATCTTATTTGTTGGCTTTTCCGTCTTTTCCGACAAATATTTTCGTCGGTACAAGCCTTTTTAGCCGATGAATAATACTTTTTAGCCTACAAAATGTGTTTGTCGTCATGGATATTTTGTCGGCACAACCTTCTCTCTGCCGACAAATTGGTTTTGTCAGGAAGACATTTAATTTATATAAAAAAAAATGTTTTGATGCTCAGCTCTTACATATGCATATCAAAATATAATAGACAATTGTTAAGAAATAATATTTTACTGATTGATATGTTGAATGTACATCCAGAGTGCTATACAAAAGCATCGTTAGTTAAATCATAAAACAATTGAAAGAATGTTACACATGAACCAAATAAAAAATATCAAAAGTCGTGGACTGAAACTGATCACACAAAAGCTCCCATTGTCATGGTCTCTCGTCCATCTCTGCAACAGGATTGGCTAATGTCTCCTCAGGCGACCCAAACTCTCATGTAACTCAAACTTGAACTCCCTGCATCAACTAGCCATGAATCTATTGAGGTAGTCATAGTTTTCGTAAACAGTTAGATTGCAATAATGATTAGAAGCTCTCAAATGTGCTAAATATCATTCCACTAGATTGAAATAATGATAGAGATCGTAAAAAATATACTGGAAGCTTCTCAGAGTCTAACTCCTAAAATTAGAGTCTTTATTTCCACAAAACACAAGAAAATGAGCATTCCCAGCTTTAGATCAAATTACTTTCAAAAGTTCAATAACCCCGCATATGCAAACTCAAACATTTAAAAAGATTATATTACGAGTGCAATTATATATTTCTCGTTTAATCATAGCAATATCAGAAATGTGAGCATTTGTCATTGATAAGTGAATTTTATATTATATATTTAACCCTATTCTTAGTATATTTTGGTTAATATTTTGGAAGAATTTTGATACTTTGAATTGTATTTTCAATATAGGACTTTCGACTTCCTCTGGAGTAAAACGTGGTCAAATGGACGAATTTTGGAGTAATTCCAGTTGGAAGATGTTCGTGGGTCACTTAGCTTGGTCGTATCAAAATTTGGGATTTTTCCATAAAGCGGTTATTTTCTGGCGATAAAATAAAGAAGCGATGCGCGGTGCTGGAAAATGACGTTTCTGGGCTTAAAGTGCGTTTTTGGAGCCCAAGATGACCTCGGATGATTTCGTGGCCTTCTGGAGATGTGTTCGGAACGCCCTTATCTTTAAAACAAACTATCTTGGGCCGGATTTGGAGGAGATCTGAGGCTAAAACGTGTATGGACAAGTTTTTGGCAGATTCTCCTAGTTTAATTAGGGTTTTATTTTCCAAGATATTTTATTATTTTTCTTAGTTTCCTAGTTGGAATAAGAAACCTATGTCTTAGGGTTTGTGAGGGCTGAGCAAATATATTGCTTTTGGCCGTCTACAATTTTTCTCTACGCTTATTATTATTCAACTTGAAAGACAAAGAACTGGGCTAGGGTTCTTGGAGATTTTCTACTTCAAGGTGCTTTCATTCATTTTATTTTTAATAATATTTTCTATGATTTCAATTATGAATATGCATAACTAATTCCTTTTGCTAGGGCGAAACCTTGAGCCTTAGCATGAATATGTAATTTTTATTTAATTGCTTATGATTGATTGCATGCCCACTTTGAATTATTGATCACTGTTTTAAACTATCTAATTATCTTGATGATTGGCCACTATTAAGATGTTTAGACAAGTAATTGGATGCAATTCGGTCGGAATATCACCGGAGGATTGAGTATTGCTTCTTGTGATTGATAATTGTAATTTCATCCAAGGCGAATATCACGTTCTTAGGGGTTGCATGGTTCTTCAAAAGGTTTTCATAAATCTTAATGAGTCTTCCATGTTCATATTTGATCTGAATATCACATACGAATTGCATGTTAGATATACGTTCTTGCTTGAATATCACGAGGAGAATATGTATTAGGAAAACCTAACCTTCGAAGTGGCATGTGTAAATCGTAAGTAATTGGTAGAAATTCATAGGATTGCTAGGTGATGGTGGAACCCTAGTGCCTTTATAAATTGGTATTTAAAAATCTTTTCTTCGATTATATTAGTTTTTAATTGAATTTCCTTTTTAATCTACCCAATCTCAAACTCTATTTTCTCAAGTTAATATTCTAAGTATTTGATTAGGAATTGTTTCTACATAAATTATCCAAATAGTCCTTGAGGAAAACGACCTTGCATGAGCATCTATACTACAATATCCTTGTATTCTTGCAAGTATTTCATGTGATTTTGACCCTATTTGCATAGACGTTAAAAATCCTATCAGTCATCAGGCAAGAGGTGGCTTACTGAAGAGCATCAATTGTGACCTTAAACCTTGGGACGATATAGCACCATAGTAGAAAATGAGGCAGAGCTGCAATAACAACATAGTAGTACAAAAAAAATATATATGAAAACTTAACATCATATTAGCATCAAGCACATTGTGAGTTTGATTAAGCATCGGACATTTACCATACATAGATTCTTGGAGGCCAGGACAATGGTTCATCCAACCTTGTAATGAACATTTCAAACCACCTGCCAATTGAGAGGTTTTCTTTAGTCCCTTAATAAGATGCAAATCAAAATGAATGAAAGGAGGTACAATAAGTTACCCAATAATAATTGGTAGAAGTTCAAATCTGGGATTAATTAGTAGCCCTCAAGTACCGAGAGGTTCTCTTTTAGCCTCTTATGTAATAGCTGACTAAAGTACTCAGTTATTTTCATCCAATCAAGGTATATCAAACATCTGATTAAACCACGAACTACAGAGCTTTATTAGAGTTTACACAAACATGAAAATTCTAACAAAGATGATTCTTTCAATAAAACATGTAGTGTCAATGTAACATAATTAAGATTAAGAGATGAATGATGCCATACAACAACTGTTTTCAGCATAAGAACTCCATGTACAACTCTCGCATTTTCTGTGTTGGCATTGAATCCAAGTCCAATTGCACTTCAAGACAAGATCCTAAAATGCAACGTACAATAAATTTAAACCACTGCACTGTTTAGAACCAAATGATACTAGCATAGTAATATCTACATGGTTACCTGCTGAATGTGAAGCATGGTGGCAAAAAGACTTGCTTTGTCTTTGGTACCTAACGTTCCTCGTAGTTCAATTTCTTACAATTCCCCATGGTTGGATTTCTTACAACGTTACAAACTGAACCCCAAATTCCCATATAACGATCAGTACGTCGGACTAGCTGCCTTGGAGAACAAGATTTTGACTGGAAAACGACGTGGTTAACCTCCAGAACGTGGCCTTTGTTGAGTGATGAAAGTAGTTGATGGGCTTATTTGGAGTATAACCCAAATATTTAAACCTTTGGGCCTTCAACAGGTTTGCTTTTCTCAATCACCAAATTTGGAATGAAAGGTGTCTACCAAAGCCCAATTCGAATAAGTAACTCTGGTAATGTGATGTCATCACAGGATTAGAAGAGAAAACTCGAATTTTTTTTTTAACAAACCATAGTATCTACACTGAGGGGTGCAGGAGTTGGCTAAACTTTACAATGGACTTGCCATAATAATGTGGTTCAATTTCGTCTTTTGCGAAAATTGAACCTAAAACCTTTCACTTACAAGTGAAGAGAAATACTACTAGATCATAGTTTTAAGTTCAATATACCTTAGACTTCTCACTTATAACTTAAACCGACAATAAGTTGAATATAACTCACAATTAAAAAAAAAATTGTTGCAGTCTTACTTTAGTTAGGAATGATTGTGTAAATTCTTTTGGAATTCTATAGTATCTTCTAGATAGTGTCCTGATTAAGATTTACTTGAAATACAAGGATTCTCCTTTTCTGACCATATAAGGGGGTGAGATAAAATATACTTCAGAATTCACCAATTCCCTCTTGCCGCCGCACCCTCTTTCCCCTCTATAATTCTTCATTTAAATATTTATCAAACAAACCTTTTATTTTGTGATTGTTTTTTAAATACCAGTTATATTGAAATGGACCATATGGTTTTTTAACAAACATGGTTAATTCTTTTTGCAACAAGATAATTAATACCAAATTGATACTGTAAATTGTTTTAACCACGGGTGAATTAATTGTGATAAAAATGGGTAACAGTTAGGGCCAGAACGAGTACAATGATTTGTATTTTATCCTTAAAAGCATTTACCGCGAGAATTCATAGCGATTCAAAAACCAAAATATGCAGATCGATGATGATGTCCATAAGTTAAATATACAGATCTGTACTGCAATATTTATAATACAAATCTACCCAGTTAAAGTGGACCCAGTACATATATATACAGGGTGTGCACTACTTTTTTTATATAATTTTTTACATAAGTTTTTGTAGGACTTATTCTACAATGTTTTTCAATGATCTGAACCGTATATCTTTTAAGTATATCCTCAAATATCAAGGGTATCAAAATCATACAAATTTGAAATCATATGACCATTAGATTGATTTAAGATTTTTTTTAAACCGTATTTGTCTATTTTTTTCACTACAGACAAATGTCTTAATGATTTTGAATTGGTTTAATTTTTTGCAAGAATGATCTATGAATGATATTCTAAAAGATAGACGATTCGGATCTTTGGAAATATGAGATCACATATATTGTGCAGTATAGCTAGCTACTGCTATACATATAAATACATGTGAGTCCCATGAAAATTTGTGTCAAAAGTTGTGTAACAAAAGTAGTACCACGAATCCGCCTTCCATATATATTGCAGTATAGCTAGCTGCTGTTATATATATATTTATAGAAAGTACTATTCACTTACCTATTTTACTTCTCACATGCCGTTGTTAATTCTAGGCATTAATCTTCTTCAATTCATTCAATATCAAAAATTGAGAGAAATGTGTGAAAAGAAAAAATAGGTGTGTAATAGCACTACGCTATATATATGATATATATATATATATGGGGGTAACTCTGAAGCCTCTGAAGCAGTGATTGATTATTCCACAGCAGCTTGAGAGTTTGCTTTCTGATAATGCTCTCTCTTTCACTCGTTTTTCTAATATAACAGTGGCAGTTTTACAGCGATGTTTCATCATTTAATCTCTGGGCAGAAGAACATAAATGTTGTACAGCAACATACACTGTAAATATCAGTCGTTTACTGTTATTCCAGCTAATTGTTTGATGGACAACACTTACTATTCGTACGTGTACATCGTTTAGGTATATTATTTAACTGCTTCATCATGACTTCCCAACGACCGGTATCCAATACATATCGATTCCCGTATATAATCTGAGAAAACTAATATGAAATGAGATCTGTCAAAATGACGTATCTCAAATTAATCATACAATTTATGTTAAAAATTTAAATTATAAAGCGTTGTATTATTTGTCCGGAATGTCACCAATAATTAAGCTATGCGGACTGTGGCTTCCTCCATCTCTTTCAACTCTCAATGTTGTGCTAGCGTGGATTGTAGAAATTAGGTTAACAAATAATAAAAACCAACTAAACACATAAAAGCAACAAAAGGGAGAAATATTCTTTGATACTGGATACCAATCCATAGACTAGATTAATCATACTACACATGTAAACAACGACGGATCTAGAATTCGAATGTGGGAGGATTTTAATGTTAAAGTCCAAGTTTTTTTAATATAAACAGAGAAAAAAGTGCGCAAAAAAATTTAATTTATTTACTGATGTATTTTGTCGAACACTTGGTGGACTTGTTGTTGTTAGCCGAACCGTGTTGCACTCATGTGAATAGATATTAACATATGCCGAAGCAATCTAATAAGTTTTGTGAAGAGGATTTGTCGAGTACTTTCGAAGCAACCTGCTGAGTGGTGTTGAGCTATATGCCTAGCTAGATATTACATCAAATACTTAGTGAGCACAAAAGGAACTCATACCAAATATTGGAAGAGTCGTTAGAAGACCTCCATTCCGGATAATCTTGGGAACACCTTGGTCGTAATGTAGGTCCGCCACTGCATGTAAATAACATCGATATGTTTGATAGTATCGTCCAAAACTAAATTGGTATTTGGCCTCCTCTCAGTAAATTAAATGTCAATTGTACAACTATTTGTACCACATTTTCAAGCAAGTCACACCTTGTATTAGTACGTGGTTAGGATAGTACTATTGACATATTCATTTTTATTTTTCACACATTCTTTTTAATTTGAGTGCTTTTATTAACACCCACACGATCTTATGAATACACCCCACGTTCAAAATTATTTTCTAAAATTCCAATTTTAGCCCTTTTATTTGTTGAAGACACCCACCTTTTTACAATAGTTAACAAATGAAAACCTTCGAACATCCTATCTCAACCGCTCACCCACCGCCACCTTCTTCGTCAATGTCGTCGACCAATGATAGCCACCTCCTTCACACCGTTCTCTCTCTCTAGAATTCTCACTTCTGCTAATATTCTGCAAGACATGGAATACCATAAAATTGAAAATTTTAATGCCGAAATCAGCCTAATTAGCTAGGGATACCTACATGATGGGCGGGAAAAATCTGGAAAAATGTTACTTGCAGAGAAGCAATCTTTCCATAGTCAACTAGGCATTGACTTTCTATGAGTTTAATTGTAAGTGACTAGGAATTGACTTTCTATGAGTTTAATTGTAAGTCGGCATATGTTTTGGTATACTTGAGATCATTTTGTTAATGGAGGTGCCGCCATGGTGGGTGACTGTTGAGGAGTAGTATGGTGAAGAAGGTGGTGCTGATTTTGTTTGTTTGCTTTTTATCTAATTTAAATAAGGGTAACATAGGAAGTCCAAACCAAATAAAAGAAAGCAGGATGTATTCATAATATTGTGGGGTGCCAATAAAACTACTCTTTTAATTTTCTGCCATCAAATAGAATAAAATGAAGAAATTTAATTATAAAAAATTAATAAAAATGTGTAAGAGATACAAACAAGTGTGTGAATAACACTATATTTTTCTAAATGTGATCCCTGTAACAAAAGCTTTCCTAAAGTAAATAGTCAGGAATTTACCCTGACCAACGCATGCTGCATGTATAAATTTACGATTTCTTGGGTTTTTAGCCGAAGTGTTTTGACTGTTTGTGGAAGAAACAGATCGAGCAGAGAGTAGTACTGCAATCAGAGGTGAGGGAAACCAACTGCTGTGCGGTAGCACGTGGACCTGTTAGATTGCCCTACAGGTTAGTGCAAATTATCGTTACTTGCTAAGATTGTGCAAAGAGTTGGAGGAGGAATTTAATGACCCTCAAATCATGGAAACATGCAACAGTAATAACGTTAGGAAATTAGGAAAACCAAGCTATGCAATAGGAGAGGAGAGATTTTCAATGTTTTCGGAATGCGGATGGTACATCATAAATAATTATACAAGTGGAGAGATAATTGAAAAATAAAACTTTCTACCACTTATATAATGACATGTAGTGTACCCTCTGTATTCCGGGTACATACATTTGATCTGACGACTGAAAATTCAGAAAAATATGTGAGAAGTAAAAATAAGTGTAAATAGCACCACCCCATTAAAATCCAACCATTTACTGTATCAAAGCATTCCATATACCAGTGAAGTATTGTGCATGATCAACGATGCTTACATGGTTTCTCTCCGTTGAAAAACAAGGGAGGCAAATTATCTGCCCTCCCACTTCCCGTGCCCTCCCGTGCCTTCCTATTTGTGTGGTCACGATTAAGCCACATCAACATTTTATATTACTATTCATTTTTGTCTTATTATCTCTATAAAAAAAATATATATAAAATGTTGACGTGGCTTAACCGTGACTACACAAAACAGGAGGACACGGAGGGCACGGGAAGTAGGAGGGCAGAGAATCTGCCTCCCAGGCAGTGATTTCAAATCCTCAGTACCTCTATATCTATGGCCACTTGAATCACATATGGAGCTGTGGTGATGATGCTTCTCAACACTAGTCAGTTTAGTGAAGCTGCAGTATAACTGGGCAAGCAAGTTTACATTTTCTTGGAAGTTCATTTGTGCACGTGCGTTCTTTTAGACGATCAAACAACAATTGTTCATATATAACATTGCTTTAATTTACGAAAACATTTTATGGCGATTATATTCTACGTTTAACTAATATATGTACCAATAGCTTTTCCAACTCATAAGGCGCACATCATGTGATCGAGAGAACTAAAGAATTCTTAATTTGTAATTTCTCCTTTTACTTTCTAGTCATATTTGGGCGCACGTAAAATATTAATTTTGTGATACACTAAATTATATAGACACAAAAAACTGAAAACGAAATTTGAACGAAAGGGGATTGCTGTTCTCCATGACACATGTTTAGGTGTTTAATCCTAACCAACATGAAACATCATTTGAAAATTTGTGAGAGGTCAACGATCGAGAAAGAACATACTTGCGTTCGTAGATGCTGCATTTTCTAGTAGCTAGGCCACCCAAGTGGTTAGGTTGGTCCTTGGACAAAAGGGTACTGTTTGGTACGCAGGCAGGACGAAACGGGACAAAACGAGATGGAACAGGACGAAATGAAACAGAGGTTCTATGCTACGTTTGGTGTATGCTCAGGTCGGAATGGAATGAAGGATTAAATGACAATCGTACCCCTCCACTCCGACGAGTTCAACCTTACCTGAGCCACCGCCGACGAGCTCAATGTCATCCCTCACATCTTCTGCCTAATCCTTGCTATCCCATCCCTCAAGCGACGGCATCGGCCACATCTTGCGAGTGGGTGGTCTTGAGGTTTTCGCGACAAAGGGCGATGGTCTTGTTGTGGGACTAGCAGGGAGGAGGGAGGCGGTGGGAGGAAGGTGGGGTTGGGTTCAGATGGGTTTACTGGGATTGGGTTAGCCTGGGTTGCTGGGTTTGTGGTGGAGGAGGAGGAGGAGGCTACAAGAGAGAGGGAGGGTAGAAGGGAGGGAGGCTACGGGAGAAAGGGTATATAGTGAAATTAATGAAAAAGAAGAGGGGTATTGTTGTCCAAAAAGTTATAATTTTGTGTTCTATGAGCTAGAACAAGTCGTTCCAGGAGGAGGGTGGCACACAAAATTAACTAAAATTTGTTTCACGGGACAAAATATTACAAGTAAATTCGCGCACCAAACGTGAAACGAGTGCGTTCTGTCTCATCCCACGTACCAAAATGTACCAAGATGATGATGAAATTGGGGTTCCATCATAAAACCAATTGGCAATATGGGAATTAGCCCAAGATCATATAAGCACATAGTAAACCTTGTCCCTCACCAATGTGGGACAACTCTCAACACGCCCCGCACGTGTGGCGGATTTTCAAGCCTACACGTGGACAACAACTGGGTGACGTAGAATGTGTGTGGCCGTTGGGCTTCACACGTGGACAACCTTGCTCTGATACCATGATAAAATTGGGATTTCATCATAAAACCAATTGGCAATATGGGAATTAGCCCAATATCATATAAGCACATAGTAAACCTTGTTCTCACAAATGTGGGACAACTCTCAACACATGCATGAGTCGACCACTCACTGTCAAGGTAGTTAGCTAATATAATATTATAATTAAATTGAATCCACGGAAATCAATTCTCTCCGGTTGCCTAGCCGACAATCCAAATTATTTACAAAAATACAAAAGACTTCCCCTGCAGTACTACTGCAAACCCGGAAATTAACAAGTTCAGTACTACATAATTATATGTATATATATACACTTGAACATCTAAAACACAAGCTATAACTTTCCTCTAAAATCTAAGCCCTCGGAGCCCTTTCATTTGTCTCCTAATCTGTGTGTGTTGCCGGAAAAAATGGAAGGAGAATATGAGTACAAGAAGGGGTTATGGACAAAGGAGGAGGATGAGATTCTCCTGGACTACATAAGGGTACATGGAAGAGGCCGCTGGAACCGCATTCCCAAGGTCACCGGTAAGAGCTATCAGTGATATATCTATAATCTATCTATATATATGCTGCACAAATGCATAGTACTAGTGTATAATTATGCAATATATGCACTTAAATTTTTTTTTATTCCTAAAAATTATATACTGATTTAGTTATATACGTAGGCTTAAGGAGGAGCGGGAAGAGCTGCAGGTTGAGGTGGCTCAACCATCTCAGCCCAAATGTGAAGCGCGGGGATTTTTCTGAGGAAGAAGAAGACCTCATTATCAGACTTCACAATCTCCTTGGAAACAGGTTATCTCTATATCCTTCCTTCATTTCATCTTCTTTTTCCTCTTTCCACACACACACACGCACGCGCGCGCGCACACACACATATATATATATATATATATATATATATATATATATATATATATATTGCAATTTACATACTCAGGCAATATATAGAAACATAATACACGATACACACACACGAAACCCCTTCTGAAGGGGATCGCGGTCTACTATTGATAGCTAATGCTCTTGTGTTTGACGTGTTCGTGACCATGTATTAACCATGTATAATAGCCTTGTTATAATGTTGAGCCAGAAAATAAGGCAAAGTCACTAAACGCTAAACATTCATTATATATATACTCGCTACTTGGTCACGAAACAGTCAAATAGGAGAGCACTACTTTATCTCGCTCCATAAACAGTGAAGCGAGATCCCCTTCTGCTTTGGAGTACTGGTAAGACCAATAATTGAAATATATACGGGTAAATATAAGTTAACTCCGTGATGGGTACACGCATAACACAACTCGTTTTATTCTTATTAAAGTTGTTAATTAATCACTGATTATCCTGTTTAATTTGCGCCAAGGTGGTCTCTGATTGCGGGGCGTGTACCAGGAAGAACAGACAACCAAGTAAAGAACTACTGGAACACTCATTTGTACAAAAAGCTTAACGCCATAAAAAAGCAGCAGACACCTGGAAAAGTTGCTGTTGTTTCGACGTCCAAAACAACTACTCACAGCTCTTCTGCTGCTCAAGAACTGGCAGGAGACAAACTAGTACACCAACACAAACTGCTCGAGGCGCCGAACTCGGACTCAAATTCCGTCACGAAGAGTAATGATCAAAACCCAAATATGGATATTGTTGCAGCTGAGGATTCTAATGCAGAAGAAGAAGAGATAGAATGGATGGCCAAGCATTGTACCGAGTTGCTTTCTTGTTCTAGTTATGGCAATATGATTAGCTGGGACATGGTGGAATTTCTACAAGGATACCCTGTTGACCTGTTGTAGTTAAAATTCTAACTTGTTCTGGTTGTTCTGGTTGATCATAAGTTTGAGTTGATAAATGATTTGTTTATGATCAATAATAATCTTCACTTATCTGAATTATGTGCCATGAAAAAGTAAGATGTAATTTAATTAGCATTATAAGCAACACATAAATTGGATTTAATCTAAATTTAAAATTTGCATACTAATTATATATTTGTGTATATATAAATAAATATGGTTTTAATGAAACACTCATGGTATTGTTCATTTTTAACCAAAATGATATTTTTACTCTAAAAAGTTACTTCTAGTATTATTCACTTATAACATTTTTTTGTTCTTTTGATTAAAATTCAAAGTTTTCAAACTATTTTCATTAGTTTTCCTATAAATAAATACCTGAGGAAAAAAAGGGAACTCGGAACTTCGGATGCATAGATCAACTTTTGAACTTATAATCTAATGTACTGTCTGTCAAAAAAACACGAGTTGCGCTAGCTTGTGATGATAAATAAAACAATCTGGGAAATAGACAGCCCTTAGAATCTGGTACCTTCCATTACAATAAGTTACTTGTGGTTTGGATTTTGGTTTTTGGGGCAGTGAACCATTGACTCGAGCTTAAGGGTCCTGCTTGGACTAGTTTGGGTTGTCCACGTGCCATATGCACCGACGTTTTCGTTTAAAATATTTTTGCTTGCATTAAAATTATATCAAGAGAAGCTATTGTGTATGTTTTGGGCTTATCGTCACCAAATCACCACGGTTTCCAACGAATCCCAAAATGTAGGTTGTAGAGTTGGGTTTCAAGTGTGATTTCCATTGGGTTTGGATCCACTTTTCAAATAGATTTTGTGGTTAAAGCTTGTATTTTAAGGAGGTAAGATCAAGGGTTCGTCCATCGGATCACATGATTGTGCAGCTACACGCATAAAAAGGATCCAGCATATTGTTTTCTCTCTAGACCCTGTCCATGATACCACTTGATTTTCCGGTTGGATTTAAGTGTTGGTGACAAGAAGTCTGCATTGAATCTTGTACAATCTCAACGGCATGTTTACTTGCATGATTTGAGCATCGCTATTGAAAGGAGAACTTTTGACATAGTGCAAAAAAGATAATGATTCACCAAAACTATACTTATTTCAACATCAGACAAGCCACAAAGACTATCATTTTGCCAAATGTTGTTCCAGAGAAGATGCACTGTGACGAAATTCATTTAGGAAACGAAAGGAAGGTTTCTGCTTTCTGGACAAAGTGTGATGCTCATACGGTTAAATTAGGTGTAATTTTGAAATCAAGATCCCAAAGCTGGAAGCTGCCCTTGACGAAATCGTAGTATCCGCCTTTCAGACTCAGAGTCTTGTTCACCAGCGCTTCTCTCACAAATGGATATGTCAATAAATTTGCCAATGACACATTCACAGACTCCTGCATTGTGATCACAAACTTTTAGAACACAAGAGGGTCGAACTTGGAAGAATCTGAATTAATTTGTTAGTCCAATCGTTATAATAATATGTTATGTTTAGAACAAAATACTAACTAATATTCAATCATCATGTGTATACAATTATGTGTTTATCTTCTCCCATCACATAGTTAGTGTGATGAGAGAGATAGAGACATGATTGTATACAACTGGTGATATGCATAGGAGATTTTCGACTATGTTATACAACACATGGCCAAATAACAACTTTAAACAAACAATCACCGTTGGTTTTCATTTTAACTTTTAGGAAGCATTAAGACCATGATCTTCTCTAAGAAGAGCTATGATTTCCAGTTTTACTTTAATTTAGGCAACGAAAAGTTACCTTCTCCAAGTTGGTGCACTGCTCTGTGAAACTTAAACCGCTGCATGCTGCTTTGATCTTGGTCTTTGCCGGTGCGCAGATTTTCACCCAGCTCTCTATGAAGTCACTGAAAATTCAACACGCAATGGAACACTGTTAATGCATGATAGAATCATTTTAACTACCAGTTAATTGGATGAGAAAGTACTGGTTTCAGAATAGCATTGTTAAAAAGTAGTAAAACTGTAAAAGCCGATTGCCTTGTGTTGTGTCAGCATATGCATATGATTAAAGGAATGAATATAAAAAAGAGTAGTAAATTTTGAGCTGCACGGACAGTACTGAAAGTTACAAAGAATTTCAAAGATAAATTGAAAAAAAAAGCAAAGAATCTGAAGCTTTCATAAGCACTTTAATTGTCCTTCTACTTGTAGCTTTATCCAACTTTGTGGATGCCACCAAAAACAATGGTACCACAGTCTCTGTAGAATAAAGTCCTTCATATTCGTTTCCTATTGAGTAGGACATGACACAAAACAAATATTATACCAAATAGCAAATAGCAGCAACACCACATGGGAACTGGGATGGAGAAGGCAACAATTTTGGAAGTTCAAAAGCCAAAACTGTTAGAAAAGAAGTCGTTCTGCAGATATCCTTGATTATTCTTAATTAAAATATTTGTACTTAAATTATTGTACTTAGAGGAACTATTCAACTTTTGAACCAAATTAAATCAGAAAGATGCAAAGTGTGTTGCTATGATAAACGAAGGCTTACCTAGCAGTGGACCCATCATCAGGGATAGACATGAGCCCCTTTATACCTCCACAGCAGCTGTGTCCAATCACCAAAATATTTTCCACCTGAGGACATGCACTCTCTCTTCGTTTAGTACAAACGAAATTTCTACTTTAAGCTAGATTAAGAAAATAAAAAATGATTTAAACGTGATATACAACAGAATGAAAATAATACTTTATCCATGAGAGCAAAATACCACTTACAAAACGCACTCTCTTTCGATTAAGCTTTTAACCACATTTCCAAAAAGGGTTTAATAATTAATATCCATTCTGCTTCTAAATCTGCAAACGTTTGAAGCTTTTTCTTTCTGCCCCTTTTATATTGGAGGGGAAACATGATAAGGTATGCAAGGAAACGAACAAAGCCAATGACTAGGTCACCATTATTGATTAAATCACAGAATAAAATAGAAAAAGTAGAATATGAAAATAGTGGTTCCGGACTTCCAGTCAGTGTAAAAGCACAGTTGAAAATGGAAAGAAGTGGTCGTTTTATATTCACCTTCAGATGCAATACCGCATATTCAATGGCCGCCCCCACTCCCGAGTACTTTGTCTGCACCACCAGGTACCAACCCCATTAGGTCAATCACAATACAAGCATAAAATAATAAGATGCTAGCAAATTCAGCAAAACATAACTAATGGTTGATGGACCATGTTGCATTTTATATAGTTTTGAAGCAGATTTCATCATTCATTTGGGTTGAGTCAATCACAAATCAATGCGCGATTGTCGCAAAGGGTAAGCATTATTAATTACACTTAATTGTTCATGTCGTGTATGCTTAATTTCTTATATGTAAAAAATCATTTCTATTGATAAATAAATAACATTTTTGATGTGTGTTCAAGTACTTTCTATTTTATTTTTTGTTTTTGTGATAAGTTATAAAAAAAAAAAAAAAATGATAGTGTTGAATTGATAGATTAGTAAAAAACTGGGTTTTGGTAGGCGAACCAGGTCAAATGGAGGAACCATGTTGGCGATGTTTCGGACCACAAAGGCCTCCCCTGGTTGGAAATTGAGGATGTGCGATGGGCAAACTCGAGAGTCCGAGCATGCAAATACCATGAACTGCATTTTCACAATACAACCTAATTATTTAGCTCAATAATTTAACAGATTTATTTGAGATATAATTATATATATATATATATGTATTGTATATGATTAAATTATAGCTCAATCAACCAGTTCATCACTTACCTTGGGGCTTTGGCCTGTGGCCAGTTTGTTGTACAGATCAACATCTTT
This sequence comes from Malus fusca, assembly GCA_035220775.1. NCBI lineage: Eukaryota > Viridiplantae > Streptophyta > Magnoliopsida > Rosales > Rosaceae > Malus > Malus fusca. Next base: position 5,909,158 of record CM069071.1, read on the forward strand.
CCTGAAGAGAACAGCAAAGTTCAGGTCCCTCTCATCCAAGCACAAGGGTATTTTGGTAAATTCGATATGGATAAAGAAGGAAAGAGGGGAATTTGGCCAACATTCGAAGAACATTGCTTACTCGAATTTCTCCTTCTTGAATTGGATGAACCCGGTTTTGATCCTCTGGACAGGGTCGCTCGAACCGGCCGAAGCCAGCTCAGCCGTTATCTCCCTGATCTTGGCGGCGGCGACGCCCTCGAGGTCGGCTTTTTCACTGTCAGCAGGGTAAGGGAAATACAAGAGTGTAACCATCAAAAGCCGTCAGATAACACCAAGGTCAAAAAAAGGGGACCCACGGAGTGACAGAGGGGCTGATCCAACGCCACTCCGAATGGGCCCCACGTGGAGGCAATGACGAGAGCCTGATAGGCTGAAACGGAAACGCGTCCGATACGGATATGTGACGGAAACGGAAACAACCAAAATGACAGAGAAGGACAGCTATGTTCGGGATAATTACAGAAAATGACATTACAGATCGTTTAACTTGATCGTCCGGTGTTTGTCCGGACGAGGAAGAAGTACCTTAGGAGCTTGGAAAGTCCGGCAATGGCATCCTCGTACGAGTCCTTCGTCATGTCTTCCTTCTGTAAATTCCCCAAAAAAATCCAACCAATCAAAAAACAAAGGCAGTTTCACAATTCTGAAGAGAAAGTTATTGAAATAAAACCATGCGGATTCGAAATTTAAAAAAAAAAATTCGGTTCATTTCTTCAATGAATGGAAGAATTAACATCTCGAAATTTGCATGATTGTGATCGACGTACGAGGAATCGAAGAAATTAAGGAGGAGGAGAAGGGCGTGTACGGACCTGCGAATCTGGCGTTTGGGAAAATTGAGAGATTGAATTTTGAGCTAAGGAGCTAAGATTTGAGGAGGAGGAGGAAAGGGAGGAGGGAGGAGGGAGGGAGGAGTGTCTGTCAGTCACCAGAAGTTGGGCACTACTCACGTAAGTTATGCTGGATTGGTATTTATAAAATAAATGGTGACGTTCGGCAAAATTTAATACCCTCTAAAGTTTTGACTTACATGGAAATTCATGTAATTTTATTAATAATTTTGGGATTAAGTGGGGGTATGTAGGGGAGATTTTTCATTGTAGGGAACACAAGCTGATACGTCATATAGTATTATACAAGTGAAAATAATTTTTTTAAGTGTTCTTTAACTGATATAATGACATACGTAATATACGTATATATTTGTGTTTCAAACAACTAAAAACTCTCTCACTACATACAATATTAGAAAATGGAGAGTAAAAGGAGGGGGAAGGCGATGTCATCAAGTGTTTCTTCTGTACATGGTAAATTGCCTATTTGGTTAAAAAACGACAATTACGACTTATGTAGGTAAATGATGCCGTGTGGGTGTGGTTGGGTGTAGATTTGGTGACATGGTAAAGAGGCTGATAAGAAAACACAAAGGGAAATACAACGCCCGTTCTTAGTGGAAGGGAGGAAGAGTTTTGTGGGGGTTATAACAAGTCAACTAAAGACTACAAGTAGGTAGGCGCCACGTGGTGGGTAGAAGCAATCGTTTTTGGATAATACTCTGTCTAATAATATTCTAACACATATTTATTATTTACAAAATAATGAATATGTAATTAATTTTTTTAGATCTTAAAAAAAAAACATGTGATATTTATTTTATTAGGCTAAATTTAAAAATGAATACGTAAAGTATCCATTAGTGAGTGCATAAAGTACTCACTAATGACTACCTATACATTATTTATTTCAAATTTTAGTTGGAAGCCTTCCGTATGAACGGTTGAAATTTGAAATTAAATTGTCGCATGCGCAACATAAATAGATTATATATATTTTTATTTTTTTATTTATTTTTGGTCAGAATATTATCTTCTTCTTTCATCGTCTTCCTGAAGAAAGACATTTTCGGTTTTGATTAGGAGTGATGGCCACCTCTAATGAAAGTGTTCGCCACCTCTGTAGAGTGGTCGCATTTCTCATGCACCCTTTCCAAAAAGCAGAAGGGCATTTGCAACTTGGTCTTCTTATATTCTTCAGTCTTCGTCGAGTGTGATGGCTTTGGTCACGCAATTTATTTTCTCCATTTAATTAATAATTTCTAGGGGAATGAGAACTTGTGATGAAGCCTGAAGGTGGTTAGTGGACCATATGGACCGACTATATATATATATATATAAGGGAGTGTTATTGACATTTCAAAAATCTCATTCTATACTTCTCAAAAATGTATTTTTCTTTTTAAATATAGAAAGTTTGAAGTGTAGAATGAGAATTTTGGAGTGCTAATAACAATTTCATATATATATATATATATATATATTCATATACAAGAATCAGACATATGTTTTAATATATAGTTCATATGTCATCTATATTATTGACACAATGCAAATAGGATGTTGATATGAGATGCATGTTAATTGGAATCGATAATATTTGATATATTGTTATAGTAAGTTTTTAATATGCCTATCAATATGTTTTTGAGTATTCTGGTCCGTAAGCAGTGGATCATAAATATTTTTACAAAAAAAAAAAATTGACAATATGAGAGAATTATATTATGAGCATGTTTACTTAAAAGAAATGGTTAAAGTACGTAAATTAGGAGCTTAAAAAGTAGGAGAAACAAGGAAAGAGAATCAGAGAACTAGTCCTCCTTTGCCGATCTAACTCAGGAGTTTTATTTACAGTAAACTAGATTTTAATTCTTAAATAAGATAAAGTTTAGAAAAATATCTTATATAAGATTAAAAATTGATTTTAGTCCCTAGACTCTATTTAATGCCAGCATATTAAATGTCTATTTATAATTTTATGGTGTTTATAAATTAAATTTTATGAAAATATGATAAATTTTAATTATCATTATGGTAAGTATCTTATATAAAAAAAATATTTTCGTAAAGATTTGGTACACATGTTTTTGCATATTTTCTTATGTGTCACTAATTCATTACAAGGTTAGTATAATATGTTTAGGTACGAACATGTCGGTACACTAGTTTTTATAATATATTTAGGTACCGACATTTTGGTACACTAGTTTAGTGACATATTGTTTGGACCCGATTTTACACCATCGGCCCAAGTAATCGAGGCCATTGGGTAAGCAATTTTAAGGGATAGTATTATGATTTTTATCGTAATGTTTATCCGTTAATATTAATTACTCTTGGCATATTTTCAAGCAAGCAGTACAGTTCAGGTGGGCTTGGAATTCTTGTTATCAGATTGGGATAACATGATGGGTGTGATTAGAATTTTCAAGATGCATGGTTTTCTTCTATGCGTGGATGCCAAGATGAAATCTATGATAATGGAGCCACTCATATCCTAAATGGGATAATTATTAGCATAAAAATATATGCTAATATATGCAAATTGGTGGGCTGACTCCATCAAATCCTACGGTCAGGGACCAATAGGGATGTGGAGATTTTGAATTAAAACAAAGTTTTATTTGGTTGGATAACTGCAGGATGACATCATGCGATTATATTTGATCCCGTCAAACATGGATGCTTTTCCATGGTCTTTTTAAATTGGTAATGATCCAATTTGAGATAAGGGCTGATGGGAGTTTAATCTGCACATTCAAACCACGCCACATATCAAATACAATTCTTTGAAGATCAAGCCACGTCAGGCATGCTCGTCCCTATAAATACAAGGCTACAAACAATGGAAAAAAGACCTCCAATTCAACACACAAAACTGCCCTGCGCAAACCCTCTCAACAACTTTGAGATTTTTTATTTTCTCTTTTCGCTGACACATCTTCCGTTGGCATCAACAGCACTGTGAAAGCAACCGGTGATATCTTAAGTCGGCATAGATAGCTCTGTCACCGTAGAATCAGCCGGTCTCGCAGCATCTTCCGTTGGCATCAACAGCACTACGGCGAGGACGGTTGATTACCTATCCAAGACTCGGTCGAGAAGGGTTTCTAGATCCTTATTGGTCGAGGTCATCTCATCAGCCTTCTCGGCAAAGTGAGGTGTTACAGTTATTACATTCGGCACATTGAAAGCCGAATTTGATATTGAACTTCGTAAGAATAGTAACCTTGTCTTCAGGTTCGAGAGCCCAAGAGGCCGAGACGTGTTCCTTTCTCGGCCGCAATCGCAGGACGCAGAAGTCAACCGCGCACCCAACGCAACATCAACAAAATTTACTCCTCGGCCGAGCTCGGCCGACGAGTTGGCACGCCCCGCATTCACCGAAGGACGTAGTTAGCTCATAGATTATTCGGCCTGCGCGCCACGTAGGCTTTGTAATTTTTAGGGTCAACACATATAAAGGTACGGAATTTTTCAGTACACTTATGTTTTTGCATATTTGCTTATGTGCTACTAATTCACTACAATATATTTAGGTACAAACATTTTGGTACACTAATTTAGTAAAATATATTATGATACGAACGTTTAGGTATACTAATTAGAGGAAGTAAAATAAATACAATGAATAAAAATGTGTATAATAATAAATAATTTTAATTTTAATGTAATGACATTAAATAAGATATCTATTAAATATTAAAAACAAAAATATAATATAAATTTGAATTAAGTACATATTAGAGAACTAAAATCAATATCCAATTTAACATCAGATTTTTATTGAATTTTAATCTTCTTCAAGAATTAAAGTTCAAAAACACCATAATATATATATAGACATACACATATACATGCATCAAATGCATTAAACCAAATGAAAGGTTCGAAATAAAATAATAAAGCTTAGCACCAAACAAAAGCTTACTAATACATATTGATTGGATAAGAATGAATGGGGATAGCTTGTCAAAGCCCGGCGTTGGATATAACCGAGCCAGAAACAAGGAACCCTAAGTAGTGTCAGACTATTGGTATAATATATACTAGCATATGGGCATACAAATTTTTATTTTTGTTTTTGAAATAGAATGAGAGAGGAAGAGAGTGATAGAGAATGTGGGAGTGGAAAGTTTTTTTTTTTTTTTTTTTTTTTTTTTTAACATTAGAGATATATTATGATTACATGTAGGTGAGGCTTAAAAAAAACAGTCAAATTTGGTTGTGTGAAATTACATTTTTGCCTCATATTTCTTATTCATGTTCTGTTTTAATTAGAGGGTTAAATTGGTAATTTCATATGATTTTGGTTGACAATAAGTGTTTTATTAATTAATAGAGAAGAGATGCATGATTTCATGCCAACAAGATCCTCTCCAGATTCTTTTGGTGAGGATCCGTGAATTGTGTTCATTTATCGTACATCGTGCGATCAGTTTTTTATCAAGTACTGTTTGTGTTAATTTTAAATAAAAATATTTAAAATAATTTCTAATCATACGATATACGATAAACGGACAGAATTGACGGATTCCCGAAATCCTCACAAAAAGGATCCGACAAGAATCCGGATTCGATTTCATGCACGCAAATTGCAAAAGCTAAATTAATCTATGAAATTATGGGATTTCGTGAATTAATAATATATAATTAGCAGTAGCCAAGTGAACTCCAAAGGAAGCTTCGATCTTCATACAGATTGCTGAGAGATGTGTCGATCTTGTACTCGACGTAAAAAGATGATGTCGCCAATGTCTCGTTATAATTTAATATTTTTGTCTTTAATTAGATCAGTCTTGGTACTTGCTCAGTGCAAAACTTTACAGTTTACAGTTACTATGCATAGTAGTGTATGTCTCGTGGAATATTTATATCTAGTAGTGCGTTATTCATGCTGTATTAAAATTTTCCGTCTAGTGCCGAGTTAATATTAAGAAATTAATATTCAGTATGTCAAATTATGATTTTAGTCTTTGTAATTTTAAATCGCGAGTTAATCTACTTTAGTAATTGTTCAAGTTTACTAATTGTTTGGTTTTATCAAGTTTTTGACATAAAAAGCTCATGCTTGATGGCCGCTAGGTGCAATTTTTTAGACTTGATCACTCATGACTTACATGCTCGTTCGATTGAAAAAATAACGGATTCAAGTCATTGAGTTGCAACCATTTTTGAGCTTTTTGTTTTAGCTTGCTTTAGTGAGTAAGTTGTCAATAGTTCGGATTACTGGAGAGTCCTATTTTATATCCATTAGATTAACATTTAAAGAAAAATATTATTTATTTAATTTAATCATAACCTTTTATTTTTCATACTACTGAGTATATAGTCGAAATTATTGAAGAAAAAATATACTTAAGGGAACATGAACAGCTATTGAAATAGTTGAAAGGCAATACCAATTAATTATCATTACTAAGGTATTCAAAGTCAGTAAGCTTTGAAATTGTTGGTTGTTATTTTTATTTTAACAAACAATATTATTCACATTAAAGAGATGGTGGAGATAATATCGTTTATTAAGAAACATGATCAAATGGTTACAATTCACAAAATTTTCAAAACCCAGTTAATTATTTATGTTCACGGTTCGATTAGGTTCTAAGCAGTTATGCTAACATAAGAACCGGAACCGAAACCAATATGAATAGTTCGGTCCCGTTCTTGAACCTTTTGTTCACTTTTTTTGGTCAACGTAGTTTTTTACGTTTTATTTTATCACGATTCGATTCAGTTTCGCGGTTTCACGTTTTATGTGCCCACCCCTAGATTCAAACTTAAAATCTCTTACTTACAAGTGAAGAAAAATAAGTAATGATGGAGTGTGTTAACCCTAAAGAATATACTAAACCGTAGTACTAAGTGATGATTATCATTAATATTGCAACAAATAATAACCGAACTGCTATTGAATTCATAAATTTTATGGTTCTTCGAAGTATAAGACTTTTGAATTCATTTAATCTTCTTCAATCAACGAATGAAATTAAGTTTTCAATTCAGAGATCGTACCGTGACCTTCGTTGATGTGCAACATAACAAGCATTTTCTAAGCGTTCCAGCCATTACCTTTTCCCTTCCTTCTAAACCTAGTCAAGCAGCCTTATGAAAATTATTCTCACAAATTGCTAGGATAGAGGCATAGTTATGCGTTTGGTGACTTGTGTCCCGTTGATGCTCACGCATATCAACGGTTCACAGTCACTCGCACAATGCGGCAATTGCGCCTACCATAGTACCATTCATCATTGGAAAAAGAAAAAGAGAGGTTACCTAGTAAGCTAGAAGCCTAGAACAGATTGGACTCCTCGGTCTTCTTCTGCAGTTGACAGAATTACCAGATGGGGGCCGCACGGCACATTAAGAGGAGAAGAGAGAGAAGCGGGGGAGCCGTCAGCCGCCACTGAACAAAAGTCAAGCAGCCATTGCCGTCGAACAATTTGAGATTTCCTGTACTTGTTTTGGAGACAAAACTAATGAAACATTCCTCTAACTTGTATATATGCATATTGTACGCACCATATTTTTATTCCCAAAATACCCCAACGGATAGAGGAAGGCTAGGAGCCTCCCATCTCTGTGGAATGAGGATCTCATATTAGGTATGTTACTCCATCACCCTTAGCTACCAGTCCTCTCCTGGTATTGAAAGAGATGTGTCCTATATCCTCATCCCAATTCACCAAAACAACCGCAATATGAGGGTACAATTTGCGGACTGTTACCGCTTGTCCAGTAATTGTTTTGGTTTATCTACAATACCTTGATGTAGAGTAGTTGTTGCACATAAATATAACAGATATTTTGCATTTAGGGGGAGGCGAAAATCATAATCTAGTCGTATGAGAACGGTAAAATGCGTCACCTACTAACTTGGTATCAAACTCAATACAACTATAATAAGTTATTGGTCGTCATTTATGTGAGTTGAACTTGAGAATTCTTATTAATAGATTGTAGTACTAGTTAGTTATATTATATTAAAAAATATTCGAAGTGATACTTCTTGTCGCCCATCCACATTAAAACATGTGGAATGTTAACAACGCTCAAGAGGGTGTACAAAAAGGTTCCTCTGCAATCCGAACGGCAAGTCGATTAGCAAAAGGGAGGGAAACTTTTGGACCCGTACAGAAAAAAAGATGTGGGATGACCTTGCGTGCGGTGCTGTGGTGTATCAGCTCCACTTTGGGAGAAGGGTGGGTGATCGTGTGGTGTGTTCATCTATTTACAAAGAGGACCCAATTCAGCCGAAAGCTTGACATATGAAAAGCATTGAACTGTTGAACTGTGAAGGGATGCGAAGCTGAAAACTTGCATAAGTTCATCTCTTTGCTATATACTTGATAGGTATGAAAAATCGCTTAAAAAGCTGAGTCCTTTTTGTTTATTTTTCCTTCACAATTTGTGGGCAATCAATAATTTCTGGATTTAATGGTGATATAGACGCCATTTTTCACAAAGGTTTCCGATTCCATGCCTAATGCCTTGGCTTTTTGCTGCTTTGGGGTTGTATTGTTGCGCCCCTACCCCTCCCCCCTCCCCTTTTGAAATTGTAAAACCAAATGGTGCCTCTGGTATTGTTCGAAATTTCGAGTTAGAGTGGTATGATGGCATTGTTCTGTACTGCATTTGAGTAGGATACTTACCATGTCCTGTGGTGAAGATTGTTTATATCAAGTAGTAATATTTTTCTGTGGAAGCATCAAACTATTTGGTGACTTGGAATTTTGTCTTTACTTGTAATTGTTAAAAAAAGGGTGTCTATAAATGTGGTAATTTGGATTCACAGAAGGATGACTGAGGTTAATTGTGAATTTATAACTCGGCATTCGAGTCAATTAGTAATTACTCAAGGCATCAACAAAGAAATTATTGGTCATAAGACCAACAGAAATGACATTCCTCTCTTTTGATACTGTATGTACCTTGAACTGGGTGATATCGTAGACCTGAGGTGCCCGGAATGATGTTTGCATCACGAGGAACAGTTTTCAAATTGTGTTAGGATCTAAAATTTTATTATCAAACATCTGAAAATTTATTTGGATTGCTGAGAATCATTTGTTATAATGATTTCGTGTTTTTTTTGGGAAATTGCCTTACTTCCTCAAATTTTTGTAGCTTCAAATTGGTTTCAATCATAGTGACTGCAGTTTCTCACTCAGGTTAGAAAGCTATGGCAGAAATATATCAAATTCGATTTGGCAAAAGTTTAACATCTTTATGGATATTTTGTTTGTTTAGGATTATCATATCAACTTCGATTTTTATGTACAGCTCCAGGGGCATCGATGGGAGAAATCCAAGGTTGCCATCTTTGTGTTCAGTGGAATCTGGCAGTAGTTGCTTCGCATGTAATTTCCTGGTCCAAACTTTTTCAAGACAACTAGTGAATATCAGAATATCACAGTTCATTCTTTTACTCAGTGCTCTCCTTCTCCTGTAATCTCTTGCCTAGAAAATGTGCCTCAAAGTTCTAATCTATCACAAATTACGGACGCAAATACAGAACATGGTCAATGCTTGCTTTTCGTTTTGCAGTTTTACGTGTTTCTTGCAAACTCATGACTTATTTTCTCTGCAGCATTGATATTTGATAATTAATTGTTATACTTATTTTTTCAGTCAGCTCGTTTAATGGAATATTTCCTTGATCATGCAGCATGATTCATGCTAAAGACAACACAGAGAAGGGTTTAGACACCTGCAGGATTCTTGGCGCCTTTCTTGTAAGATTCACACTGTGCATTGGTTCTAAAAGCATTTTTCTTATTGCATAAGAAACTATCTTCAGATTTCCGGACAGTTTCTTCTGTCTCCGAATCTTGTTTAGTGAAACCTAATCTCTCTCAGTTTCTCACCATTTGCAATCTCGAAATCAGTACGGTTGTGATTACTCTGGTCTTTTAGTCCATATGTACACATTCAAAATGTTATAAACGATCATGAAGCTTTTGCCATACAAAACGAACAGTCACTTTTTCCGGTTGGATGGATCCATGTAGGTCATAATTATCTATTCTTCTGCTGCTTGCTTCCTCCTGTATCACTCTACACTTGACAGATTCTTGTTCACTTTGTTAACCATATTCTTTCAGAGTCTCAGACACATCCTTCTCAAAGTTGTTTCATATCATCAGTGGATTGCCACACTCAGTGTTCATATCAGGTACGGAACAGCCTCCGTTCTTTAGCTGCAAAATTTAATAGTGTCAGAATTTTAATTGGATTTCAAAATTAAGCATGCATAGGTTAGAAGAACTTAAAAATAAGATGCAGTAACATTATGAACTTCATACCATTTCCCATGTTGGCTTGTTCCGAAATACTCAGTTGCCTTCTTCGTCATGGTTTTGTCTGCTTCGATTAGGAACTATGGGCAGCATTTTTATCTGGTTCCCCCGGTATGCTGTCATCTGCGAAGTCCTATAACTTTTATCTTTCCAACTTTTATCTTCAGGTTATGATACCTGAGGCTTTTGCCATTGTCACGACTCCAACTGATACCTCAAGGTATGCAGCAACACCAAATACAAAGTTCAGTCGTTATGCTTTAAACAAAATTTGGCAATTTCATCGTGGTAGTGTTAGATTCAAAAGTCTTAAATGCTCAATCTTCTTCCATCTATATTTCGGCTCACAAGCTTTAGATGCTTTCTTCCATTCCCTTGGTGTTGTCCTTGCCTTTGTTCTTGTAGCATCTTAGATCTTCGACAACAATGGTAGCACCCTTGGCTGTGGCCATTAGTCTTTGCTATGCACGGCCATGCCACTCTGATGTTTTGACATTGACATAACAATTTCGGTCGGTTGGTGCAAAAGGGAATGAAGGGGAGAATGCAGTAATTTGGGAGCGTATCTTCTCTGTTCACCAGTTTCCCCTTGAAAATTTGACCACTACGCCGAGCCGTCGCGTTGGTAGCGAAATAAGAATTCTATTGCATAACTAATTACGTATGCCAATTGGATATGCAACTGCATCTGCACGACACCTTCCCGGAAAGAGAACGACGCTTCAGTTAAAACACATAGCTATGTTGTCATGTACGAGGAATTTTAGCCATTCAAGGCCGTTTCGCTCCCAAAAACGCATTTTGAACTCTGTAATAAAAATTGGACTTTCGTTTCACGTCCCATTAGGACTCTTGAGTCTTTCAAGGCTAAGTTTATCTCTGTATGAGCTTTGGCTCCCAATGCGAACTTAAGTTTCAATCAATAAGCAAACAAAACCTTTGAGATTTCTCTAAAATTATGGTGGACTCCATAACTTGTTCTTCAAGGACTTACAATTGTAATCCTTGTTAGCTTTGTATTGCGTCAGTATCAATCTTTCTCATCACACGATAATGAATCTTGTATCGTATACGTTCTTAATATAAAAAAAATGAAGCTTTCAAATACTGTAGTTTATCAGGTTATTGCTTATTAAACATACGACTGTATGCAACGAGAGAGATTCAAAAATCTATCATATCACTTTTAATGCTCAATAAATAGCATTTTGAAGCTTTACGTAACCCTGCCGGGTTGGATGCGGGAGTTTTAACTATGCTGGGTTGAAATACAATCACGATGCCGGTTGCGTTAGTCCGTGGGGGTCCACGTGGCATTATTATAGAGCCGTCCACACCCACACACGTGGTTTGTATCTAGTCTTATTGGAAAAAATCATAACCAAGTAAAGGAGTGAAAACACATTGTTGGATTAGAACGTCACGATTAGGGATGGGCAACGGTTATGGCGGGCAGGTAACCGCGGTTATTTATCCATAACCGTTTATGTTCATATCCGCATAACCGTTTACTCGTTGGGTAATTGCATAAACGGTTATACCCATACCCATAACCGTTTATAAATGGTTAACCATACTCATAACCGTGTACCCATTTAACCATAACCGTTTACCCATTTAACCATAACCATTTACCCGTTTACCCATTTTTGAACCCATTTATCTTTTTTTTACCCATTTACCATTTTTTTCACCCGTCTACATGTTTTTTTAACAACTTGAAAATTACAAAAGAAAAATTTGTCATAATTTTCGTTTTCTGACAATTAAACACCGTTATAGGTACATTTTAACATGCATTTCCCTATTTTAATCATTTAAGTCATCATACAATTTCAATAATTAAAAAAATAGTTTATGATCAATATTTTTCTACTACACCCAAGCAAATCGTTAAACTTTTTTTTTAATAGTTTACAAACAAGTTGTGGGTATGGAGCCTGCCGATCCTCACTGCAAATACTGAGAAGAATCGGGGTCGAAAGTTTTACAAATGCCCTCTGAGACAGGTTCAAAAACCCATATCCATTTCTTCTTTTATTTTTAAACCTATATCCATTTCCTCTAAGATAGGTTTTAATTTTTTTTTTAATTTTACATATATTAAATTAAATGGGTAAATGGATAACCGTTATAACTGCGGGTAATACCCATAACCGATGGATACCCGTTATAAGCGCGGGTAATACCCATAACCGTCCATTTAAATTTCACGGATAAACGGTTATACCCATAACCGTTTGTTCATCTAAACGGTTACCCATAACCGTAACCGTGAACTTTAAATGGACGGATAACCGCGGTTACCCAAACCCATGGGTATTTTGCCCATCCCTAGTCACGATAACAATGTAAACACATTACTTTTTCGAGTTTAGACCACTTCTAGCCTTATTTATTCTTAACCACTCTTTTTACTTTAATTAAATCAAATATTGTTTGATTTTATTTAGCTCCTTACCAACTAATCATGTTTGATTATTATTATTATTATTTTCTTTTGATCAATGTTTAAATATTAGAATTTATGTTCTTAATCTTTGGTTTTACTCAAATTCTATGTAAGGGCTTACATCAAAAGCTTCGCCTTCGTGGATCATCGTCATTTGCCAAGTTACTCAAATTTCTAGCAAAATCCCCGTACTTTTTACTTTGTTTCGATTTAAGACAAATTGACACGTTTCAAAAAGTTAAGAAAGCTCAAAATCAAATTGAAAGTTGCGGTGCAAATCTAAAGAAGATGATTAAGTTAAGGACGCGTTGTTACTTTTGGAATTGGATCCTCTCCTAGAGAAAGCCTCGGGATCCTCCTGATCGGACAACAAAGGCCGTTGGATTTTGATCCAATGACTACAATTATTATAACTTTTAGAAGAACTCCATGTTTGTAGCCGTTATATCAAAATCCAATAGCCTATGTTGTTCGGTCAGGAGAATCCCGAGGCATTGCCTCGGAGAGGATCCAATTCCGTTACTTTTCTCTATATACTGAACACAATCAAACGGTGTTTGACAAAAAAAGAAAAAAAAACAAAAAACAAAACAAACGATGAACCTATTTAGAATTTTTCTTTCATTCTTAAACATTTAAACAAAATAAAAATAAGAATATGTTAATGATTTCATTATTATTCTTGTACATTTGGGGAAAAAAATATATTCTCATTTAAATACTTATATATAATTGTGGTTTCCTAATAATATCAACAAGCCTGAAATGGAATAGTCCATTTTTCCTAATACAAAGACCATTCTCTCCGTCGCCAATAATTTACAGAAATTAATTAAACAATAAAAAAAAAACCCTAAAAAAGTAAACAAAAATAAATTAAGAAATAATTAAATGACCGCTGATCCCCTCAAAACGGATGGACGTTTCTGCTCAATCCGTTCACATTTGTGAAGAACCCAACCACCGGCCGATACGGCAAGTACGACCGCCGTTTGTCCCCCTCCTTCTTCTCTCTGTTCTTCACGTAATGCTTCTCGTGCGCAGACGACACCGTTTCGACTTTCTTAGTCTTCCCCTTTAACTTCTCCACCGTCTTTTGAATCTTAACGCTGCTCTTCTCATCCGCCGCCGGTTCATGGCTCGGCTTCGGGCTCGCCGCGGACTTAGGTTTAAGGAAAACAAATGCGTCCTTTCCGTCGCTGTTGCTCCGGAGCTTCAAGTCCCTGACTCTCCACAGCTTCGACGACCCCGTGGAATTGCTCTTGTTCCGGAGCTCCACCGGCTTCCCGGACCACTCACAGTACGTTCCTTCCGGGACTGCTTCGAGCTCGTCCGACTCGGACGCCGACGACGACGGCGTGTCCCGTTCCTCGAAGAAGAGCTTCATCAATGGCGGCCGCAGAGACGAGGACGAAGCCGCTCCGGCTCTTGAAGCATCGCCGTCGTCAGCGTCGGCAAAGAGGAGATCTCGGTTGAAAATCGGATATACCGGCCGGAAGTGGCCGTTCTGGAATATATCCTCCGCGGAAATCGGCGACCCGTCGGCGTTCGTAGGGGCGAAAGAGAAATCGTCGTCGTTTTCGCTCTCGCATTCGCCGCCGCCGTCCACGATTTGAGCTTCTTTATCTTCCATTCCTGGCTTCTCAGCGTCCACGAATTCGAAATCGCCGCCGGAACCGGCGACTTGGAGCTTGGAGCTGAAATTCGCAGAGAGCTGCTCGTACTCGACTTCGAAATCGTTCATGGAACCGTGGGATTCGAAGCTCGGCGACACGGGAAACACGGAAACCGCTTGCATTTTCAGTTTTGTTGGATCGAGAAGTTGCGGTTGGGGTTTTTGAGGTTGAGAGAGAGAGAGGGGCAGCGGGTGTAATTAAGAAAGGTAATAAAGATTTGGTTAATTAATGATGGAAGAGAAATGAAGTGGGGTTGGCTTTTATATAAGAGGCGGGGCAGTATTGGTGGGTGGACCCACCAAATATGGGTAGGTTTATAGATCGTTGGGAGGCTTCGGATTCACACGGGACACGTGTTCATACCACGCGGATGATGTTGGAGGCAGCCATTTGTGAATTTGGTGGAGTCTAGGGAAAAGGGATAGTGCTGTTGTAAGTTTCAGGTAAACATTAATTTGTAAGGTACCAGATATTTTCGTAACGTTAATCTTTTTGAAAAAGAATTATAGTCGGATATATTTTTTTGTGCTATTTATATTTAATTTAAAATTTAAAATAATTTTTTATCGTATAATTTACGATAAAAGATTACAATAATAAAATTTCTGGGATCCCGAATCCTTTTCCTTTCTTTTTGTTGGGGATGGGGTTGACATGCGTGGGGAGGAAGAGTGAAAAGTCAAAGAGGTGAATGGTGGGGTGGGCTGTAGAGGATTGGATATTAAAAAGAGTTGGGTGGGGGAGCAGGAGGAAGGGACACGTCATGGGTGAAGTAATGAATGCTAATGTGATTGGGGCTGTGACTTGCTTGGCGACCTTTATCTCCTTACCAAACAACAACAAAATAATAGTATTTCAAAAAAAAACAACAACAAAATAATACTATTTTTTTTGCTTTTTTTGCTTTTGGTTTTTTGAGTAATTGAGAAAAAGAAAAATATATTTGGTACGATTCGTTGGTGTAGCTGGAACTTGGGCAGAAAGTTTTCTGGGGAATGAAAAGTGGAAAAGTCCAAATTTGTGAGATGGTTGAAAAAGCGAAAAGTAAACAGAAATTTAACAAAAAGCTCTCGGTACTGTTCACTTTAACGAAAAATCACATTTTTACACTAAAAAGTCAATCTTGGTACTATTTATTTTGTCCATATCATTAAAACTCAAAGTTTTCAAGTCATTTTCATTAGTTTTCCTAAAAGTAAAAGCTGGTTTAAGAATCTGCCAAAATCGGACCTGATATTTTCCATCCATCTTCAACATGAATACATAATTAACAACTGTAATAACTTAATTATATCAAGTGGTTCAGTGGTAAAGATGCGAATTCCGGCTCTAAAAAGATGTTTTAGATTCGAGGCTCCAAGTTGATGAGTCTACTATAAAATACCTGCATCATTTCACCTACATTCTCATTTGCTTCAACATATTGAGTACCAGTTACACCACTAACATGGTGTATCGGTACTCTATATTTGTTTTCTTTTTTCCCTTATTAAAAGCTAGCTCTTATACAATTAAAAAAAAACATTGTGCTTTGAATATTCTACAATGCACCTTAGTTTATGTGTTCGCCTTGACAATGAGACAAAAACATTTGCATTTACATTTATATTGGTTGGGTACGTGTAAGAATACACGGTGGTCACCTAAATAATAAGCATGGTTTATAGATATGTATTGCAATAAATGATACGTATATAAATAATGGAGGCGAATCTGTGACACTATTTTTTTAAAGAACTTTTACACACATTTTGTTGGGGGCTTACTTCGTAATATATTTCAACAACCCAAACTGTATATCTTTTAGGTATACCATAAAAAACCATGTCTACCAAAATCACCCAAATTTGAAATCATATGACCGCTAGATAAGGGTTTAGGGTTTCTTTGTGAAACCGTATTCGTTCATTTTCTTCATTAGAGATAAAAGTCTAAATGATTTTGGATTTGTCTAATTTTTTGTAAGGATGATCTATGAATAATGTTGTAAAAGAGATTATTTGGATCGTTAAAATACATAATGAGTAATGTCACAGATCTGAACCCATAGAGAATAATTCAACTTTTATTTCATTTTTTACATCATGAAAGTGGTTCTTAATTACATGAGTCCGAATCAATACATATATTTGGATTATAAGAAGGGGGGAGGTGGTAGTGAACGTACGTCATGCATGAATGATCAGTTTCTTGATTCTACGTTACCCTCACTTTCTTCTGGAATTTCAGTCCTCATCATATAAAAATGAAGGAGTCACGACTTACCATCTCTACCACGTGAGATATCGACTAAAAAATAACAGTATGAAATTCTAATCTTTCTAGATGCCTACTTGCTTATAATTATCCACTCCTCATCCCTTACGGATTAAGGTTTTTTTAGGGTTTCTGACTTTCCGGTCACGAGAGGGCTTCATAGGATAGGTCAAAACCCCTCTTCTTCTCATCTTAGCTTTTGCTAATCTTGCTTTGACAAACGATATACAGCCTTTTTTTGGGGTTGCTTAAATTTTTTTTTAAAAGCAGTTTCTTAAAAAAGTTGAGGCCTTAATTGTGTTTGGTAAATTAAAAAAAATTGTTTTTTTTTTTTTTTTTTTGTCAAATGATGATCCCAAAACAGCAGAAACATCTTTACACATGCTTCTCAAAAAAGCTTTTTCTTTTCATTGGAGGTAAGTAAACCATACCAATTAATGAAACTTTCATATTGACAATTATGCCCCCATATTTTTTTTTTGGCTAAAAGCACTTTGAGCAGTATAGTTTACCAAATATTTACTTGCTTTTTTTTTTTTTTCAAATCTGTTAACTCTCACATTATAGCAAAAACATTTTTGAATAAAAACACAACAATTCCAAATTGGCCTCTAGTCTTTTTTATAACGGATCAACACATCAACAACAAAGTTATGTCGTTGTAATTAATTTAACCGAAGCTAAATAAATATCGAATTCACCACGCACACAAATATATATGTTATATCCTCGCATTCATAAGAGTTGAATAATGCTAAACAATATTGTTATTTGGTCATACAATTCACTAAGCACTTAATTAATGGTGTTTTAACAGATAAAATATACAAGTTTGGACCGACTGGGTCAATTCCTTAATCCTTGATGTGCAAGAGACTTGTGACCCAGGCAACAAACCCCCTCGACCAATCCGACATTGTGGACTGGTGGATGCGCGTTTACTATTTCGAAGGTCGTACCGAAGCACATACAGCTCACACAACACAAAACACAAACTTAGCACAACTTGATGTGTGATTAGATAGGTCCCATTTGGTCCAAGTTTTGGCGCAGCAAAGCAGAATCCAACCATGCGGTCAGCAGTTTTTGGGATGAAAAAAAGAAGGTTCCAATATCCATGGAAAAATTGACTTTACGTGGGTCAATCATTCATCACATCTTTTACTAGCAGCATACGCCCACAAAAAGAAGATAAAAAATAAAAAAATTGTTCATCTTGTTTCAACGAAAGCAAATGAATTAATTGAGTAGTTGCAAATTGTCAAGGAAAATTAGAAACAAGTTAGGCTATATGCCAAACTTCCATCTAGAAAATGGTTACTAGAAATTAAGTTATTAGGTCACTAAGCTTGGTTTCATACTTTCATTTAGCGATTATGTACTATATATAGGTCTATTGATATTTCTTTTTTTTTTTAATTTTTAAACTTGAAAGAGTTTTTATAGTCGAATCTCTTAACTATTGTCCTCATCATACTTGTTACATCCCACATCGTCCAGGGGAGTGGATCCTCTAAGCCTTATATGTATATTCTCATCTCTACCTAGCACGAGGTCTTTTGGGAACTCACTGGCTTCGGGTTCCATCGGAACTCTGAAGTTAAGCGAGTTCGCACGAGAGCAATCCCAGGATGGGTGACCCACTGGGAAGTTCTCGTGTGAGTTCCCAAAAACAAAACCGTGAAGGCGTAGGGCCCAAAACGGACAATATCGTGCTACGGCGGAGTCGAGCCAGGGATGTGGTAGAGGCCCGGGCATGGATGTGACGATTTGGTATCAGAGCCAATCCCTGGGCGAAAGTGTGCCGACAAGGACGTCGGGCCCCTAAGGGAGGTGGATTGTTACATCCCACGTCGCCCAGGGGAGTGGATCATCTAAGCCTTATATGTATATTCCCATCTCTACCTAGCACGAGGCCTTTTGGGAGCTCACTGGCTTCGGGTTCCATCGGAACTTCGAAGTTAAGCGAGTTCGCGTGAGAGTAATCACATAATGGGTGACCTACTAGGAAGTTCTCGTGTGAGTTCCCAGAAACAAAACCGCTAGAGTGTGGTAGGGGCCCAAAGCGGACAATATCGTGCTACGGGGAGTCGAGCCATGGATGTGGTGGGGGCCCGTGCCGGGATGTGACCATTTGGTATCAGAGCCAATCCCTGGCCGGAAGTGTGCTGATGAGGACGTCGGGCCCCTAAGGGAGGTGGATTGTTACATCCCACGTCGCCCAGGGGAGTGGATCCTCTAAGCCTTATATGTATATTCTCATCTCTACCTAGCACGAGGCCTTTTGGGAGCTCACTGGCTTCGGGTTCCATCGGAACTTTGAAGTTAAGCGAGTTCGAGTGAGAGCAATCCCATGATGGGTGACCCACTAGGAAGTTCTCGTGTGAGTTCCTAGAAACAAAACCGCGAGGGTGTGGTCGGGGCCCAAAGCGGACAATATCGTGCTACGGGGAGTCGAGCCATGGATGTGGTGGGGGCCCGAGCCGGGATGTGACAATTTGGTATCAAAGTCAATCCCTGGCCGGAAGTGTGCTGATGAGGACGTCGGGCCTCTAAAGGGGGTGAATTGTTACATCCCACATCGCCCAGGGGAGTGGATCATCTAAGCCTTATATATATATATATATATATATATATATTCCCATCTCTACCTAGCACGAGGCTTTTTGGGAGCTCACTGGCTTCGGGTTCCATCGGAACTCCGAAGTTAAGCAAGTTCACCTGAGAGCAATCCCAGGATGGGTGACCCACTGGGAAGTTCTCGTGTGAGTTCCTAGAAACAAAACCGTGAGGGCGTGGTCGGGGCCCAAAGCAGACAATATCGTGCTACGGCGGAGTCGAGCACGGGATGTGGTGGGGGCCCGGGCCAGGATGTGACAATACTCCAACCATATATCTACTAATATATATGTCAGGTAATTTGTTGGACGAGAACATATTTCACATCTAGGTTTAAAGTCCATTTCTTACGATAATGTTATTTGGTCTAATGGCGAATCTAGAAATTTTTTAGTAGGTGGGCTATAGCTTAAAATTTTCCATCTTTATAAATAAAGAAACTTGATACTGTATTTTTCATAGTATCAGCTAACTTAAGAAAATTTTCACAAAGTGAGCCAAGAATATTTCGTTATTAAAAAATATGTGGTAAAATTCAAACAAATCCAAACTTGAAACATATATGTACAAAAAGCAATGAGAAAAAGGATGTAAGAAAAACATATGGTTTGTAAACTATTATATAATTTTATATATAGTTAAATTGAGAGAACTAAGATTAGTGACTAAATATATGGTCGGCCACATTTAAAAATCAATGAAAATATATGTAAAATTTTATTTTATTTTCACCTAAAATTACCTGGGCTATACCCCACGGTAGCCTTTAATGTGGCTTCGCTAGTGATTTGGTCATATAAAACTAGTCACATTATTGACCGCATATAAATTCATTATTATCTGTGAGAGTCATATGTATTAAGAAGGTGATTAACAATGTAACTAATTGGCTTTGCCAAAATGGTGTTTGAGATTGACATAACTCTTCACTTTGGTCCTTGAGATTGACATAACTTTTCACTTTGGTCTTTGAGATTTGAAATCAATAGAAGTGGTCATTGAGTTTGTCCATCGTCAATCAATTTGGTCATTCTGTGAAATCTCAAGGACCAAAGTGAGGAGTTATGTCAATCTCAAGAATCATTTTGGATAAAAAGCCGAATTAATTTTGTGCATCTAAATATAATTACATAAGCACTTTAACCAAAACAGGCTATAAAATTTTACCAAAAAAAAGGCAATAAAATTGGGCTGAGTAAATGAAAGACGGGCCCAATAAGATAAATCAATTTTGGGCCCAATAATCAAGAAATCGCTGGTGGCGGGAAGGCCCAAACAAAACCATTACGCGCGCACTTCTCCATTTCTGTTGACAATTTATTTATTGTTTTTCTTTGAGGTGATTTATTTAGGCTTATTATATTCACACCCCATATATTGTTGAATACACCACATATACTTAATAAACCCCACAATTACTTTTTAAACTAAAAATTATCTTAATACACCTCACATACTAACCAAATATACCCTCACACCCCACACATTCCATACACCCCACATACCCCACACCAAAATCCACCTCAAGTCCTCATTTTGTACCCAAAAAATAAAATAAAAATTAAAGTCTTTGTCTTAGCACATTTGCAACCTCTAAATAAAACTTTGTGAAAAAGAGGAAAGGGAAATGAACATTTGCAACCTACAAATATCAGTTTTGACTACTGTATTCTTTACTTATTGCTTCTTCTTTTCTAGTACTGTGAAAAATCGCTTCAGATCGAGCAGTTTATCAATACGCATATCAGTTGTAGTATTTAATTCATGAAAAATGCACTACAGCTAAACAGAGAATGAGCAATAAGGGAAAGAACGGAAAAAAGTCAAAATCTTTTTAAATGATTTGGGGTGCAGGAAGAAAATAATTGTTCTTTCTTTCTTTCTTTTTAATTTTTTAGGGCTTAAATAGTCATTTTATACAAGTCATTTAACATTAAATATTGAGTGGGGTGTATTCAACAATTTGTGGGGTACTAATAAAAAAACCCTTTATTTATACGGTATATTGTTTTGCAAACAAATATTTTTTTCAATACAATGGTATATTTATTTGACAAAAGAATACAATAATATATTTGTAAAAATATTTGAACTAAGTGGCACAATAAACTTGTCAAAATGATGTAATACCGGCAAGTTGCGAATAATCTCATGCTTAGAATTTTCTATTTCAACTCACTGCGTTATGAGTTTAAACACTCAATTTTCTTCTTAATATTAATAAAAATTAATGTAAAATCTGAACTAAATTACACAATAAACCAGCCATAATAGTATATTAACCAACTCGGAATCCACGAAAATAAAACGCAAAATCCTTTCACTTGCAAGTAGTTAAATAGTGATATATTTAGCACAAAGAGGCAATAAAAATTAAAATAGCCAATAATTTAGTAATTTACACTATGATAAACAAAAATCCTTCTCTGGTAATAATCTCTCTGACTCTGACTGATTCAAATATAAAGTGTCGTTCACTAATATCTTTTGTGAGGAGGAATCACAGAGAGAAACCCTGATGGAGTTTTGAGTTTATTGGCGGATTTGCCGAAACACGGAATTTGTCATGCAAGAATACTTATTGATGTGTATATTTGATGAACTCGAATTTCATTTCTTTGAGCTTTCTCTAACGTTAACTTGTCATTCAAATCCTGGCGGGGTCTATATCATTCAGTGTCATAAGTTCTCATGGAGCATGAGTTATTTTAGCAATCTACCAGCAGATGATTAAGGAAAAATTAATGTTTTAGTACGCATCTAGAGAGCTTTTAACTTACTTTCTAATTCCTATAAGCGTTTATCATTACAAACCCTAAATAAATCATCCTCTCTCCCTCTAAATTTTATATTAATTGAATAATTGTTTGGTTTTTGGGGATATTCATGAAGCACTGGCACTTCTGTGATAATTCTTATTGATGTTTCCCTTCAGGACACTTCGAACGGCTTCACTATCCCTTCTGTAATTGGTACATCCGCTTCCATCATTCCTGCACTCCATTGTGTTTTGCAGAAACACACCATGCAAAAGGTGCACATTGAATCTCATGTGTACGGCTTCTGCAACAGAGGAGTCTTAGAATCCCATGTGATTAGTATTCAACAAAGGCGTGCGAGATTTCTTCTGTTGTTTCCAAGAAGCATGCTCCGTTCAATAATCTAATCTTATTTCGAAATCCTTGTTTGATGCTCTTATCAGAATTGACAAACTTGTCGAAGTGTTGCGGATACGGAGAACGAAGAATGCCAAGGTTTGTACCCGTCACCGGACTTCTCCTGGTTGTTAACGCGCACCCCTCTGTTAATATGCTTTTCCGGTACTCTGTGATGAAACCGGTGTTCCCAAATTTCAATAATAACAGCGTGCGAAGATGTTTAAAGCCCTAATCATCGTTGTAATTGATAAAGAGTAGGAGTTTGTCAGGCCTTCTTTCCACATTCAAGAGGATTTACATTTTTTCTTAGGCGCATGTCTCAGCAACACAAAATGAGGGTTTCGGTCGTTATATATAGGACTTGACCAGACATCCCACGGCACGAGCTGACGACAATCACGCTTGTTAGAAAAAAAATAAATACTTCACGGGGTATGTCGGCAATCTAATTTTCACGAACACGCTAAATTTGCGAGGGCTTACGTCATTGTAATTATAAAAAGTCATTTGTAAACTAATCTTATGTTCTTAATTGGTTTTTACATTTTACATCTCCCTTCTCTTCCTTCCTGTGAAAGGCAACGGATTTCTCATCGTATTTTTTAAATTGATAGGATCTAAAAGTAAGACTTTAAATTAAGAAAAACTAATGAAAATGACTTGAAAACTTTGAGTTTTACCGATAAGGACAAAATAAAGGGTAAAGTGAACAGTACCATGATTGACTTTTTAGTATAAAAATGTGGTTTTTCATTAAAATGAACAGTACTGGGAACTTTTCGTTAAAGTTTTTAAATTAATATTTAAAAGTAGACTTTAAATTATAGAATAAATATATATTAAAAAAAGTTCCACAAAGTGAATTGCTTGGGCCATAGACCCTAGAGGGGGTTATTGTGCTTGCTGAACAAGCAACTCAGGCGGCCGAAGCCGAAAAGTCAACAAAAAACGGTCACGTTGTCATTCACACTGCTGACAACGTCGGTCACAGCTACATATGAAGAAACAACCAGAAACCACCATTTTTGAGAACCAATCTGTATATTTCGATTTCGATTTCGATTTCGATTTCGTTACACTGCAAATCAACGGGAATTGATACAATGAAGCAAACAAAAACCTTTGGTTGACTGTCTGTCTAAATCGTCTCTAATAAATCTGTGTATCCGAAAGTAAGGCCCTAAGGATTGCTCACCAAACAACGTTATGGATTTGCCCTGGCACCAATCTGCCTCTTGACAGATTTGATCACTCCAATCAACAGCCTGTCACCGGCAATCTGCCTCACCCTCTGTATCAGCTGCGGGCGCGTTACCTTGTTCGCCTGCAAGATCAATCGAAAAGTTCGAAATGAAGTGATCATGTTGTCATGATTGATGAAGATTAAACATGAGAAACAGAAAATGCCATAAAACTTACTCTGAATTCGTTGTGACAAGCAACAAGCAACTGCATTTTCTGAGGAGGCAGGAACTTCGAGAGAATGGACATCAGAGCAGGGAAGCTCATCCATGGTGATGTGGGGGGTTGTCTCAAAGCACTCTGCTGCGCAGTTGGAACACCTGAAACAACTGAGCATACAAAACCAGAGTTAAATCTCATTTCGAAAACCCAAAATCTCCACCAAACAACCACACAAAGAACACAAACCAAATTACCAATTCGAATTTCGAATTGAGCTACTAACCATTAGGGAGAGTGTTAGGAGCCTTGAAGCTGACCACATAGCAAGGATAAATGTGAGAGTTCATGATAGCACTCCAAACAACATATCTTCTCGGATTTACCAGATTATCCACTCCAGTGTCCACCTCCTTGCAGCTAGGTTGCGATTGCTTTGAGCCCGGCGCCACCATTTCCGCCTTCCCCAATATCACACGGCAGAGCAAGATGTGCTTCAGCCCACTTTCATCCACAGCCGACGACAATGCTCTACACAAATGTCAATACAATCCATCAATTTTTCGATAAAAATGAAAGGTTTAGATTTTAAAGATGTGAATTTCTCAAAGATCAAACAGAAACAAGAGTTGGGTACAAATCAAAACCCCCTGAAAATCAAAAAATTACCCATCACATGTAAATTTGGCAGGAATCATATGAACACCGACACCGTATGACACTTCATTTGGGACAGGCTCTCTGCACCGATTGAAACCATGGACCAAAACATCACAAAGCTCCTCCTTCGATCCGCCATACCAAGCGTACTTAACATTGGCGTTGCCGCCGCACTTACTTGCCACCGCCTGAGAGAAAATCTTGAACGACTCAAACCTCGCCTTCCTCGTCGGATCGGAGCTCAAGTTCTTGTGCACCGCCACAATATTCGTGTCCCTCCCGGCCAATCCCATGCCCGAAACAAAGCTCTTCTTGATGATCTCGTGCTCTAAACTCTCGTCGTCCACCCGTATCATCCCGCTCCGGGTGAAAACACCAAACCGATCCGATACGGCGGCGTTCGAATCGCCGCAATCGGACCCGGAATCCAAAATTTCTTCGTCATTATCAATAGTCATCGAGATTTGGTCTTCGAATTCAAACTGATCCGTCGACATCGCTGCTACAAACTTACGAATTAAGCGATCGGATCAGCGAGAAATCGAAAGACAAATACCTACAAACAACTCTGTATACAAAAAATTTCAAAAAAAATTCATAAATCAAAGAAGCAAGAAACGGTTCAAGATCTCAGAATCCGGGATCAAATAGATCAGGAAAGATTAAATCTTCGAGATATTTATAGGAGATTTGTGGCGGTTTAGAGTTTTGATGTATGGCGGAGTTGCCGTGCCGCTGTGTATATAAATAGTCTCGGACCCTGAGGCGGTGGGAACTTTTCGTAGCCCTTGGGAAATAAGAATTTTGAACTTTATGCATTGTCTATTTTGCCCCTCTGCAGATTATGCATGCCGCCCGAGAAGTGACCGTTGTGCGTGCCGTTGGAGGGGTATTTTAGGAATATAGGGGGGGATTGGTGGGAGGGTGGTTTGGTAATTTCCCGAATTTGACGCAAGTCATGCAGGACGTGGCTTTTGTCGTCCGCTTTACTTTCGAAGCAAGTTTTCCTGCTCAGATTTGGATTTAGGCTTCCTAACCGCGTAAGGAAATATTTAATAAAATAAATAAATAAATAAAGATAAAGGTGAATTAAATTCGATTGGGCCCTGGACATGCATTATTTATGGGTGGGTCCATGGTCCAATTGGGACATGTGGGCTTGCGGAGTTGCTTGAATTCGGCGCACGTGGGTACCTCAATTACAGAATATGTATTGTCGTGTGCACGTGACATGTCTTCATCTTTTCTTTGGTTCCAAGCAACAAAGGTTTTAAATTGCATATGGTATTTTGGTGCTATTTGAGGTAAAAGAACTCCCTGAGTGAATTGAATTTAAAAAATTCTTGTTAAATCGCTTAAGTAGTGCAGTGTTTTAGAGGTCAAATTGTTAATGGTAGTAAGAACACATCAACTATCAAATTATAAAAGAAAATCACATGTTCACAATTCATGTCGGATGTAGTTAGGTCTTTAAGAGTTTTTCGTAATCTTCAAAACGGTGTTTAAGTGTTACGACATGATGCACATTTAGATTGCTAAATACAATCTTCCCCAAATTCGCCCATTGTTCTACAAGTTCTACTTGGCAATATGCCCATAACAGAGCCGATCTTCGGGGAGTACAGATTGACACCGGATAATGGAGATCAAAGAGAAACTATAGCCGAACACTCAAATACAACTCATCACTCTAAGGAATCCACCAAAGAGATAAGAGTTTAGGGAGAAGAGAATGATTCATTTCCGTACATGAATAAGGGTTTTAAATAGTCTAGGCATGGAACAACCTTCCATGAATAGGTTAACCTTATTAATGATCATACATAACCATGACTTAAAACTATGCATGAACTGATTTAATACTAATCGTGAACATTGAACAAACTTTTAATTAAATATAATGAAAGCACCATCTAATAATTAGACGAGTCTAGATTCGGGGCCAGTGGTGCCATTGCACAGGACCCTCAAATCGGAAGGGCCCCCGATTTTTCATTTTTGCATGCATATATGTATATATTTGAATGTGTAGCTAGTTTACAAATTGAGTTGTTAGCGTAGGTGGCTCTTTGGATAGTAACCATTCACAACTGCAATCTTAGTAACAACATTATCTTCCCTCACTTAGCAAAATGAAGAAGAAAAAACACCATCTTTCCTAAAAAAAGGTAATATATTAACTACTTTTCTAACAATTATTGAAGGAAGAATCCTTAAAGAAACTGCCAGCTCGTCATATTGGCCCCATCTGGACGGGGACGACGGGCGGGTGTGGCAACAAACATATTCACCACCGCGACCCCGATACGGGTCCTACTCGATCCGACTGGCACGACTTGGGGGTGACACAAAAGCATTACCCACCATCCCGTTTAGGTTGCACGGTAACCCGACATTCAAGGAGGAGCAACGCCTCAAAAATAAGAGACAGCGACAGTTGGGTTTTAACCAACCCAAAATAACAGCAACCAATATTTAGAGATATAATCAAAACACACATAGGAAAACAAAACCTTAATAAGAAAAACGAAGGGAGAATTTTTCGGGATTGTTTTATGTTTTTTTTCTAAATCTTTTCTTTATTTTTAATTTTGTTGTTTTGGGTGGCATTTGGTGGTGGTGTGGGTGGCCTTGAATGATTTTCACTTCTCACACAACCACCCCCTTCGTCTGTATAATCTCTGGAATTCCCATCTCTTCCTCAAACGCGACCAAACGCGAGCTCGATCGCGTGATTAATTTCTTCGATAAGGAGCTAGATTTTTGTTTCTACGTAAGTACGTGCATGGTCGCTTGCATGCAGACGGAGTTCCGGCCGTCTTTACGTACGTGAAGCTTGTACGTAGCTGCTGCTGCTGCGTCCATGCAAACCTATCCAACGTAAAAGTTGAATTATTGCATGTACAGGTTCTTGTCGCTTTTTTTTCCATATTTTTTTTAGTATTGTTTGAAACCCTTGCCCGGATTACGTATGATTATTGGTTAATTTCATTGGATTGGGTGAAAGGGGTTTCGTTAATTAATCTTGTATTAAACTAATTAATCACAGGGAATATTGGGAAGGAGGAAACTTTGATAGAAAGGGAAAGGAAGAGTGGTTACCGGTTAAAGAAAGGAGAATTATGTCGGAATCAAACGAGCATGACTCTCATCCTCCTGGCCCAGATTCACCACCCCATGACTCAAACGCACCATCGCCGCCCCACGAGAGTACCGAGGACAAATCAACACCGTCAAACTCACCACCCCATGACTCAAACACACCATCGCCACCTCCGCCATC
Organism: Malus fusca; assembly: GCA_035220775.1. Lineage (NCBI taxonomy): Eukaryota > Viridiplantae > Streptophyta > Magnoliopsida > Rosales > Rosaceae > Malus > Malus fusca. Next base: position 5,936,840 of record CM069071.1, read on the forward strand.
ACAAGCGCCACCTCCGCAATCAGAGCCTCCGCCTCCAAAATCAGACTCACCTGCCCCAAAATCTTCACCATCACCCAAACCTTCGCCACCACCAGCATCTCCACCGCCATCATCACCTCCACCATCATCACCATCTCCGTCTTCTCCACCCCCATCTTCACCACCGCCTTCATCATCACCACCAAAATCACCTTCTCCTCCTCCTCGTTCACCACCACCATCATCATCAAAAGACAAACCAACATCCGGATCATCACCACCTTCTCCTCCAGCTTCACCACCTCCTCCTAGTAGTACTGATGGCAATACTCCTAAACCATCCTCTGGCGACAGTTCATCACCTACATCACCACCAACTGATTCATCACAAGATGATAAAGGCTCCCCATCCTCACCCAGTGTCTCTCAGTCCCCTCCAGCCTCTCCACCTCCAGCTACACCTACAACCAACCCCACCGCCCCATCTCCTCCTACAGTGCCTAGCGCTCCAGTGGTTCCGGGTTCAGGAGCTACTACAACTCAGCCTGTCCCTCGCCCTGATAATTCCACCCCCACCCTCTCCCCTCCCTCAACGAGAAGTCAGGTTATAGGCGACTCAGGGGGTAGTAGTAGGCATACAGGCACTGTTGTGGGCTTGACAGTAGCTGGAGTTTTCATCATTGCCTTGGTAGCCCTCATTGTTGTGTTTGTAAGGAAGAGAAAGAAGCAGGCCCAACCATACCCTCCAAATTACATGCCTCCCACTCCCGGTCCCCATGGCGGTAACTTATCAACTCCAGGTAAAGATTGTTCTTATACATTGTTGACTCATATCCTGACAACTTGAACTTTTAAAATTTATGTGCATGTCAAAGAAAATTTGATAATAGCCACTAATATTAGTTGCACAGAATGAGGTGGCTATAATGCTTATCATTGGCTTATGTAGTATCATAGTCAATGATAAGCATTTATACGCTTTATTCTTATTCTGTAATGACATTATAAAGATCATATTATACTGGCTAATACCGCATTAGTTATGTCAGTTTTTCTTGCGGTGGTGGTCTAACATAAACATAATATAAAGTGTACTTATGAGCTCAATAATTGAGCTTTGTATGTGATGCAGGTGGATATTATCATGCGCAGCAACAGAGTTCCGCAACTTCTGGTCCAACAGAAAGCTTTTATTCGAGTGGACCGGCCGGACCTTCCTCCTATGAAAACAGCTACCAAGGTAATCCACCCAGTTCTGGAGATTCCGGTCTTATTGCTGCTACCAAGGTTCATTTCACCTACGAAGAGTTGATGGAGATAACGAATGGATTTTCACGTCAAAACGTTATCGGTGAGGGTGGTTTCGGATGTGTGTACAAGGGTTGGATGCCGGATGGAAGAGTTGTGGCAGTCAAGCAGCTCAAGGCTGGTAGCGGGCAGGGAGAGAAGGAATTCAGGGCTGAAGTTGAGATTATTAGTCGTGTGCATCATCGTTACTTGGTCTCTTTGGTGGGATACTGCATCTCTGAACAGCAAAGATTGCTTATCTATGAATTTGTTCCCAATAAAACTCTTGAGCACCATTTGCATGGTAGGTGATAAAATCTAATTAACCTCTTCTTTTGATGTTCTTAGTTGTACTTCTCAATATTCAGCTACTTGTTATTGTACTTCAAATTGTTGATTTGTTATTCAGGTGCCGGAATGCCGGTGTTGGAATGGACCAAGAGACTCAAGATTGCTTTGGGGTCTGCAAAAGGCTTGGCGTATTTACACGAAGACTGTACGTACCTGTATACATCTTTGTGACTTTGTGTTATGAGATCTGATAATAGTCACTGACATTAGTCGTACATAATGGAGTGGGGTTAAAAGACATATCAGTGGCTAATAACGCCATTAGCTACAGATTTGCCTTTTACGCACCTCATCAGCCACTTATAGGCCTTTTGCTCACTCCCTCAGTGGCTATTGTCAGCGCTTTCTGTCGAACTATCTGATTCTATCTATTCTCCTTGTATTTATGTTTATAGGCCATCCAAAGATTATTCACAGAGACATTAAATCGGCAAACATTCTGCTGGATGATGCCTTTGAAGCACAGGTATGTCTATACCTGTTCAATTCATGTTGTACTGATTCCTTCCGATGCTACGGCTATCCCATGATTTTGTGTTTCTGACATTGAGGCTCTAGTTTCTAATTCTTGAATTTCTTCGAACACAGGTTGCAGATTTTGGGCTTGCCAAACTTACAGATGGCACCAATACTCACGTATCCACTCGAGTCATGGGAACATTTGGGTAAGCAAAGACCTTGTAAACTCCTTTGGAACTATTGCCTGACGACCGTATTGCTTATCTACGACACTTGTGGCATTTTTGTTCAATTTGGTTTCAGGTACATGGCACCTGAGTATGCAAATAGTGGCAAATTGACAGACAGATCAGATGTATTTTCGTTTGGAGTTGTGCTTCTAGAGCTTGTAACCGGGCGGAAACCCGTTGACCCTACTCGACCTTTAGGGGATGAGAGTTTGGTTGAATGGGTATGAACATCTTTCGCCTTTGCTAATATGTCACAATGCAGCGTGTCACTGGTTTTACAAGTCCACTTTTGTTTTCACATTCAACAATTATTTTTCTGTCTAAAAATTCTCAGGCTCGTCCCCTTCTAATTCAAGCCCTTGAAACTGGCGACTTGAGCAAATTAGTAGATCCTCGGCTTGAGAAGCATTATGTGGAGGTTGAAATGTTCAGAATGATCGAGGCAGCTGCTGCTTGCGTGCGTCATTCTGCTCCAAAACGACCACGAATGGCGCAGGTGAATACTAATAAACAGAGAGAAGAATTTAAACAGAACAATGATGACAATTTATTGGAATAACTATGCAGACTTATTGGTTCATATATATTTTCAGGTGGTGAGAGCATTGGACTGTGAAGGCGAATTAAGTGATCTAACGAACGGAGTGAAAGTTGGGCAGAGTACTGCATATGACTCTGGTCAGTACAATAAGGAGATTATGAGATTCAGAAGGATGGCATTAGGCAGTGGAGGCAGCTCAGAGATGTCCAGTGCAGATTTCACTTCCAGAGAGGTATCAGGACCCCAAAGTTTATGGACTCGCCCGGATGCTTCAAGCGATGAATCAGAAACTCGAGCTTTTACCATGCGTGGTGGTGAGCAGATAATCAGTGGGAATCAAGGCAGACGGTTCTAATTAGAAAGAGTGGCGAAATAATTGTGAATTAATTTCTGAATGTCCACACACTCATCATCCTGACATTGTTAACTCATGGTGCTCCACAGGGAGAGTTTGGCGAGGGAGGGGGCGACAGAAGAGACTGCGTTCGTTATAAAAAGAAAAGAAAAACCGATTTCTTGACTTAATATGACATATTAGTGTGTAAGTTAAGCTGCTGCTTCTTTTTTTCTTCTCCATTTTTCTTCGTTGAAGGTCGCTGTGTTCTCTAGTTCCCTCAAAGCATTAGCAGCAGGGAAGAGCTCGTAAAGTTTACTCGTGGTACTTTTTTTTAGTCATTAATATGAAGAATCTGTATTGATAGTACAGGTAGAGCAATAAGATTTCAATTAAATGTACCTAATTTTTTCATTTACACGCTTTTGGGATCTATGTATTAATCGACGATGCAATCATTAGCAGAATATTTAACTGTAATTGTACTTCATTAGACCCAGAAAAAACTGTCGTGTGAGCCTCCAAAACTTCCATATTTACGATGATAAATGAAGGAAAGAACAAATCTTGCGTACTTTTGACATGTCTAAAGGAGCTGTTTAGATGTTCTTGGATGAAACCTTCGATTTTCCAAAATCAGCGATAATCTATCAGATTAAACTGTCTGATTTGTACCCCTTGTTAGCTGGATTAAACTGTCCGTCAATTTCTTTGCCTGAGTGTCTTTGTTTGCCTGTGGATGAACGCAGTGCAATGTATATGTAAGAAAAGTGAGCGAAATAAATTGTTCTTACTCGCTATCGATATGAGATGATTTCTTATGAAAGGTTCAAATACAAGATGGATCTTCTTTTATCGGAATCTTACCTCAACGTTGAGAATGTCTAAAACAGTTCCATAGAATGTCGTGACATTGACATCAACAACTTGAAGTCCTAAGGAATCCATATTCTCCATCAACCTTGCAAACCCGCCTCGGTTCTGCTCAGAGAGCAGCTTAATCAAGCACTCTCTTCTGCCAATCTGGTTCGCTTCCATTTGCACCAAGGAAAAGGCAGGACATAAATGAACTGAAACATATCTAGTGTGTAAGTTAGAAGTGAAAGCTCAGTTAGGTGCGATGATAAATTGAAAACTACGCATACCACGGTTGGACATTTTCGGACAAAACTGGAGAAACTCTGCTTTTCCTCTTCCGAAATCAAGCAAATGCTGAATTCTTTCTCCCGTTTTGTTAGGGTGGTTGCTCCCATTTTGTTAGGGTGGACATCCGAAAATGGAGAAGGACTTACCTACAACTTACGTGATGCAACCGTGGCATTATGGATTAGTAACATGACGGCAAGTGTTTTAAGTTTCTCATGTGATGTCGAATGATTGGTTTGAAACACACCTACCTTTCCGTCCCTGTTTCATACAAGTCCCCCTCTTTAGAATAAGCCCGCTGCAATGCTTTAGTACAATAGTCACGTGATGTTACTAATTCATGTACAGATCAGCGTCTTTCATTTTCATTTTCATGGGAGAACTTATTTTCTTATATGTATAGATTATCGATCATTGGCCTTTTGTAATTGAAGATCATCCAATTCCCTAATTTAGTACACTAGTCCATAAAAATGTCACAAACCTTTTAACGTTACTTATAATAATACTTGAAGCTTCAGAGTTGGAAACCAATTAAAAAAAAAAGGAAAAAAAAACATAGAAGAACGGAGGAAACAGGAGGATTAATTTTGAAAGGAAAGCCAATCCAGCTACAACAAGTTACTAATCCGATCATCATTTCATCCACTGGCTCGGATCTCCCATTCCAACATGATGCTCGCCGCCAGGATGCTGCTTCATTTCACCTTTCATGTGACGATTCTTTTCACCATTTCCGTTATGGTGTGGTTTGTTGGGGTGATGATTCATGTATCCTCTGCCCTCTCCTCTGCTGCTGCTGTTCCCTTTCGGGTTTTTCTTATCGAATCCAAATTCGACGTCTGCTACTTTCGGGCCTGCTCGAAAGCTGGGAGCTCTCCCAAACTCCACGCGATGGTCTCCACCACCGCCACCTGCAGGGCCAGCTTCTTTCTTGGGACGAAAGCTATGTTGCGGTTGCTTATGGGGTTTTGAGCTGTTGTGGCGGCGATTGCAGAGCCTTCCGAGAAAGCAAGCGATGGCGGAGATGACGATTATAACGGCCAGCACGATGAAAACAGTCCCGAATGATCCATTTGAATGGTGGGAAGATGAAGGCTGTCCATTGACATCGTTAGGGTAAACAAGAACAGGGCCAAAAGGCTGTTGCTGCTGCTGCTGAGGCTGCAAGGAGGACATGATGATGGTCAGGATAGGATAGGACTGGATTGGAGTAAAACAGAGGATATGGGATTTAGGGGATAATTAGTAGCAAGTCCTTGTAGATCTTTGTTCTTTGAGTGAAGACGAAGGGAGAGAATTGGGTTTACTCGTGGATCAAGCAAGAACATTAATATGTGAATATTAATATACACATTAACATTTATACGAGAGCATGGCAGCAACGTAATCAGTTTTATGCGACTAAATAACGTTACTTAAACACTGGGATTCAAATTTCGACAAAAAAAAAAAACACTGGGGTTCAAATGTTTGGTAGTCGTGTTCAAGAAAGGAGGAAAATAACTTTCTTTAATAAAGAGACAAGTAAAGATATTCCTTGTTGATCTCTTTAATGTGGAAGAAGGAGCTGCAAGAGATTTGCTTTGTATGGAGAGAAAGCAAGATTTTGGAGCCTTTGGACAGTGGATTAGTGTTCTCAAAGGGCCCCCTTGAGAGAGAAAAAAACAGCATTTGTTTGCTAGGCGATTGCATAATTGTGCATATGGTTGGAATCAACCGAGCACGTATCCATCTCAGCCTTTGATCTCGGAATATAAGTAGATACATCTTTCCAAACTGTTAGTGCACTTATAATTTATTCAATTTGTTCATCCAATAATACTGTTCTGTAGGTTCAAGTTAGAAATACAATAATACTAGAGACACCAACTTGTTTGAAAGGACTGTTTAACCAAAATGGTTTTTGAGATTGGCATAACTCTTCACTTTGGTTCTTATGATTTAAAATCTATAGAAATGGTCCCTGAGATTGTCCACCGCCAATCGTTTTGGTCATTTCGTGAGAAATCTCTATTAAATTGAGGGTATTTTTGTCACATCAACCCCTCCCATTGAACTGATGGTTTCTTCAATTTAACTAAGTTTTTTCACAGAATGACTAAAGTGATTGACAATGAACAATCTCAATGACCACTTTTATCAATTTTAAATATCATAGACCAAAGTAATGAGTTATGACAATCTCAATAATCATTTGGCTAAAAAGCTAGTATGAGAATTTCATATTATTGGGAGTAAATAAGTATCACAGTGAGATTAGACAAAAAATAAACATCAGTTGGTATAATAAAAGTGGTTTCTAGTAGACAAGTACTAGTCTTCAGAATTTAAAATAGGGTGGTGCTAACCACACCTTTTTTTTACATTTCACATATTCTCTCTGTTAAAATTTATCATTCGATATTCTTTAATTCATTCGATCCAACGAAAATTAAGATATGTGTATAAAAAGTAAAAAAAAAATATGTAAATAGCATCATCCTTTAAAATATCACCTATAATTTCTCCAAGAAAATGGCGGGGTCAGTACTCACTCTTTGATTGCCGTCTTTATCTCCTTTTTAATAAGGAACGATTCTGCTAGGTGGGTGAAGCTTGACTTTAGGTCGAGAAGATCTTAGTAAAAGAGTGTATACACATAATATGATGTGACATTATTCTTATCATGTAATTTTGGTTTTGTATAAGTATACATTAATTTTGGATGTTTACGCTATGATATCGGTTAATAACTTAATAGCATAAATGAAATTATAACTACCTGAAATGTGCTCCGTCCTCCCAAAACTAGAAAAATTTTAGTAACATAAATTGAACTATAACTAGCTGAAGTGTGCTCCGTCCTCTCGAAATTAGAAATATATGTCATAAACGGATTAATCCGTACCTTAATCCTTTCCTTAAACCTACCACGTAGAGGGCTCAGCCATCCTCAATGTTTAGTGGGACTGGACTTAGCAGTCACATGCATTTTGTTTGTTTGTTTGTTTGTTGACCATCTTTTACCTGTCCACAATGCATATGGGTGGTGCTGGTGGGAAAGGAATGTCTCTACTTCTAACATTTCCTAACTTCTAACAACTATAGCGCCCTGTTATGCTTTGAATGTCAAAAAATCAGCTCAAATGTGTCGCTCTCTGGTCAATGCTATGGGTGTTGGCTGGTCAAAAAGTGTGTTTATGAGTTTATCCAAACAATCAAGCACATAATTACGTGACTAATCAAGACATTCTTTATGAGAGTGTCTATTTAACGATGTAAGTCAGTTGCTTTATCAGAAATTTTTGGAGAATTTTAACGTAACACATTTGGTACTGTTCACTTTTAACGAAAAATCACATTTTTTACCTTTTTTTTATACTATTCACTACACATTTATTTGTCATCTTTCATTAAAACTAAACTTTTTTTGAACTTTTCTTTAGTTTTCCTAACTCTTTCTAGTGAAGCCGACAAAATCATGACCAAACCTATTAAAATGATCCCAAAATTGAACATGGTCTTAAACTAGAAAGCCCAAAATGAAAGCACAAAGCCACAAACTACTTTAAACCAAAATCAAAACAACATAATTAACCCAAACAAATCATAGCTTGTACTTATAGCTGGCTCTCTTCATAGTCACCCCAATTTAAAATCCATTTCATCAAGCACTTAAATACCAATTCAACGTATCAGCTTCTTTGAGCTCAATTCTTCAAATTAACTAAAATGTCAAAGAAATTTGATCTTAATCATCTCCTCCTCTCCCAATTTTTATTCATCCTTCTCTATCTTCTCTCACACTCATTTGGTAATAAAATTCCTATTCATTCACTGTAGTCTATTACTGTTGTTGATACAAGCAATAATCAAGGAGGTAAGAAACGAATTGGGATAACCTGCTCTGATACCATGAAGAAGTTGAGGTTCCACCCTAAAACCAATTGGCAATATGAAAGGTAGTCCATCATCTTATAAGTCCATGCAAAATCTATTCTCCCATTTATGTGAGATATGCATGGCAATGAATGCAGTAAATAACTAAATTAAGTTTCAATAAACTGATTTTGTAATTACAATTGTAGGTTCAGCAGCAGCAGAACCAATTGGAATCTGCTACGGACTAGTAGCCAACAATCTCCCGCCACGGTTCCTCCACCGTCCTCGAAATCCTCCAAGACAACGGCATCTCATCTGTCCGCCTTTTCAACACCGACCCCACCACACTCAGCACCTTCTCCGACACCCCAACAATCCACCTCACCATCGGTGTCCCAACGAACTCCTACCCACCCTCGCCGCCACCCTTGACTGGCTCCATTCCAACCTGCTCGCACACATCCCCGCAAACCAAATTCGTTACATCGCCGTCGGCAACGAGGTTTTCCTCAAAGACCCTTACCTAGGGATGGGCAATGGTTATGCGGGCGGGTAACCGCGGTTAATTTACCCATAACCGTTTATACTCATACCCGCATAACCGTTTACCCGTTGGGTAATTGCCTAAACGATTATACACATACCCATAACTGTTTATAAACGGTTAACCATACCCATAATCGCATACCCATTTAACCGTAACCGTTTAATACCCGTTTACCCATTTATCCTTTTTAACCCGTTTATCTTTTTTTTTTTACCATTACCCTTTTTTCACCCGTCTACATGTTTTTTAACAACTTGAAAATTTAAAAAAAATTGTCATAATTTTTTTTTGACAATTAAACACCATCATACATTTCCATATTTTATTTTTTTAAGTCCTTATACCATTCCAATAATTGAAATAATAGTTTACGGACGATATTTTTAACTGTTACCAATGAAGGTAAATATAATATTTGCTAAGTATTATTGGGTTATAAAAATTGTTTAGAAGACATTTCTGTCAATTTAACGGTTACCCGCAAAGAATTTAAATTAATTTGGCCAATTCCTTGATGATGAGAATCATCATTCCTGTAGTAGTGTTATTGAGAGGACCGATGAATTCCTTGCTAATTTATTGGGTGCTAAGTATTATTGGATCGAGAACATGGTTTGTGTTAGTTTTACATATATAAAATAAATGGGTAAACGGTTACCCGTTTATAACCGTGGTTAATACCCATAACTGCCCATTTAAATTTCACGGGTAAACGGTTATACCCATAACCGTTTATTTATCTAAACGGTTACCCATAACCGTAACCGTTTAATTTAAATGGGCGGGTAACCGCGGTTACCCATAACCAATGGGTATTTGCCCATTACCACACTCCCCACGTCCTTCTCGCCATTCTCAAACTTCACCAAGCCCTCCAAACCCTAGGCCTTGACATTTCCACCAAGCTCTCTTCCCCACTAAGCGCCTCCGTTCTCTCCACCTCATACCCTCCCTCCTCAGCCTCCTTCGACCCCTCCGTCTAACCCTCTCTACTCCCCCTCCTCCGCTTCCTCTGCGACACGAACTCCCCCTTCATGGTCAACTCCTACCCCTACTTCAGCTACCTAAGCAGCATAAACTACGTCTGTCTCGACTACGCGTTGTTTGGAGCCACTAGTGAGGTGGTTAGCGCCGGCGAGTTGGTGTATGGTAATCTTTTCGACGCTGAGTGTGGATGCGTTTGTGAGTGCGATGGAGAGGGAGGGAGTTGTTGGCGCTCCCGTGGTGGTTTCAGAGAAGGGGTGGCCGACCGGCGGAGGGGAGGCCGCGAGCGCGGAGAATGCGAGGGCGTATGATGCGGAGGTGGTGAGACAACTGCCAATAAACCATATACACACGGGTACAAATTCGATTGAAGCATGCCAGATTGGGCTGTTGCTAACAATCAAAACGGGCCACAGCCCATACGGGTCAATGGAGTCAATGTTTGATGCACTTTGTCATTTTCCAATGTTCACACTTGGAAACGTAAAGACGAAGATTCAGTTTGAAAAGTATAATGCAAAGAATATTTAAAACTAATACTTGTTTTGGACGGATTTTATATTTATTTAGGTACGAAGAATTGCAATTAAAAACCAAAACCCAATAAATAAAAAACACAAATAATAAATTTTGACAAGTGGTGGATGTCTTCCGTTTTAATATATTGCGTATTGAGTTCATACTTCATACTCCTCTTCCTTTTTTTAATAAGATTAGTGTAGAATATCACTTATTCTAAAAAAAAATATGTTTATTTGAGACTGAGAGGCCTCGTAACCAACATATTCAATTGCATGTGTCTCAAGGCCCGCCTTGAGACGTATTTGAACCCCTATGCAATACTACTTACACATACTCAGAGCTGGCACCGATATGCCCAATGTGCCTTATGGGTCCATCCTTTGCATTCATGTTCAAATTTTCCACTCTTGTTATTCATATTCAAATTACTCACTTTGTAGTTTTAAGTGAACTTAATGTGTAATATTTTCATTTTATTTTGTTAAGAAGAAAATGGAACAAAGGCATATTGAAATTGTTTTGAGATTTAACTGGGTGATGCTGACGCGTACGTGCTTATGCATTTACGAGAGATTTTTCAGTGTGACTGTCACACGATGTGGTACACCACGTGTTTCTATATAAATGGTGAGATATGTGTGTTAAAAGATTAATAACTTAAAAATTAAAAAATTTCATCACTTACATAAAAACACGTGATGTACCACGTTCCCGTCACAACCAAAAATTTCTCCCTACGCGAAACTTTTCTCAAAGAGATTCTCTTATCTTTCTTTCTCACACTCTTTAAGAAAATTCCAGACTCCCTACACTCAAATGTTTTTTCAATGTGTTTAAAATTATATCAAGCGTTATAATACAATTAATTTAATACATCAAAATTTTTTCAATTACTTAGAGCTTGTTTGGATGTGCTTTTAAAATGGTTAAAAACGCTTTTAGAAAAAATGTTTTTTTGTTCCAAAAGCACTTAAAATATTTTATACAAGAAACACTAGTTATGTGATTCTTCCATGAAGCACTTTAAGTGATTTTACAGAATTTATTTGCATTTTGACTAAAAATTAGTTTCAAAAACATTTTCACAAAAAGCGCTTTCAATCATTTTAAAAACGAATATAAACAAACACTTATATAATACCAGCGTTTCCGACACGCAGAAAGATTCCTCCAACACCCAACGAGACAAAAATTGGTGCACTATAAATAGAGCCCCTGAGTTCACACTGTCCTCACCTTCACATATCACACAACCTCCGGCGAATTTCAAGTTCGGAATACCCCAACCTCGTAGAAGAACATTTCGAAAGATAAAAAATGTCAGACGGTGAAGCTAACGCTGCCGATGCGGCCAACGCCGAACCCCACGACGTTGTCTCGCTTCTTTCTTCTGCGGAGAGGGACTATCTTGTCCGTAACAATGGTGATCAGGTAAAATTTCGGCTCTTTTTCTGATTCTCTTCAATTTTTTAGTTAATTTCTTATCGGTAAAAATCTTGGGTAAATTTTTGAGTGTTGGTGAAATAGATTCAGTCTGGGTTCATTGATTTTTCTATATCTAGCCGAGGTTTGCATTTTACCCTCATTTCCATATCGATACTTTGACTTTTCGGTTATTTGGATGGAAATATCGACAAATTTGTGGATATTTTAAACACTCTGTTGAAGTAGTTTAACTATTGGGTTTTATTTTTTATTTTTTTTTATCACACTTGTGGATGTATTTGAAATTAGTAAATAAATAGAGGTTCAATTTGTTTGAGTGGCAAATTAAAAAAAAAATTCTGTACTTTTTGGTGAAAAAAGTAAATTAAAGATATTGCTCTATTTGCAAGGTTTTAGACTTTGTTAGGTTGAATTTATATCTGGTTTTACTGAACTCAGCATTTTGTTTGTGCAAACTGAAGTTATGGTAAACATTAAGTTCCTCCAACCGTCCGGTTATTTGATACTTACTGATTAAGAAACGATCTTCAATTTATTAATTTGTGCATAGATGATGTTTAAATGAGGGGATATGAAAATGAACGGTTTAGATTATGATCCGACTATTGTCTTTGAACTGTAATTTATTTGCATACATGTACATGTATTAACTTGAGTGGTGGTTGATTTAGAAAGACTTGTTTGAAAGGTTTACGAAAATTTGGAGAAGAAAAGTTATTATTCAGATGTAGAGGGCTCAGGGTTGATGGTAATATTGGTAGTGGGATAATGTAAGAGAGGAATCATACGTCGAATTCTGGATTTTCAGATTAAGGTTGAGAGCTTGAAGGGGAAAAAGCTTGGGCTGTATTTTTCTGCATCATGGTGCAGTCCATGCCAACAATTCACCCCAGCTTTAGTCGAGGCCTACAATGAGATCTCTCCAAATGGTGATTTTGAGATTATATTTATCTCGGCTGATGAAGATGATGAGTCATTCAATGGGTACTTCTCCAAGATGCCATGGCTTGCAATTCCGTTCTCTGATTCAGACGCACGTGATCGTGTGGATGGATTGTTCAAAGTTAGTGGGATACCCCATCTTGTGATCCTTGGCGAAGATGGGAAAGTTTTGAGCGACGAGGGAGTTGAGATTCTTCAGGAGTACGGAGTTGATTCCTACCCTTTTACACAGGAAAAGATAAAAGAACTAAAAGATCAAGAGGAAGCTGCCAGAAGGGAACAGTCCCTGAAAAAAATCTTGGTCTCCCACTCACGCGACTTTGTAATTTCGAATAACGGAGAGAAGGTAAGTTTCATTGCCACTTCTTGTTTATGATACTGACTTACTAGTCTCGTATTCTATGAATTTGCCGTGAAATGCAACTCGGCTGCACAATCTGACTTTTGTTATTAATTTGTGCATAAATCAAGGTGCCCATCTCTGAACTAGAAGGGAAGATAGTGGGTCTCTATTTCTCATTGTCTTCATACAGTCCGTGTGCAGAATTTACTCCAAAACTTGTGGAGGTCTATGAGAAGCTGAAAGGAAATGGAGAGAACTTCGAGATTGTGTTGCTGCCACTTGATGATGATGAAAAATCATTCACGAAACATTTTGAGCAAATGCCTTGGTTTTCTTTACCCAATGGGGACAAAAATGTTGAGAAATTGGCTCGGTACTTTGAGCTGTCAACCTTACCCACTTTGGTTATTATTGGGGCAGATGGTAAAACTCTTAGTAAGAACGTTACTGATGCCATTGACGAGCATGGGAGTCTGGCATACCCCTTCACGCCAGAGAAGTTTGCAGAGCTCGATGAGATAGAGAAGGCAAAGGAGAAAGCTCAAACCCTGGAGTCACTTTTGATTTCCGGGGATCGAAATTTTGTCATTGGAAAAGATGAAACTGAGGTAAGATATAGGTGTCCCCCCTTTTATGGTTTATACAGTGATATTCTTTTGTGTGATGTGGGACGAAAGCCCACAGATCGCTTCTTTCAGGGCATGTAATTTGTATTGTGCGTGTGCATTTGTGTTTTTTGTGTGGTAGTAAGTGGTAGTAAGTGAATAACAAGTATTATTTCTGCATTCAGGTTCCTGTGACAGATCTAGTGGGGAAGAACATCCTCCTTTATTTCTCAGCTCACTGGTGCCCTCCTTGCCGCGCCTTTCTGCCAAAACTTGTTGAAGCCTACCACGAGATTAAGGCAAAGGACGATGCATTTGAAACCATTTTCATCTCTAGTGACCGGGATCAGACCTCTTTCGATGACTTCTTTGCTAAAATGCCATGGCTTGCTCTTCCCTTTGGCGATGAAAGAAAAGTGCCCTTGAGTCGCAGATTCAAGGTCCAGGGCATCCCCATGCTCGTCGCCCTTGGTCCTACTGGCAAAACCGTCACAAAAGAAGCAAGAAATCTTGTCATGCTTCATGGGGCGAATGCTTATCCTTTCACCGAAGAGCGACTGAAGGAGATGGAAGTGGAATATGAGGAGATGGCAAAAGGGTGGCCTGAGAAGTTGAAGAGTGCACTCCATGAGAAGCACGAGCTTGTCCCCACGCGACGTACAGGATTTACGTGTGATAAGTGCGATAAATCGGGACTGGTGTGGTCATTCTATTGTAAGGAGTGTGATTTCAATCTCCACCCAAAGTGCGCGTTGGAGGCAGATAAAGAGACCGAAAATGATGCCAAGCAGGAAGAAGAGGAAGCCAAAGAAGAAGGGGTTTGTGACGGTGATGTTTGTACAAAAGCTTAAGAAGTATGTATGTGTCATGTGTTTATGATTTAAGGCTTGAAACTGCATTTAGCGTATCATGAGAAGCTGAGAAATATGTGTTTTGGGTTAAACTAGTGACATGTTATGATTGTGTCCTAAACTCTTTACGTATTGCGTTTCAGATGATGCAATATTATAACTATTATTATAATAATTATTACTTAACTGAAATTATTTAATCTTTGAATTCAAGTTTAAAGCTAAGTGATGCATATTCATCAAACTAAGAACTCTTAGTGAACTCGTTTTTAGTTTTTAGTTTGAGTTTGGTTTTTTAGCCAAAATGTTTCGAGGTTGGCTAAGTCTTGATTTTGGTCATTGAGATTTAAAACCGATCGAATTGGTCATTGAGTTTGTCCATCGTCAATCATTTTGGTAATTTCGTGAAAAATTTCTGTTAAACAAAAGAAAATGACAAAATACCTCAATTTTTGTCAAATCATTATGGCCCGTTGATTGTTAAATTAGGGCATTTTTGTCATTTTGATCCTTATTTAAATAGAATGAGTAAAATGATTGACGGTGAACGAACTCATGACCACTTCTATCCATTTCAAATCTTAGGGACTAAAGTGACGATTTATGTCAATTTCAGGGATTACTTTGGCTAGAATACCTTTTAGTTTTTATGAGAGAAATGAGGAATGAAGATGGTTATACAAATATTGTGGAAGAAATGTGTTTAGAGTAACACATGATGAAAACTAAAACTGAATATAATTTTTTGTTTTATCTCTTTCATTTCTCCCCTTCTTCATCCAACCATCTTCTTTGCCCTTCTATACTCCTCACTTGTTCAATTTCTACTAAAACTAAAAAGGAAATAATGTTCAAATAAATTATATATATACTAAAACTCAAACTTCTGGTTACCGTTATAGGGCAGTGTGCGGACCAAAATGCCCATCAATTCATTTGTTAAGCCAATTTTTTGCCATCTTTTCTACAGTTAAATGACTTCTTTGGGTGCTTCGGTTCTCTTTCTCCATTATTAGCTTTTCCTTACTTTGATTGACTCCTGCTCTCCCCGTCTCCCTCCTCGCCTCACTCTTCTCTGCACCAAGCTGCTCGATTTAGAGCTTCACCATATCTCTTCGAATCAAGGTCTTTATTTCTCTCCCTATTTTCCCAATCTAGGTTTCCCTCAGTCTCTGTGGAAAAACCCTAGATCTAGCCGCTGCCGAAGAGTCGAAGCTCCGCCCTTCGAGCTTCAATCCACCTTGCCGATCGCCTCCTCTCGGTGCCTCCACCTAAACCCCTCTGGTAAATTTCCCAACTTTTCCCCCAATTCTTTTTTCTCTCTATTTCTGAGTAAGAAAGTATGATGCTCAAGTTCTTTCAATTTTTAAATTTTTTTTCTTTTTAATTTGAACTATGAAGATATTTTACATTGTGGATTCACTTAAAGATGGTAGAGAGGTATGAATCTAGCAACCCACCTTTTTTCTTGAAGATTTGAATCGACAGAGCGATAATGGTGTGTAGAGAAATTGATTAGTACAGATTGCTCTTAGACCATCTGCAAGATGTTTTTAGTTAAATAGATTTTTCATTTGAAGGTTATGGCTGAGTTGGAAAGATTAGACAATAGATAGAGTTGGGTCTAAGCATTTAGCTATTTTTGTTATGAAATAGTTCATTGATTGCATATTGTTAATTTGATACATTCTGTTTGTGTTAGCTCCAATTTCTTCCTTTAAGAAAACCACTTGGTTGGTTTTAAGTTTTTCGTACTTTTCGTTGTTCTGTTTGCATAAAACATGTTTTACAAGCTTGGAGACTGATCTAAAATCATTTGGTGGATGTTTTTAATCCCAATTGTAGAAGACTCTTTTTGCTCTAAAGTTTGTTATTTGATAGAGATTGCAAGTATAACTTGGTGTTGTGTTGGATTAAGGATAACCTGAATATAGGACAACTATATAATATGATTCAAAATAATGAAATGTTGCACTCAACTGCTACCACATAAATTCAAATCTAAACTTCTGTTGTAAAATAAAAGGCTAATGTAAATGGACACAGACATAGGAAACCTATAATATAGAATTGGCTCTTCTTTCTCTGAAATGTATATTGTTTGAGAACTATTATCAATTAACTTATTTTTGTAATTCAACCTATCTATAAACATCTTTGCGTTTTTGTAATTGTATTTATGAAATTAAAACAATTTTGGACATCTTTGGTTTAAATTTTTATAAATGATCTGTGTTGGCAGTTTAGTTCAGTCTTTTGTTATTTTTAATTGTATTATAAAGTTGAAATATGTGCTGGTTATAGATTTTGTGTTCTGCTATATAGTGGTTAAAAAATGAGATAATTTTCATGAATAAAATTTCTGTATTGTAGGTTTTCCCTTTGTTTCTATCAATTTACATTTACTTTCTCTTTTACAAAACAATTTTATACTTTGTTTGATAACGTTGGTTTTCATGGCTTGCTGTTTTGTTTGATAATGTTGGTTTTCATGGCTTGCAGTTAAGGATTGGTACATAGGAAAACAGCCAAAGAATCCCGTTGTACAATCATTGGTGGTGCAATTTTTCGCTCTTTTATTAAAAGAAAAACTAACGAAAATAACTTGAAAACTTTAAGTTTTAACGATAAGGACAAAATAAAGAATAAGGTGGATAGTACTAGGATTGACTTTTTAGTGTAAAAATGTTGTTTTTCGTTAAAGTGAACAGTACCATGGACTTTTCGTTAAAACTCCATTTATTAAATTGTCCATTCCTGCCAAATTTTAAACGGTGAGAGTGCAACAATTTTATTTTAAATTTTTTTTCCTTATTTCACACTCCCAATCTCACAATACAATATTTTTCTCACTCAGTGTGTGTGATTTCGTTGTTTTTTTGTTTTCTTTGTAGAATTTCTGTGTGTTTCTCTCACTCTTATTTTCACTCTTGCTCACAATCTCACAATATAAAATTTCTCTTGGTCTTACTCTTACTCTTACTCTGACTGTGACTCACGATTTCATACTTTCTCATTACTTTTTTTGGGGTATTAAGTTACTATCAATTTTTGTCAACGTTTATTCACATTAATTGTTTCGTGGCAGGACCGGAGAGTGTGTTCTTTGGAATCTTAAGCCAGAAAACATGTGGAGTATTAAGTCAGAATGGTTCTTGCTGCTTCGGACAGTGGCCACACCACAGTCAGCAACCCATAGAACTTTAATAGTATTTGCATGATTCTTCACTTTTTGAGTGACACCAAACAAAGGAGTCTACTAATTTTAGCTTTTGGTCTCTAACATTCAATTAAAAACGATTTTTTTTTCACAACATAATGTTAAACTTTCTGGTGTAGAAAAGTTAATTTCTGGTAGACAGATGATTATAGAGTTGTTCCTATTATGCATAAGGTCGTGGTAATAATATTGTGAGATTTTGTGTCTGCATAAATCCAGTAGTGGTTTTGATAATCAGAAAATAATCTCTCAACTTATCATCAGGTGCTTAAAGATTTAAAATTTAAAATTGGTTCCACAAAACCTGTACAGTGGTTCCACAAAATCTGCACGGTGTTCCACAAAACCTGCAAAGTGGTTCCACAAAAATCTGCAAAGTGGACGTTATGTTGCTTGCAGCAGTGGATTGTTCTTTTCTATTTAAGTTGTAAGCTTTGTTTTCTCCTAATAACAAGAGACCTTGCTCCGTACAAAAAATACTAGGTAACTGTTTTTTATTATTGGTTGTTCCATGCTATGAATCTATTCGTCTCAAAAATTTATTACAGGTATATGAACATTTTCTTTCATTTTTATCTTCCTTTTTTTTTTTTCTGATGATCAAAACTATTTTTTTTTGTAGTGACTGCTTCAACCAAAAAACTTTTGCTCATGTGTTAAAGGATGTTGGCATGTGTTATCCAAAACAAACAAGTCTTGGATCACATTTTTTTGTGTGTAAATAGTTGATCCAAACATGAATTATCGGGGTGGAATACTAGGTTAACCATTTTTGTATACTAATGATAAAGCATTTGATAATGTCTTTTCTGTAAATTATATAAACTTCGACAGCTTTGTAAAAATATTTATTCCATTTACTGTGTAGTATTTATAACACTTTGCATATTTACATGTTAAAAACATAATCTATAGTTATATTTTCGCTCCCGCAACAACATGGGGGTAAAATTTGCTAGTTTACATCTATATATGTCCTCTCTTTCCAATAATTACCAATAGTTCTTTAACTTTAATTAAATTGTAGTTTTGGTCATTCAACTAAAATTTCGTAATTACTGGTCTATTAACTCATCAAAAAGTGCAACTATGATTTTATTTGTCAACTCGTCAGAACCGTAATGAGTCATGATGATAGGACCATTGCTACAATTGGGTTAAAGTTGAGGGATTATTTCTCTAATGGGGTTAATGCTAAAGGGACCATTGCTCCAATTGTGTTAAAGTTGAGGGACTATTACTACAATTCTCTCATTTTGATTTTCCATATTTGCCCATTGATTCAACCTGCGTGGCACGACTCATTTTGACAGGAGTTCTGACGGAGTTGACGAAAAGGATCATAGCTGCACGTTTTGATGAGTTACATGATTAATATTAAAAAAAAAATTAGTTAAGAGACCAATACTTAAATTCTATTAAAATTGATGAACCATTGCTGCAATTTTCCCTACAAAGAGGGACAACCACACATGGCTTGAATTAATAATAATTTGCACGTTGCAAACAAGTGTTTATAATGGAAAGGGATCCTCTCAGGATTCCTTCTACCAAATCCATTACATCAATCAATCCGAATCCTTAAAATTTGATCAAACGGCAAAAATTATTATAATTTTTAAACGACCTCTCTGTTTTTAGCCGTTGAATCAAATTTCGAGAGCCCGAATTGATATATCAGGAAGCTGGGCTTGAGCATGGCCCGCATGGCCTGCGCTTCTTGCACTCTTGTTTGTTTGTATGTCGTACGCAGTGGCTCAGCCTGAACAGGCGCAGCTTACAATTTCCAACTTTTCCATAAATTCCACACGGAACACCGGATAAGGACGATTGACCCAAAGCTTCTTTTCATAGCTCTAATCCGACAACCAAATAGAGTTACGGACTATCCAATTTCCAAGTTCATACTCATGCGTTTTGGATTCTAAGCACACTATAATTTGAAATCGTCCATTTCCATATTGCATTTGCATGATTTATAATCCAGTTTATTGTTATCATTATTCAAGAGGAATACTATTTTTAAATAAAAAGCTATAATCTCATGGGGATTTAGACGGAAACTCAATCTTAGCCAGCCAGCTCGTATTTTGCGTGTGTTTATTATTATATTGTCAGTGGTGCCCTCGACGTCGACGATCCTCATAAAAGTCGCTAACTTTCACCACCAAACTTGAATATATACCAAATTCCAATTGCAGCATCCAGAGAGAGATACTCGGAAAGCATGGCTAACGGCGACGAAGACGCCGTCACTCACGACCTCCTTTCTCTCCTGTCCTCCGCCGACAGAAACTTCCTCCTCCGCAACAACGGCGACCAGGTAAAACTATAACCATCATATTTTCTCATTAAAGTTTCGACTCTATGTTCATTGAGATTGCAGGGGAAAAAAAAGCAAACCAAAGTATTTGCAAATTTTTTTTCTGAGAATATAGAGGAACGTTAATCTAAATGTAATTATGATGGAAACCCAGTTGGGTAAATGCTATGTAATTGCTTGGTTCAATCTCAAAATGTTTACTTTGGCATTGATTATACGAAGAACAGATTGAGATGGCTGTTTTTATTTTATTTTCTGGGTTGTGGTGATTATATATTTTTTTTATGAATATATAGGCTGAGATCAGTAGTTTGACCGGAAAGATTGTGGGGTTGTATTTCTCCGCCTCGTGGTGCGGCCCGTGCCTCCGGTTCACCCCAAACTTGGTGGAGGTCCACCAGGACTTGGCGGCCAAAGGCGGGTTTGAAGTTGTGTTCGTCTCTTCTGATAGAGATGAGGAATCGTTCACCGGATACTTCTCGAAAATGCCGTGGCTTTCGATTCCCTTCTCGGATTTGGAGACCCGAAAACGCCTCAAGGAGTTCTTCAAAGTCAGGGGGATTCCCCATCTTGTCATTATTGATGCCAATGGGAGAGTTTGCACTAATGATGGGACAAAAATTGTAATGGACCACGGGGCGGATGGTTATCCGTTCACCGCGGAGAAGATGAATTTATTAAAAGAGAAGGAAGCCGCGGTGAAGGAGAATCAGTCCTTGAGTTCTCTCTTGGTTTCTAGCTCCCGGGATTATTTGATTTCGAAGGATGGCAATAAGGTACAGCTTTTCCCCTTTGATTTTACATTGCTAGCACTTCTGTAACGTTGGATTGTTTTAACTTTTATATGATAGAGATAGTTGATGACCATGAATACCCAAAAAAATGTATCGACAGGTTTCTGTATCCGAGCTGGAAGGAAAGATTGTTGGGTTGTATTTCTCGCTTAATACTCACAAGCCATGCAAAGAATTTACTCAGGCACTTGTGAAGTTCCATGAGAAAATGAAGGAGAAAGGAGAGAACTTTGAGATTGTGTTGATATCTCTGGACCTTGAAGAGGAACACTTCAAAGAAGGGTTTCAAGTGTCATGGTTGGCATTGCCGTTTAAGGACAACAACTGTGAAAAACTTGCTCGCTACTTTGAGCTTGAGAATTTACCTACACTAGTTATAATTGGGCAAGATGGGAAGACCTTACACTCCAATGCGGCTGAACTCATTGAAGAGTATGGCGCTGAAGCCTACCCCTTTACACCAGAGAAGATTGCCGTGCTTGCTGAGTTGAAACTCAAAGAACAGACTATACAGTCACTTTTAGTTGCTGGGGGCAGAGACTTTGTGATTGAAAATAACGGTTCCAAGGTACAATTTTCTTGCCGGTTCATTTCCTAATGTTCTATGATATCAATTAAATTTGAAATGTTTATTTATTCTCATCAGTCAGAGGTTTTTTAGTTGCATGCGTCAAGTTTCTGTCTGTGTTTGATTAGGTACCAGTGTCTGAGCTTGCTGGGAAGCACATTCTGCTCTATTTCTCAGCTCATTGGTGCCCTCCATGTCGTGCATTCATGCCTAAGCTTATAAAAGCATACAATCAGATCAAGGCAAAGGACAATGCCATTGAAATAATCTTCCTCTCAAGCGATCGCGATCAACCCTCCTTCAAAGAACTCTTTGCAACCATGCCTTGGTTAGCCATCCCATTAGGCGATCCAAGGAAGGCCCTCCTGCAGCACAAATTCAAAATCCAAGGCATTCCTGCATTGGTAGCCATCAGCCCCAACGGCCAGACACTCAGCACGCAGGCTCGGCAACTCATACAGGCGCATGGATCCGACGCTTATCCATTCACAGAAGAGCATTTGAAGCAATTGGAGGAAAAGTTGGAGGAAGAAGCAAAGGGGTGGCCTGAGAAAGTAAAGAGTATACTCCATGCTGAACACGAGCTCACGCGTGTGCTCCACCACGACTATGTTTGCTGGTGTAGGGAGCCGGGAAGTGGCTGGTCTTTTTACTGCAAAGACTGCAACTTCGATCTCCACCCAAAATGTGCATTGAACAAGAGCAACAATGGAGGAACGGAGGATGACCCTCCCAAGGCAACGGAAGATTATATTTGTGACGGTGATGTGTGCCGTAAAGTCTGAGAAGGCATTTAAATTGCCTTATGCATCTGGATTTTGTAAACTATGATGTTTTCTTTTTATACAAAGGGGTTTCTGTGTGTTTTATGCTAATTGCATGATAGAAAGAGGATTTAAGATTTTAGGGTTTAGGGTTTAGCAGCAGTCCTATAAAAAGGCCCATACTATGACATCTACCAAATTAGTGCTATCTCAAAAAGTGTTATCTCTGCTTGGGTTTTTTTTGTTTTTGTGGTTTTGGTTTTTTTTTTTTTGGGGGGGGGACCCACTGGGTATTTCTCGTGTGAGTTCCCAGAAACAAAACCGTGAGGGTGTGGTCGGGGCCCAAAGCTGACAATATCGTGCTACGGTAGAGTTGAGCTCGGGATGTGGTGGGGGTTGTGTGCCGTAAAGTCTGAGAAGGCATTTAAATTGCCTTATGCATCTGGATTTTGTCAACTATGATGTTTTCTTTTTATACAAAGGGGTTTCTGTGTGTTTTATGCTAATTGCATGATAGAAAGAGGATTTAAGATTTTAGGGTTTAGGGTTTAGCAGCAGTCCTATAAAAAGGCCCATACTATGACATCTACCAAATTAGTGCTATCTCAAAAAGTGTTATCTCTGCTTGGGTTTTTTTTGTTTTTGTGGTTTTGGTTTTTTTGGGGGGGGGGGACCCACTGGGTATTTCTCGTGTGAGTTCCCAGAAACAAAACCGTGATGGTGTGGTCGGGGCCCAAAGCTGACAATATCGTGCTACGGTGGAGTTGAGCTCGGGATGTGGTGGGGGCCCGGGGCCGGGATGTGACAATTTGGTATCAGAGCTAATCCCTAGTCGGATGTGTGCCGAATAGGACGTCGGATCCCTAAGGGGGGTTGATTGTAACATCACACATCGTCTAGGGAAGCGGATTTTGTAAGCCTTATATGTATATTCGCATCTCTACCTAGCATGAGACCTTTTGGGAGCTTACTGGCTTTGGGTTCCATCATAACTCCAAAGTTAAGCGAGTTCGTGAGAAAGCATTCTCATGATGGGTGACTCACTGGGAAATTCTCGTGTGAGTTCCCAGAAACAAAATCGTGAGGGCGTGGTCGTGGCTCAAAGCGGACAATATCATGCTACGGTGAAGTCGAGCCCGGGATGTGGTGGGGGCCCGGGCCGGGATGTGACAATTGTGCAGTCAAGAGCATGGGTAACATGGGTCTGAGTGCCATAGTCTGACCAGTTAGTCAGAGGCGTGGCTTAGAGTAGTCAGACCATGTGTAGCGTGGGTCTGATGGGACCTGAGTGGAGAGCGGTTGAACATGACGTGGAGAACCTACACGTATGCACTTCGAACTTTGTGGGGGTGGCAGACCACATATGCCCATTAAGACTTAGTGTGTGCACTATGGTTGGACCTTATGGGGGTGGCGAACCACATACTCCCATTAGAACTTTGTGTGGTTTACTCCGTTTCAATCGTATGGGGTGGCAAACCACATACGCCCATTAGGACTCCGCTTGGTGCACTCCAATCGGACCATATACTCCCATTATGACTTTGGTCAAGGGGCATGTTTAATATCCCTTTTAGTAACCATCCTGAGTCGAAGCGAATTGTCGTTGTATGGTTTAGGTCGCCTTACCCATATCGAAATGGTCGTTGGAGCGGATTGTTATCATATGGCCCGAATTGCGATAAATTTTTCATTGTGATCGGAATACGGGTGGTACACCATGTGTTTTTATATAGGTGATGAAATTTTTTATTTTTTAATACACAAATCTCACTATTTGTATAATAACACGTGGTATACCATCCTATATTCCGGTTATACTGAAAAACCTCTTCCAAACTGCCCTATGAACAAAGACGTGAAAAATATGGTCCACATGTTTCCTGTCGTAAACTATTATTTTAACTTTTACCAAAAAAAAGAAAAAAACTATTATTTTAACACATCATATCTATAAAAAAAAATACAAAATAGAAAATACCAAAAAAAATACAGCAATTCTCGTAATCTAGCTCTTGGCCTTTATCTCTCATGGGGTCCACATACCCAAGTGTAGTCACCGCCACCGTTCAGATTACTCCGTGATTGATCGAGTTCCGGAGCTGGTCCGGTATTACACGTGCATCACGTGGCCACTCTTTCTCCCAAATTCCGTAGAAATCTTGGCAAAAGTGTTAAAAAAGGAAACAGCGAATTAGAAAAGCCACCATATTCTTGGATCAGCTTCATAAATTCGACACCGGAATGAATATTCTTCTGATTACATATGCTCCGTAATCAATCGCTGTAAGTTAACCCATTTCTTCTAATTCCCTGCTTAATCTCTGAGCTTTGTTTATCGGGTTGGTTCTGTTAATTTCCAGAACTTTTGGTTTTTCTGAAATTTGAGATGGGAATTCTCTAATTGTTCCGTTAATGTTTGATTGATGTCTCTGAAATTTGAGATGGCTTTTGTTTTTTCTTGATTGTGGTTAGTAAAGGTCTTGAATTTTCTGTAAATGTTAATGGAAATTGCAGATTTAAAGTTGTTTTTTTTTTATCAAATTGTTTTTAGCCACAAATTGTACTATCTGTGTTTCTGTGCGTACTAGCTTGGGATATAGAATGGCGGCCAAATGGTGTTAGGAATTTAATTGGTGGTTGGATTAAGTACAAATATTTAAATTAACAAGATCAAAAATGGAATTATTAATATATATTTCCATAGATTAGCCTGTTTTTAATTACTTTCTAGTTTTTGTTTAAACACTAGTCAGCCATAAGCAAACATAACAAAGTTAATGTTTGCTTCCTCGTATGGAAATCGAATAACATTCAAGAAATTCACGAAATTTTTTCATAGAACTTGTGTTTCCAATTCCAAACAGTTGTCCTTTCAATGGGTGAGACAGAGGTGACCAAGACAAGCGTAAACATCGACAAGAACGAGAGAAATGGGCACCTCAAGCCTAAGGCCTTTGATCTGGCGTTTTCTAAAGCTTTGTTGCAGGTTCCTCACAGGCTGCAAAATTGCCTAAAGGTAAGTTGTTTCACTAAAACTTGTGATTTGCTCATGGTTATTGATTTGATATTATAATTAACAGGCACTTCGTGTTACAGTCGCAGCTCAAGAGACTAGCAAAGGATGATGGAGTGAAAAAGGTGAGCTCTGTTCCTAAAAAGGCTGCATCTTTGGAGGATGACCTCGAGAAGCAGTTGCAAGCATGGAGAGAAAATCCTTCTTGGGTTGATCAACCACCGTATATAAAGGTGAGAGATGTGCTTCCCTGTACCGAGTAACTTTCCTTCGGAATGGGAATAAATTGGCTTTATCCTTGTCGTAAACTTCTTGTGTGCCAAAATGTGATTGGTAATCAATGTCAAAAGAAAGAAGATTAATTCAATTTCTTATACTATATTTGTGAAGTCCCTTGGAAAGGAGAATTTCATATCAGTCAAGTCTCTACATGTATTGTCTTGTCTTGGTCCCCTCTACACTAACGGTTCGGTTAAGTCCTTAAACATCACCTTCGTGCAGCATATGTTGGTTAAGAGCGAAATTCTAGGCAAGAAGCAGGAATGTTTTAGTGGTTGCAAATATGTATACACCACATTCTCTTCGAAGGAACATCTCAAGAGCTTATGGCTTCTCTGACTACCTACTAACTTTAAGTCACAAACTACTTTTACTCTTTGCAGGTCAGTGTACCAAAAGGTTCTCTTTGCAACCTGAGTGTAAACGTCAATGTTGGTTTACCCCCAGACGCAGTATATAATATTGTAACTGACCCCGACAATAAGAGGGTTTTCAAAAATATTAAGGTAAGTGATACCATTCCTGTCCACTTTCCCTTCAGATTTAACTAGGATCAACTTTCTGTTAGCAAGCTGGAGAGGCGTGGGCAGACATGCTTCTTGCTTTCTTCTTTTCCTATTCTATCATATAAAATTGTATTTGTTAATTTGACAAGTTAATTAACTGTCTCAGGAAGTGATATCAAGAAACGTTTTGGTTGATGAAGGTCATAGGCAGGTGGTTGATCTGGAGCAGGCAGCTATATGGAAGTTTCTTTGGTGGTCAGGGACCATTGCGGTTCGTGTTATAGTAGATCAAAACAGAAAAGACCACTCAGTAAGACTCGATCTTCTTCTTGATGTACTCTAACTTAAGAACTTTTTTTTGTCGCTTTTCCACATGTTCTTTGTTGACCCATCACATATTTAGGATCTCCAGTATGCTTTATATTTTGTCGGCAAATCATATCAATAGTTTAGAAACGGGATACTTTGGATGCGGTCCCTAATCCTTGACATTCTTTGATTAAAACCTTAATAGTATTCAAAGTTTGATCAAAGTCCCTTGACTTTGTACACCTCATTATATTACTATTAATATTTTTATTTTTATAGTTTTGACATTAATTGTTTGATATTTTATGAGATTTATAATCCTATAAATTTAAAATCCCTCATTATAATACTATTAGAAACGGTTACAATAAAAAAATTCAAACATTTTGATTTAATAAATGGATAAAAACTATGTAAAAATAAGAAATAAGAAATAATAAATGGCAAAAGAATGTATCCATAATGTTAAAAAAATTGGTACATTTTACAAAAAAATAGGTACATTTCACATATAACAAAGTGGTACATTAATAAAGAAGAATGGATACATTATAAATAAATTAGGGTACATATAAAAGATTAAAAAATTATGAGTACAAATGAATTTTTAAAAAATATAGGTGCTAAAAGAAATTAATACATGGGTACAAAATAAAACTAAAAAGAAAATACTACAAATTTAAAAAAAATGTTGCAAATTAAAAGTGGGTACAAACTAAAAATATAAATATATGATACAAAGTTTAGGCATAAAACATAAATATACCATATGTAATTTTTCTATCATTGAAAAATATACAATGTCACGTGACGGTATATACATGGGTACAAACACAAATAAAACTTTAAAAAATTGGGCACAAAAAGAAACTAATATATGGGTACAAATTAAAAATGAAAAGAAAATTGGTACAAATTTAAAAATATTTGCAATTAAAAATAGGTACAAACTAAAAATAAAAATATATGATAAAAAATTTAGTCATAAATATAAATATACTAATTGTAACATTTTTAACATTAAATGAATATATTTAAAAATAAAAATATTTTATTATTCAAATAATTAATGATGTTATTAATACCCAAGGACCTTGATCAAAAATTGAAAATGAATAGAATTTTAATCAATGGAGTAACAAAAAGAAGGATGTGAACCTAATTTTCCCGTTTAGAAACTCATGTTCTGTAATGTCATGGTAAAATTGGACCTCTAATTTCTGAAAATGCCATTTGCCAGATGAAGTTCAAGCAAGTCAAAACAGGGTTTATGGAGAAATTTGAAGGCTACTGGAGAGTCGAACCTCTTTTTGTCGATGAAAAAACCTGCTTTCCGTTTAAACCCAGGACATGGGCAGATTATAATTCTTGCACAGGAGGCAAAGGAAGGATTGGTTCAAAGGTGAGCTTGGAGCAACTGATCCAACCAACTATAGTTCCACCTCCACCGATTTCATGGTACCTAAGGGGAATCACCAGCAAGACTACTGAGATGCTGATAAACGACATGCTTGCGGAAGCTGCCAGATTACGAGGAGAATTAAATCCTGGAGGGTCTAATAAAGAGATTGAAATGTCTCAGGACGGGCAAGTACTTAGTCATGTTGATAATGTATCTAACATCAAAGAAAGATGGGCCCTTCATCGGAGGAACGCAAAGCAATGCCATCGGAGGCTACCGCCTGTCAAATGATCGAATTCTGTTGAGTTAGTAAGCACTTCTCTGTATTCCTTACTGATGGAAATTGATATGTAATAGATCCGTCAATATTTCATTTCGTTTTATCCATCAAGTGTAGTGGCCTTAGTGCCGTGTAGCAACTCCTCTCCCTTTCGATTTTTCGATGAGGGTGGAGGATGAGATTGAGGATGATTCAATCCCCATGTATGTTATATGTTCTGATTGCCTGTCAGAAACTATTTGTTGTATCTGCCTTGTAAGCTAAGTTAATGCTGTAATGACATTGAAAGAAGCTGCTATAAATTACACTAAACACATGTGTTTTGTGATCATTGCTTGTGAGGGGTGCACCAAAAAGTGCTTAAACCTAAACCCTACCATAAGCATTTTGGGTATTTGGAAGCGGTTTTAGCCCCTTCCATAAGCATCACCAAACAGGCCCCAAAAAAAGACGATATAAGGTTTTTTTTTCTTTCAATACACTCGGTATTTTCTACACTAAAGGAACACTAAACACCAAAAACTAAAATGTAATAACAGTGAGAATTCAATCAACGATGTGCAGTTACAGTATTTGACAAGATACAAAACCTAGACGGATAGTCACAGTTCCAAATCAATCGTGTGAAGTTACATTGTGTGTTACTATAAAGTTTTCCTCTTTCTCCATCTGAATTTTTCTCTTTTTAGTTTTGAATACATGTCCTAGTAGTTTATCCACAATGTTACATAAGCTACGCAAGTTTCAAGCCCTTGAACTCCACAGAATGCAGACAGGCAACCAAGAATTGCCTCTACATTCTTACATCCAAGCCTCGGGGGGCGAAGGCAACGCGAATTTCTGTGAGAGGTAGACACTGCAGTCTATAATTTGGTTTTCATTCAATTCCCCGTTTGGTGGATCATCACCCGCTGGGGATTGTTGCACTGACTGATGGACTTTCAAGTCATCAAAACCATGCTTTTCATAGCTCATGAATGAACCCAATGCTCCAAGAAATCCTTCGTGTTTTAAGAACATTGCTTTTGCTTCACCTTTAGACCTGCAAATAAGGATCAAATGGATGAATTTTTAGCCCCAAAACCACGAGGAAAGACGGATGAGTAAAAGAAAACCAAATCAGGCACAGAGCGTGACATCCGTCAAATTTTACATTTTGAAGATTGTTTTGACATAATTTATACTTCAATTCTCAGCATGAATCATTACTGACGCATGAAAAGGGACATTAAATTCAGGCTTACCAGAAATGAACGCCAACAGCAATCGTGTCCATGGTGTAAGCATGACCCCGAATAAAAAATCCGGCAAAAATTATTCGCTTGAGCCCGAATCTCAGTGCATTCAAGTATGAGATCTGGAGAGAAGAAAAAATATGAAACAATATGATCGGCATGTTAACAAAAATAGTTTCAATCTGGTGGTAAAGGTTGCGACAGAATCAAATAGTTTAAGAAATTTGATCCGTTGGAACTTGCAAGTGAGACGAGTTTCTTTCACCACGGCTTACCTGTCCAATATTATTTGAAATCATTCTTAAGAGGGACCGAGAAATATCTTCAGGTTTGTAATCTTTCAGCTCCTTATCGTCAGAAATTACCTTGCTGAAGCTAGAAGCAATGGCTGTCGATATAAGACCAATCTGTAATTGTCAGAAAAATTACATTGCAGTTAATAAGCGTGAGACGAAAGCTAATGGAAACCAGGATCCCCTCATCATTGTTTAATTTAGGAACTCTTTTAATTTTGCATACAGAAATACGACCAGAACATGTCCAACATCCTATGTCGAAAGAGGGACGTGTCTATCATGAATATGCGTACCTTTGTATAGTCCATTCCACCATAGATGTCCCCGACAAGCATGTCTATCACTCTATTATTTCCCTGATGACTTAACTCGAGCAACTCGTCAAAACTGAGACACAGTTGCAGCTTTGGTTACTAAGTGAAAATCATATAACGAGAATATCAATAGCCTTGCACTTAAGCAAAAGACAAACGTACTTCTTGCACTTTGTTAAAAGCTTCCCCAAACCCCAAAAGGTTCCACCACCAACACTGGTTCCACTTACTCGCTCAAACTTACCAGGTCCATCTACCTATCCAAGCGCAAGCATGGGACAATATGTCAAGCCTTAAAAAGGTTAAACATATGAAACTAATACAGTAAATAATGCATCAGCTTTGACAAGAATACCTTGATCATACTGACACCAGAACCAATATTGACAAGCAGATAAGGATATAGATCATCATGGTCAATCCTCACATATTCTCTCTGACCATCCATGTATGTGAATGCTTCGCGTTGAACCGCCTACTTAAATAACAATGAAAACGTCAATGCTATTCTCAGGCAAGAAAGCAAACAAGACAGAAATATCTCTATAAACAGAAGCTGAATTTTGCAAGTTCCACATTTCATGACTCATTCCCTTTGCTTTTCCTTCTGAAAGAAAACAGAGAGTATTTCCTCTCGTCTGAGCTCGCTATTGCTCATCCCAATTCCCAACCCACACATTCTATGGATTACATGACATGACTTAAGAAACACACCAACTTGTGTATACCAATCTATGCAAGTGGTATTAGGATCCCACCTTGAGCAGAAAATTTGATCCGGCTACAAGACAGTCCATTTCATCTGCCTTGTCAAGAGAAATCCCAAGCTTTTCTTTGAAGAGATCTGGGAACTTGTATGCGCCTCCGCCTGTGGCCTGCTCACCATTGTCACGAGTCAATAAATTAGCTTGCATATGGAACAAGTACATGCCATAAACAGTCATAATAGTATGGCCAAGCTAAACACCTGTTTTTACCTTGATAACGCACTTCGCGCTCCCAGAAGCTCCATGTTGTTGGGAGCCTGAAATCATCTACAACCATAAGCAATGACCCAAAACCAGCAAACGATAAGTACAACTACGAACTAGCAGCTATATTCAAGGCATATATGATCTTCTTTCGTATTTCACTTTCAGAAGTTCAAATCTTCCGTAACTAAAAAATTTTCGCAGTCGAAAATATGGGTACCATTATTCAAGCTGAAGTACTTCATTTACCAATAAAAATGGTAGTTTCAACTTTCAATCCAAGATTTCAACATGAACATTTAGTTGAGCAAAACAAGGTTAAATAATCTCAGTTAGTGAAAAAAATGAATCTTCCCATTTCCCAAGTTGGATTGAAACGAAATGAGATACGAATGAATCAGGAGATGCAAAGCAAAGCAAATACTTAAACATTTAAGCATACCAGTAAGGAGAAGTTGCTTGGACCGAATGAAGTCTATGCAGTCATTGATTTTCTCAGTTTCAAACTTCGCAAAATGGAGCTTCCCTTCAAGAACATGGCGCCCTCTACCGCCATTAGAAGCTGCTAAACTCTCATTCGAAGAAGAAGAAGAAGAAGAAGAAGAGTCGACACTGTTCGTTGAGAAATACACCAACTTTATCAAGGAACCTGCCAACGGGGCAAAACAAATACAAAAACAATCGAAAAATCATGAGACTTTGAGCAATTGACCTCCAAAAATAAAAAACCAGGTTATGATCGAGGAGAGTGAATTGCCTCCAATATCGAGAGCAAGGTGGGAAATTTGAGCTTCCGAGTTGGTGGGTTTTGAAATCTCTGTAAGTTTAGTGCTCCCAGTTTCCATTTAGGTCGGCTTTCTCTTTTGATTTGATCTTTTTTTTGAATCAAATTGTAGAGTTGCCCCTCTGCAGTCTGCAATGCACCTAACGCATTATATAAATTACTTTTTATTCAGGGTGGGGATATTCGATTCGATGATTTAAGATTTATCGAGAGATCACTCAGTTCAATATTAACCTTTGACTTTCAAAGGGAAGAAGGTAGCGTCGGCCTCTTTCCCCATTGGGTCATCCGTCGAAGGTTGTCTTGTACGTTTTAATTTTGCGGGAACTAGTTTAGACTCGTGGGGACGCTGTCTAGAACAAGTTTTTTGGATTGTTCTTCACTTATAAGTAAGGGGTTTTAGACTTATTCTTAATAAGGATGAATTTTAACCATATTATGATTAGTTCATTGTGATGTTTAGCCCACATCACTCTCCCTTAATGTAGATAATATCGTTTGTTCAAAAAAAAAAAAAAAAAAAAAACTCAAAATTTGAGTTTTAAACCTCCAAAGCTTCTCTAATTATTGGACAAAAAAATGTTTTAAATTAGAACTCATTTTTGGGTCAAATTTAGCTTGGAAAATGAGCCAATGATAGTGGTTGAGACTCAGTGCTAGGACGCAATTGATGATGATGTCGGCCTCTTGTGAAAAGACTAACAACCCATGTGGTACCGTTGGTTGATCCAACGGTCTATATTATTATTTTTTAAATCAAATTTATCAATACGTTAAATCCAAGTTGAGTTCGAATATGAACAAATCTAACGGTAAAAAAAAAAAAAAAATCTAACGATCCAAAATTAAATGCAACAATTAAAACAATTATAAAAAGTTATTTAAATAAAGATTCACCCAAAAATTGTCACGCCCCAAAAACGGGCACGTAACAGTGCCACACCCTATTAGCAACGCAATACTATAGTGTTAAATTCCAACACTGTAGCACTACATTCCCAATAGGACTTAAGGCTATTTAAGGGGAAGTAAAATAATTTATTTTTAAATAGTACAAAAGCGGAAATCATTTTGGTAAAACGAAGAATGAAAGGGCAACGGAATTTGGATAAATTTTTACATAAAGACGAAGTTTACAACTTACAACAAAACCAAAAAGTTTAGAGTAAGTAAACATACTAAACCAACTCTTAGGTATGATTTGGGAGTATAAAGTCCTAAGTTTAGTTACAAAAGATTCCTTCAAGACGGAGGGAAATCAAGCATATGTACAAACAAAAACCTGTTGAAAGTCAAGGAGCGATTAAGAAGTTGACAAGTAACAAACAACGCTTGTCCCGAATTTAGTTCAGATTGTCTATTTGTAGGTGCACCGGTCCTGTAATAAAGTAGGGGTGAGCATCACAAACGTTCATCGCTCCCCCTCAGGGAATCCACCCCAGCTAGGTTTGAAAATAGTATACAACACTATATATACTATAGAAAAATGTTTGATGCACAACAAAAGCTTTGTTTAGTTTTGAAAATAGACTGTATGCTCACACAATTTCCTTTTAAAAAAGAAAACAAGGATCCCTATAAATCGCTACATGCCTGATGACGGTCCAATGACCAACTACCCACATGGACCAACTCCGAACGAATATACTTATGGTAAGGTGTAACGAGAGTGTCCTTTAATGCTCTACCCTTAGATATCCAAGTACCTCTCCTAGAAAGGTAGCGGTACTAATCCCTTCGTATTAGCCCCTCAGGAGGTTTAGGGGATCGAAACCCAAGGCGGTCCCTATGCCCCCT
Source organism: Malus fusca (assembly GCA_035220775.1). Lineage (NCBI taxonomy): Eukaryota > Viridiplantae > Streptophyta > Magnoliopsida > Rosales > Rosaceae > Malus > Malus fusca. The sequence goes on from CM069071.1 coordinate 5,970,129, forward strand.
TCACTCTCAAGTCATCACTTTAATTTGTAGCATAAAACAACAGGCATATCATGATATAAAACAAAACCATTTTTCCTCATGGTTCTATCATAACAAAATCTATGCAGCTTTCACAGGCATTCGTATATTTACATATACATACATGCACAAAATTTCATAACTAGGGTAAGTGAGGATCCCCTACCTGGTCTCCAAGCCAAGCAAACAATATTCCTCACCAATACCTCGATTCCAAAGCTAAAACGAAAATCCACGTCACTACCGCAATAGCTAGACTCCGTGTACTTGAGCAAGCTCCTTGATCACTTCTAATTCAATGTATTTCTTCCACCCTTATTTCTTTTCTAATCTCTCTCTCTCTCTATGTTTATACTTATGTAAATATATACATTCTCTTTTCTTTCTTTTTTTCCTCTCTATCTATCCTTCCCTTCGTTGCCTGCACTGCATGCTTTGCATGCCATTTAAACTGGGTAGTAAATATCAACCAGTCTCTCCGTTTTAAAATGGAGGGAATCCTATTTATACTATACGGAGTCGGTTACTAAACTTAGTAACCAAGTAAAAAAAATAATAGAAAATACATAGTCGTCTATAGGTGTACTTAAAAGGTTCGGTTCTTATCTCATTGGAAAGTAAAAGGTGTCAACCCAAATAAAGGATTAATGATGTGCAGCCACCTAAGGCTATTTGAAGCCACGTCCAGGTTATAGCTTGGAACACTCAGCAACTAGATTGCTTATTCACTTCTAATACATCACACTAACTCATATTGCATGGCCTTGTTAAGCCACCTCCTGTAACCTATACGTGGCTTAAAGAAAATATACAAGATGCTACGAGCTCATAATAATTTCTACTATCTTCATACTTCAATAAATAAGTTTCCAAATATTTCTCTTCTTTGGTAATAAATTCTCAAGGTCTCACAAAAATCCTATAAATACCTATGTATTTGTTCAAACATCCACATAAATTTACTTTCGTCTTACAACCCTATAAAAAAAATTGAAATGGTCACCAACTCACCATTAAAGTATAGGTTTGGAGAAATTGATTCAAAGCAGTAACAACCTGTACTAAAAATGTGATAAATAAGTAGCAACTAGTCCAACTCTCATTCTTATCTTGTGACATATAATTGGATATAAGTCAATAATTTGTTCAGTTGCTTGTTTTCCCACCAAATACTGTTACAATGATTGTCAACTGCTTTCCTCCTACCAAATTAATCTTCACTGCTTTCCACCAATTTGTTTGTCTTCGCCGACTCTACAAAACATTATCATAAAATCATGTGATTTTGTTTTGGATTTCTACTAAATAAGTAAGAGAGCAAATTATAAGCAGCAAAGGTCAACGAACTATGAGATATTATATGTTAGGTCTTATCTAAATTTATGTCGGTCTCATTAAATCCCACGATGATCTTATCTAGTATGGGAGTTGTCATCCTCTTGCAAATTAACTTTGCAATCTAGGTAGTGGGGAATGCAGAAATCCTATCATATTTCACCGCATTGGTTCATGAAAAAGAGAGGAGTCACTTGATCAGCTTCAATTGTTTTTTTTTTCTTCCCACAATGTTGCAATAGACTGGTTGAAAATGGGGATGTTCCTGGTTCTAGATATGTAAATGTTTTTCTAGCGAATGAATGGAACCCTTTACCTTTTGCAGCCTCAAATCTTGAACGTTTACAGTCAGGGCTTGAAGATTATGTTTTTACATTAGGAAAAAAATGCATGGAGATTTCATATATGCCAAAGTTCCTTTTGTGAGTCTTGACACTTGAACTCTTGTAACTTGTAAGGGAGCATCTCAAGCTTGGTAGTGGAGTTGCATGCTCTGCAGAAAGCCGGAGTACTTGTCCGTGGACATGTAACTCGAAAACTGAGGTTTGTTTCATCACTTACATTCCGCTGCTTTTCAATTCCCTTTACTATATTGGAACCCTAAAGTATGTAGCAGAGTCATCTGTGAGTGTGAGTTTGAGTCTGCAGATGCTTAAAAATCTTGTGATTATCCAGCAATTATGTAGTTATGTGACAAACTCCATTGTTTTGTTCGTCTTTTGTTTTCGTGTGTTTGCTTGTATTCATCTTTCCATGTGCTTGCTTTTCCTCTTTAAACTTTAAGCCATATGTTATACTTTAAAGATTTCTCACCTTGCTGTCCCTCATGCATGCCGTCACAACTCGTCAACTTTAAAGTTTCAACTTTCAAGGGTTAATTATTTGTTTAGTATACCGACATACTATGTAATCGGTGTGTATTAATCATCTCTTGCGTTTGTGCTGCTTTCACATTAACACGATATGATGATCCCGAACTTCAAATCATTGGCCCACCCAGAAATCTACAGCTGAGCAAAAAACCATTGTAAGACTGCCACGTGTATAGCTAGACAATTGTCTCTACATTCAAAAAGGTACCTATTAGTTGGAATGGAGTGCCAATTGGATGAAGTTGGACTGTGCCGCTGTGGTATTGTAAGCGAGTCGAGTTGTCCAAGTTTTGAACCGAGTCATATTTCAGTTCAGAACTATTTTGAATTGGGTTGAATCGGTTGATCATGAGCTTTATCCCAAATTGCATTTGGGTATAGGGGCTGTTGCTTGGGAGTCGCATGCATGGAGTCAACTCATTGTGGGGAAAAATTATGAGGTTCAACATCTGGATCACGTGTTCATGAACTTAAAATACAAAATTAGAACACCACATACCTCACCCCTCCTAATTTGTCATGCTAATTCTATCCCACTTTAACCCCACCCTCCCTCTCACATCAACCCCAATCCAGTTTCTTTACCCAAGAACTTCCCCATTGTGAGAATTATACAGCATTCCTCAACCAGCATTTCTCGAAGAAAAAGTGGTGAAATTCGCCAAAAAAATTGATGTAGATCAAATGCACAAAGAACATGCATGTATATATATTTTTAGTACGTATTATAGAGCTCTCAAATACATTAATTCACTTATGTGTATGTGATTTTTCTATGAACTCTCACTCACGACCAAGAAAACAAGGCCTATCAGAAGCCACCTAATTAAAAAGGAGTATATATATAATAGAAGTATGAGACCAAAAAAAAACGACGGATCATTGATCACACAATTAACTTCTGAATAATAATTAGTCACTCAAGATTGTATTATAGATCAAGCAGCAGATGGAGCAGGAAGGTATGGAATGGTTGGCTCCGGCATGGAAACCATGATCGACAGCGGCTTTGAGAAAGTTTCTTCCTCCGCAGTTACTGGGTTTTCAGCCTTGAAATCCAGGGACTCGTCGTTGTAAATTTCCCACCATTTGGCCACTAAGACCTTGATATCCTCTCTGTCCATGTTAGCTTCCTTGCCAGTATACCTCCATGGTTTGGATCCCTATAATTAAGAAGAAACAATTCATTAAGAGTGATTAATTAAATTAAATACGCGTAATCAATCTGTTAAATAGTACTTACTGCAGCACAGTAGTGAACCACGTTTACTTGATCAAGCTGCACGTTCTCTGGGTGGCGCCAAAGATTGGCTAGAACTAGGTTGTATATATTTGGTATGGGTTTGTAAGTCTTTTGGAAGAACATGTTCAAGAAATCCTGTAAAACAAACAAAAAGATTTTATTAATCTCAATTCGCAGTGAAATTATTATGTCACATGGCAGAAACAACCCCACATAAATTTCGCTCAGTTAATTTAAAAATAATCAAAATTTCCAATCAACTTTCCTGTTCTGCAAAAGGGGTGGGTGGGACAACTTGCAGTGTCTGAAGAAGGCTGTTGTAAGTCAAGCGGCTAGGCTCGAACACAAACATTCCGGCGTTGAAGTACAGTGGAGGAGGAGAGCCCATGTCCGCAGGCCATGAAACCTTGTCAGGGCACTGCTGGCAATACCCAATTTTGTATTGAGGTGAGTGACTCCAAGTTTTCTCACAGAAGCAGTCCATCACAGCGTAGAAGTAGCCATTAGGCGTGGCAAACAGGTGATCTATGTTCTCATACACTTGGATATCCGCATCCAAATATATCATTTTGCTGTACTCCTCAAACTGCATATATATAAGTTCCATATACTCAAATATATACTGATGCCATGTATACATATTTATTGTAACCATAAGAAATGCATGTGCGCATATTTTGTTCACCAGACAGTCTGATATTATGTTGTACGACAATTGATTTAAATCATTGGCAGACTAATTTCATTCGACAGTTTGACAACATATTAGATGTTTATACGTTATCATGATAAATATCGATATGTGGTATGGTTTTACATACTTACATTCCAAATACGGAGCTTCGAGTAGTTGATGACATAGTAGGCCATTGCAAACTTGATCTGGTTCTCAGGAGGATAAATAGGTTCGATCTCTTGGACAATACAGCCCTGAGACCGTAATATCTCACGGTGCTCCTCCGGCACGTCCGGCAATATTGCAACCACAAGAGAGTATTCACTCTTCACTTTGCGTAGGCCCTTAGCCAAACCCACAACCCCTTTGACATAATCAGCATTACCGGCTAAAAATGTCACAAAGGCCCTCTTGGAGTAGCCTGTAGTAGTACTGTTGCTGGTTGCCTGCAACACATCAGCTGGAACTTCTGGGGGTGCCATTGCCTTGATTTTTTGTGCTGAATAGTAGTAAAGGGAAGATGTTGGGGTGATTTGGAAAGTTGCAGAGAGTGGTTTGATGAAAATTATTAGGTTGGTGTGTTGAGAAATGAGGAGTGTGGGGAAAGTAAATTTGTTACACTGATGAAGCCACCCTACTAACCTTTGTTCCTGAGTTGCAATCTTCCCCCTTTGGATGCTTTAAATAAACAAATGAGGACTAAATGCATGTCAGATGAACCCAAATGAAACCCAAATGCAAAGTTCCAATTTTGCTTTATTTTTTTATTTTTTTATTTTTATAAATAATGTTCTATTGGGGTTTATGATGGTATTGGAGAGAAATAAAAAAACAAGAAAGAATGAATGAACAATGTTTGTTGTTCAAACCCACCATTCATCTAAATTGGGTAGCCTTATCACCAAGAATCAAGATGGACGGCTGAGATTAATGGGAGGTAATAAGGTCATGGTCAATAGAAAACACAGGAGGCTCCATTCTGGTGTATTCAATTGAGAATTTGGGATACTTTAATAGATTTATAAATCTATGGATTTTTATGGAGTTTAATTGATTTGTAGAGATTTCATATAAAATTTTGATTCAATTCCCTCGAAATCTCATGGGGAGATGTGAGATTTGTGGATGCTTAAAATACACTACGAAATCTCTTCAATTCCCTCTAATTCCTCAACTTTCTCAAATTCTTTAAAATCATTTTCTAATTGAATACACCTAGAATGTTACAAACTTATTTAAAATCCTTATTGAATACACTCGGATTTCTAAGGATTTTAATAAACTATCTTAAAATTCTAATTGAATGCACCTTGAATTTCAGAGAATCACTTAAAATCTTAATTAAATACCCCTAAATTCATTAAAAGAATTAAAATCCCTCGTAAGCACTTGTAATGGGGGAAATGTATTAGGCATCAAGTGGGAATCATTTTCCTTTGTGAAAGTTAGCATCAAAGGGTGGAGTAGTCGGCTGAAGTGGGGTCTTTGATAGAGAAATGATCATTTTTAGAGGTCGATGCCAAATTAAGGAGAAAATTTGGCTAAGGGTTTTTGTCCACGTCATTTAGGCGACTATTTTCATATAATCATGGCATGCGGTTCTTGTATTTTGATTTCATCTGACTTTGTCACAAATGAGAGTTAACAAGACTATTGAATTTCCCTTTAGAATTTAGAGAGGTTTATTTTTAGGCTCAAACTCAATCACATCCATTAACTTCTAAAACATGATTAATACTACATACACATGAGTTTAGCATATATATTTGAATCTTTCTCTCTGTAGTACAGATGAATTTAGTGTATTTATTAAAAAAACCATAATTTATACAAAGCTTGCCCTAAACCCTAAATCCTAAACTTTATCATTGAATTAATCAAGGAAAAATCAGATGCGGGTTTTCATTTTGATGAGAAAGTTTAACAATAATTATAAAGATTGACTAGCTTAATGATTGGGAAGATTATTGATTAATTGACCTCTGGCATATTCCTCTATACCAACAATGAGAAAGGAAGGAAAATACAAACAAATGATGGAGAAAATATGTTGAGACCATGCATTAGCATGTGTGATGACAAGAATTAATAACAAGAATCTCAACGTCTATGAATTTGAAGGCGATCGATGGATGATGAAGTTTGTTTGTACCATACTTGACCAATCCCGAAACTACTTAGCACCGGTCAACGTTATACCGTCAAGGATCCAGAAGAGCTTCCCTTCAACCAGGAGGCCAATCACAATGCGACACGTGTCGACATCAGAAGCCAATCACAGCGCGACACGTGTCAACATCAGAAGCCAATCACAACATGACACGTGTCAATGTCAGAACAAAACTAGAAACTCTCTTCTATAAATAGGGATCATTCTCCCACAATAATCTCTAATGTCATTTTGTACTAAACTATTCACTAGAACTCACAAAAGGAGAGCTTGAACCAATGTATTTGTGTAAACCCTTCACAATTAATGAGAACTCCTCTACTCCGTGGACGTAGCCAATCTGGGTGAACCACGTATATCTTGTGTTTGCTTCTCTGTCTCTATTCATTTATATACCTATCCTCGCTAGTGACCGAAGCAACCAAGCGAAGGTCACAAAACCTGACACTTTCTGTTGTACCAAAGTCCTTGCTGATTTTGTGCATCAACATTTGGCGCCGTCTGTGGGAAAGACACTTACTCCCACTCTCTTCAGCTTTGTCAAGCTGGTTTCCACCGCTCGTACACTTTCTTTTGGCCAAGCATCTCTCTCCAACATGGGGAGCGAAAGAAGCCATAGCACACAGAATGACACCCTCATTGGACCTAGTATGAAGCAACAAAAGCAAGAAGGAAATAGAGTTACTCTTCAAGCTAAAGTCGATGAGCTAGAAGCTCAGAACAACAAGATAGTGATGAGGAACGAGGTCCTCCAAGAGCAATATGAAAAGCTTTTCGAGAGGCTTCACGAGGCTAGGCATGCTCAAACATACAAGTTTGTCGCCCCTGTCGAGGTCAACAATCATCTGAATGCCCCCAACACGGAGGGTCACCGATATCCAACACGGACATCCCTGACAGGGATCGAGCTACCCATCAATGTGACAATCAACATGAGACTTCTCTCAACCCGGCCGCTTCAACCCGAAGCAGAAGAAGTAGAGGAAAACACCTCCTCACAGAGGGAGTGGAAGGATCAAAAGCCGTCTATCGTGATTGTCGAGACTTCCTAAAGCAACGTCGAGAGAATCCCATCCACATAAGCTCGAAGATCAATGACCCAAGAGTTTCTGAAAGACTCGGTCCTCTTCCACGACCCAGGCCAATCACCAATCTAGGGAATGGGCAACAAGTCCTAGAAGAACATGAAGGTACAGGGGACTCGGAAATATTTCGACATACTCACTCTAGGAGTCAGTGTGGCGAGTCCAAGGAAAAATCACGCTATATTGATCAAACTTTCCTACTTCCAAGAGGCGATGGGGACTTACGGAAGAAAACTTCAGTGGTGCACGACTCCACTCAGGACCCCCTTGTCCTACAGCTCCTGGATGAAGTAAACAAGTTGAAGGCTGAACGTCAAGCCGAGATACCTGACTGGAACCAACCCAGGCCTGGCCCCCTCACAAAAAGGATCCTCAACACCCCCCTCCAAGCGAAAACAAAGCAGAAGCTTGACTTACAACTCTATACTGGAAGGGAAGACCCGATTGAACACCTTAACCTCTTTGAGTCCACCATGGTATACCGGAGACACACCGACGAAGAACGGTGCCTTCTATTCCCCTCCACCCTCTCTGGCGGAGCTTTAAACTGGTATTGCCGTCTTCCACCCGAGACGGTAGACTCATTTGAAGAGTTGAGGAAGTTGTTTGTCTCTCAACACATCTTCCAGACCGATCGCTTGCATTCCGCAGATGACTTGTACACTATTCGCCAGAAGCCGGACGAGTCATTACGAAAGTATGCTGGCCGCTTCAGCCATGAGTATTCCCGCTGCGCTGAGGCAGATGACAAAACCGCCCTCAAGGCCTTCACGGCAGGCTTACGTGACTGTTTCTTCAAGTACATGATCAATGCCAACACTTGGAAGACTTACTCTGAGGTGATGGCACAAGCTTACAACCATGCCTCCGCCGAGGCAAGGACATATCAAGGGAAACCCCCTACAGTCACCCCTTATCAGCAAGTAGGGAGTGGAGGCCAGATCCAACCGAATGAGAAGACCTCAACCTTCCAAGAAGTAGCAGCACACCCCCTGCCTCATTTAATGCTTCGCCAAGTCAGCAAACATATCAATCCCAGGGCAAAAGGAAAGATTTTCATCCTCACCAATCTCATTTTAATAAAAAGAATAAGGGGCACTATCGCGATAACTCAGGATATCGTCACAATAACACTCATCCCCAGGCAGTCAACGCAGTGGGTCAATCGCGTGTCAAGACAGGCCCTACCCCGAGGTATGAGACATACACACCTTTGAACGCTACATGCGCGGCCATCTACCCCAGTATAGCTCACCTGATACCAAAGCCAAAGCCAAGACAGCCGGATTACAAGTCCACGAAGAACACGGGCGTGTTTTGCTGCTACCACGAATATAATGGCCATGACGGCGAGAAGTGCATCATCCTCCGTGATCATATCGAGGCTTTGGCACGTGAAGGAAAAATTAATCAGTTCATCTTTCACTCTCCAAGGGATAACCGTAACCAACGTCAGGTGAATGTGATATACTCCATAAGCGGCGGCACACCCATGTCTGAATCTTCCAATAGGGCCATGAAAAACAGTGAACGAACTTTGAGACATGGCCATCAAGTGTTTCACGTGGAAGACATCAGGGGAGGCAAGTATCAAAAACCTAACTGGGATCCAATATGTTTCTACCCTGAGGAAGAAAGAGGTATCATCTACCCTCACAACGATCCGCTGATCGTGGAGGCTCACATAGCAAATTTTGATGTGAAACGAATCCTGATAGACACAGGTGCTTCAGTCAATATCATGTTTGCTGAAGCTTTCAAGGCACTTAATGTAGCTGAACACTTGCTCGATCGCTCGATTTCTCATCTGATAAGCTTCTCTGGCGATATCGTACAACCTTTAGGGAGTATACACTTACCCCTCACCATTGGTACAGGCCCCTACACAGCTACTATTACCACTAACTTCCTAGTGGTCAATTGCCCGACAGCATACAATGTCATCTTCGGGCGCACAGGCATCAATGATCTCAAGGCCATGGTATCCACACATATGTTGTTGATGAAGTTTCCAACCCTTTTCGGCAATGGATACATCAGGGGAGATCAACTTAGTGCTCGATCATGTTACAACACTTCAGTTAAGCAACAACACCTGCATGTCCCTAAGGAGACCCTCTCTATACATAACCAAGTAGTAAAGACCAGTCCAGATGAAGCTAACTCGGATCTTCATGATGGCAACAGTCAACCTGATGACCCTCGAGATGACTCCTTCACCCAGCAAGCACAACCCGCTGAAGAGTTAGAGAATGTCTCTATCTCCAAAGACCATCCAGATCGCATGGTGAAGATTGGCACCACTTTGTCACCACCCCTGCGGCTGTCGTTGATCTCATTTTTGCAAGAAAACGCCGAGGTCTTCGCTTGGTCATATAAAGATATGCCGGGCATCGCTCCCGATATCATCTGTCACCACTTGAGTATTGATCCCAAGACCAAACCAGTAAAACAGAAGCGAAGATCTTATGATGTTGAACGATACGAGGCGATGAAAGCAGAAGTTGAAAAACTCAAGGATATAGGTTTCGTCCGTGAAGTCAATTACCCAACATGGGTAGCAAATGTTGTCCTTGTTAAGAAAAATCCGACCAAGGAAAGTCTCCTGCTTCAAAAGGTCTTGTGGAGAATGTGTGTCGACTACACCGACCTAAACAAAGGATGCCCGAAGGATAGTTTCCCCCTTCCTCTCATTGATAGACTTATAGACTCTACGGCAGGGTGTGAGCTCTTGAGCTTCATGGACGCTTATTCAGGATACAACCAAATCCTCATGAACCCCTCAGACCAAGAACACACAGCCTTCACTACTGACAGGGGACTATATTGCTACAAAGTCATGCCTTTCGGCCTAAAGAATGCAGGAGCAACTTATCAGAGACTGGTTAATTCAATGTTCGCCGAACAGATTGGGAAGAGCATGGAAGTTTACGTTGATGATATGTTAGTCAAGAGCAAACATGCTGACCAACACATCACCAACCTATCTGAAACTTTCACCATTCTAAAGAGGTATCGAATGAGGTTGAACCCCAACAAATGTGCCTTCGGCGTGGGCTCTGGAAAATTCTTAGGCTTCATGATTAGCCAACGAGGCATTGAAGCTAACCCTGAAAAGATCAAAGCAATCCTCAACATGAAAGAGCCAGTAACTTCAAAAGACATCCAAAGCCTTACTGGAAAGGTGGCAGCCTTAACCAGATTCATCTCTAAGGCCACAGACAGATGTGCTCCTTTCTTCAAAGCACTCAAGGGAAATAAGAAGTACATTACATGGACGGAGGAATGTGCCGAGGCATTCAGGAACCTCAAAGAGTACATTAGTAAGGCCCCTCTGCTCTCCAAACCAGAAGTTGGTGACACTCTCATTATCTATCTATCGGTTTCGGCTTCAGCAGTCAGTTCTGTTCTTATTCGAAAGGACAGTGGTGTCGAACGGCCCGTCTACTACGCTAGCAAGGCCCTACAAGATGCGGAGACACGATACTCCAACATTGAGAAATTGGCTCTAGCATTGGTCATGTCTGCTCGAAAACTTCGCCCTTATTTCCAAGCACACGCCATCATCGTGCTTACCAATCACCCTCTTCGACAGATACTCCAGAGTCCTGACACGTCTGGGCGAATGATCAAATGGGCGATAGCATTGGGTGAGTTTGACATCTCATACCAACCAAAACCAGCCGAAAATGGTCAAGCAGTAGCAGATTTCATCGCCGACTTCACATATCCTGTCGACATTACTTCTACACCTGAAGCAGTAACTTCACTACCATCAGAAGCTCAGAAGATAGAATCAACAACCCCAGCATGGAGTCTATATGTTGATGGCTCATCCAACCAACAGGGCTGCGGAGCAGGATTAGTCCTCACTACCCCTGACAAAGTGGCGATGGAATACGCTCTTCGTTTCAAATTCAAGGCATCGAATAACGAGGCCGAATACGAAGCCCTTTTAGCAGGCTTACGTTTGGCCAAGCACCTTGGGGTTAAACAAATTGATATCTTCAGTGACTCCCAATTAGTGGTCAACCAGGTCACGAACAACTTTGATGCTAAGGATAGCTCCATGGCGGCATATCTCGCGCAAACACGACTTTTGCTCAAACACTTCCACTACCAGATCACCCAAGTTCCTCGAGCGGCAAACAGTCATGCAGACGCTTTGGCTCGCCTCGCCTCGGCAGTGGAAGACAAGATTGGGAGAAAAATTCATGTCGAATTGTTGGCGGCACCGAGCACCATGGTCGCGGAAGTGTGCAATTTACAACAATGAGATAGTTGGATCACCCCAATTTATAAATTCCTTGCTCATGGCACCCTCCCAAATGACAAAGTCCAAGCTAAGCAGATTCGATACAAGTCTGCCCGCTACCTGATCATTAATGACCAACTCTACAAGCGCGGTTTTACCCTGCCATACCTAAGATGCCTTACACCTGTGGAGGCTGAAATTGTCCTACGGGAAATACATGAAGGAGTCTGTGGAGATCATGCTGGGTCCCGATCCCTAGCACACAAGACTTTTCGCCAAGGATACTATTGGCCAACACTCCACCAAGATGCCATCAGATTATCTCGCTCATGTGATAAGTGTCAACGCTACGCAACTATCCCTCACTCCCCTCCCGAGCCGCTCACTCCTATGATCAGCCTTTGGCCCTTCGCCCAATGGGGACTTGATTTGATCGGCCCGATGCCTGCAGGGAAGGGCAAAGTCCGCTATGCAATCGTTGCAGTTGACTACTTCACAAAATGGGCTGAAGTAGAACCCCTGGCAACCATTACTGAGGCAAAAATAGAAGACTTCGTATGGAAGAACATCCTCTGCAGATTCGGCATTCCTAATGCGATAGTCACGGACAATGGGCGGCAGTTCGACAACAAGAAGTTCAGGATGTTTTGCTCTAAGTTCAACATCAACTTATGTTTTGCCTCTCCAGCCCATCCTCAATCTAATGGACAAGTCGAGGCCGTTAACAAAATAATCAAACGCACTCTGAAAACTAGCTTGGACAAAGCCAAAGGTTGTTGGCCAGAATTCATACCCCAAGTTCTTTGGTCATACCGCACTTCATATCGGACTTCCACAGGGGAAACCCCATTCTCACTTGCTTTTGGTACAGAAGCAGTTGTCCCGGTTGAGCTTGAGCAAGCAACATACCGAACCCAGAACTACATGCAGAGTGAGAACGACAAACAACTCACCCTCAACATGGATCTAGTTGAAGAACACAGAAATCAGGCTCACCTGAGGAATGTTGCTTACAAGCAGCGCATCTCCAACTACTACGACTCAAGGGTCAAACCTCGCTCTTTCAAAGTGGGAGACTGGGTACTGAAGAAGAGATTACTCTGTGATAGAGTACCGAGTGAAGGAACACTTAGTCCTAACTGGGATGGACCGTTCGAGATCGTCGGCATCAGCCGCCCTGGCTCCTACAAGCTCAGAAGCTCCGACGGCAAGACCCTTGGCCATCCATGGAATGCTGACCACTTGAAGTACTATTACAAATAGACTCACATTGTACAAGTGTTAAGCTACAGCCGTTCGGCATCCTATGTAACAAAGACCATTTGGTATGAGTTCAATAAAGAGGTGATTTAGCCAACTCGGCCCTAAACTCTTTTACATTCTGAGCAATGAAACACTCAAGTGTTGAAGCTTCAACGCAAATGTTTCCAATACAAAACAAAATCTAAGTATGTGTCAACAAGACTATACAAAGGATCTACATCATACATTCCAACACATTCATACATAAACATCATATATTCTAACACATTCATACATAAACATCATACATTTCAACACATTCATACATAAACATCATACATTCCAACACATTCATACATAAACATCATACATTCCAATACATTCATACATAAACATCATACATTCCAACACATCCATACATAAGCCAACTGTGCTTCGAAAGGGTTCAACACACTTTGTGTCATTCGACATTTACCACAATGTGCCTCGACACCTTGCCCTTATTCTCACCAACTAGGTGATGAAGGAACTCACCTTCGTGTCACCAACTAAGTGATGAAATGTACAACCCGTACTCTAATATTATTTGGAAACTTACCGCCCTTATCACCAATCAGGTGAAAAAGGAACTCATCTTCATGCCACCAACCAGGTGATGAAATGTACAACGCGTACTCTCCTTCATGCCACCAACCAGGTGATGAAATGTACAAACAATGCTCCAGAAGACGAGTGGTACAACTTGTACATGTGAACTCCTAGCATTCACAAATAATCAAAAACCCTCAAACTTTACAACTCAACTAGGGGAGCACTTATGCCTAACAAGAGCTATAGTCACCAACAAAGTCTTATTGCAAGCCAACAATGGCTTCAGTGAATGGTATACGAAGATCAAGCTCTTCAGCCCTCTTGCATTTGCTTCAGACATTTCTCCTTTGTAACAATGCAAACACTACAACTCATAGAAAGCTTCACACGCTCTTGATCAAGACTGTTCGAAGCAAATTCAATTTATATGGTTCATCCAAACCTTCGACTACTACAAGATGTGGCTTGCATCACAATCTCTTGCTCAACAGTGTGGAAGCAAAATTTGTATACGTTGTCTCTCCCACATTTTCAAATTTCTAGTTTTCCAAAAAAAAAAAAAAAAAAAAAAAAAAAAGGAAATTGGAAATTGGGAAATTCAACAAAGCTTCATCAATGGAGAAATTGGGAAATTCAACAAAGCTTCATCAATGGAGAAATTGGGAAATTCAACAAAGCTTCATCAATGGAACACAACTACAATCTCAAAAGCTTCGCACTATCTTCATCAAGATAGTGTGAAGCAAAATCAATTTATGGTTCCACCAAAAGCTTCATCAATGGAGGACAAATATTAATCTCAAAAGCTTTGCACTATCTTCATCAAGATAGTGTGAAGCAAAATCAATTTATGGTGCCACCAAAAGCTTCATCAATGGAGGACAAATATCAATCTCAAAAGCTTTGCACTATCTTCATCAAGATAGTGTGAAGCAAAATCAATTTATGGTGTCACCAAAAGCTTCATCAATGGAGGACAAATATCAATCTCAAAAGCTTCGCACTATCTTCATCAAGATAGTGTGAAGCAAAATCAATTTATGGTGTCACCAAAAGCTTCATTAATGGAGGACAAATATCAATCTTAAAAGCTTCGCACTATCTTCATCAAGATCGTGTGAAACAAAATCAATTTATGGTGCCACCAAAAGCTTCATCAATGGAGGACAAATATCAATCTCAAAAGCTTCGCACTATCTTCATCAAGATAGTGTGAGGCAAAATCAATTTATGGTGCCACCAAAGCTTCACCTATAAAGCTTCAACCCCAAAGTTTCAACTATAAAGCTTCAACCCCAAAACTTCACCTACAATACAAAATTTCAACACCAAAACATATAAAAGCTTCACACACTCTTCATCAAGATAGTGCGAAGCTAATTCCAGTGAAGCTGAATTTTGGACATCTTATAGTTCTTGAGCAGATGAACAACTTTCACGAAGGAAATTTTTCTATTTGAGCGACGAAAGTTAGAGTGTTGAAGCTCCAAACATGACGGTCAGATTTCTCCAAGCTTCAAAGCTGCTGCGGTATTTCGAAGATCTGGAAATATTCAACCGTTAGTTTGTTCTGAATTTTTGATATGTTATGGAAGAGATGATGAGGAACAACTTCGATGAAGAAAGTATGTTGATCTGAACAAGAGAAAATGGAGTTTCGAAGCTCACAACAAGTCTGACGGGTTAACAGAAAATTGATGAACAGTTACTCATCATACTTGAATTTCTGAAGTTGTACTACTCCGATGGATCTCAAATTTGGATATGTTGTAGTTCACAAGATAAGGAACAACTTTCATGAAGACGACTTTGCAATCTGAGCTATAGAGAATGGTGTTATCTTGCATCCACTCAGGCTGATTAGTGGAAACGAAAAGCAATTCCACCAAAGAAAAGATGAAAAAGAGAGAAAAGCTACTAATTGCACTTGATATTGTCTAGTCAATAGCATGCAGCATCAAACACACAAAAGTTGGAAATATTTTTAGATAAGGCATATATGAAGGTGTGACATCAAAACAAGGCTTCGTTACTTTGACAAATTAGTAGCAAGCAAGACACCTCATTCGGCAACTCTCCTCGCCCGAAGACTTGGGGGACTCCCACCATATGCTACTGCACCTTGATACTCGGAAGTCTCACAACCACTCAGTGACTTGAATTTTTCAAGTCTCCAACCGAGAAGTTTTCCTCACTCGGGAAATTAAGGGAACACTACCTCAAACTACATGCTTCACTCACAAAGCTTCAACAATACAAGTTTCAACAAAAGAAAAAATTCAGAGAACTTTATGAAGAAGGCTTTGGTGTATTTAACACAATACGTTGAAATGAAGCAAGCTTATTTATTAATATTTCCGATAAGCTACAAATATGTACATACACATGAGTCAAAATAAACAAACAAGAGGGAGCCTTCACAAAGGTTGCTCAGGGGAAGTCTCAGCAATCGGGAGAGCCCCAGAAAGACGAAGCACCAGAGATTGATTATCCGGAGCCTCAACACTTGGTGAAGCTCCAGAGGACGAAGGCAGAAGTTGCCTCTGGAGTAACGCCACAAACCTCTGATGATCACTCTGAATCCGCACTTCGGACTCCTGCAGCTGATCAAGCTTCATCTTCATGCTTGTTGAGTAATTAGTTGCGAGCATGTGCAACTCCTTATTCTCATGCCTAAGCACTCTGACCTCTTGCCGAAGACTAGCCACTTCAGCCATCAACGACTCAACCTGACGAGATCGAGCAAGAAGGCGCTGGCGCATGTTTGATACTGAGCCTGCACATCGGACGCTGTAGGCCAGAGAGTCCTGAACAGCGAGTTCGTCGGACCGCCTGGAAAGTATTCTAGTGTCTCTAGGAGTGAGAAGATTTCTGGCCACCACCGAAGCGGTTGTATCATTCATCATCATGGAATCCCCAACTGTAAGAGGACCATTTGGGGATACGAATGACGGCTGCCAAATGTTGGTTGGAGAAGATAGGTCACTATCTTCCCCGACATTCAAGTTAAGGCGACGGTCAGAAGGGCAAGACATATTCGAAGGTGTGGAGAAAAAGAAGAGGTCGGACAAATCAAGTTCTTAGAAGTGCAAGTATGGAGCTTCTACTGGTGGAGATTCAAGTATGATGTGGAACTTAATGCCAGCCTCTATAAAAATTTGCGTTCGACGGAGCTTCAGAAATCGAAGAGGCGTTTGCTTTTTCAAAAGCTGGGCTGCTCAGAGACCACGAGGGCTGATCTCAAAAATCGAAGAGGCACTTCCTTTCTCAAAAGCTGGGCTGCTCAGAGACCACGAGGGCCGATCTCAGAAATCGAAGAAGCACCTGATTTTTCAGCCTCGTCAGCACCTGTCACATGCACACTCAGCTTTGCTGAAATTACGGGCAATCTGTCGAAGATTTCTGGTGAAGTAGAAAGCACGTGAATCTTACTGTTCAATCACCACTCTCCACATGCACCATCAACTCCTCGGGTACCACCTATAACTTTGTCAAAAATCTCTGACAAAGTTTAGGCACGAGAACTTCGAAGTTCCAGCTACCCTACTATTACCCACAGGGGTAAAGGAACAGCATCACTGCTTGACAACTGGAAAGTCCCTATGTGTGTCGACCTCCGTGTTTTGCGGCAAGACAGGTTGGCAAGAACGTCCAACCTTTACTCACTTTCGAGAAAAGACTCCCAACATAATTACTTTCTCAAAAACCGAAACGGCGCCACTCTCCGAATCTCGAGGGCCAGACTCCCAACGGGATTACTTTCTTGAAAACCGAATAGGCACAGCTCTCAGAACTTCGAGAACCAGATCTCCTTAGATAAAGCTTGTCTGTAATCTTCACACGCAACATCAGCTTTCCAGATACAACATACCACTTTTTCAAAGTGCTCTGACAAAGTTAAAGCACGTGAAGCTGGCAACTCCCACTACATTGCTGTGACCAAGAAGGGTAAAGGAATAGCATTACTACTTGCTATTGGGAAATCCCTATATACGTCGACCTCCCTCCTCTAAGGACAAGCAAACCTGCAAAAATGCTCAACTCTTTCTCGCATTCGAGAAGGCACCCTCAACATAACTTCTCGAAATACTCAGCTTTATTTCCCCCCGATAATACCTCAGCAAATAAGCCACACCAAGAACAAGAGTATCTCATATCATCAGGGTCGAAAGCAAGAGTATCCCATATCATGCTTTCTCCCTGTCATTGTCCTTGTCCTTGTCCACACCTGCAGGACAAGGAGAAAGAGAGCAGTCAGTCGGAACCTGAAATCAAACCTCCAATCGGGAACTGACTGCCTGAGACCTTTGCCCGGTTACTTACTTAACATTGCTCTCGAGTACTCATCCGCAACTGCTGTCAAGGTCACGAATTCCACTGGTAAATACCTCATGACAGTTGATCAGATATTGTCTCTTTACACTGAAGCTGCCAAGCGTGGATGAGTCACTAGGAAGGAATGTTCTGAAGGACCATTTAAATGCAAAGGGTACACACCACTTCTGACAGGCAAAAGATTGAAGCAGAAGGTTCAACGATGAGCTAAAACAGATCGCTACAACACGAGGAGCTTCAACAACCTTTCACTAGCACCGCCGCCGAAGAGCAAAACCTCGCCATACCACATTCATTACTTTGTCAACAGCAAGAGTATCCCATATCATCAAGGTCGATCATACTCTAGATTTGATGGACTTGTTTTGACCCTCAAATTCTTGAGTCGACTCACTAAGGCGTCGTGAACTGCACATGTTGATTCATCACCCTTGAATCAAATCCTTAAAGATCATGTCACCAACGACCCTTGAAGATATCAAAAGCCCAATTCAAGATCAAGTGTCCGCCACCTTGAATCGGATTCAGTTCAAGATTAAGTCTGTGAAAAGTCCTTTGGAGGAGACTAGAAAACCCTCCAACACAGTTCAAGAATAAGCCTGTGGAAAGTTACTTCTTCAAAAGCAAAAGTATCTCATATCATCTCTTCTCCATCTGCTTCTCCTTATCCTGACAGCTGAATGAGAGACAAGGAGAAGGAGAACAATCAACCGGAAGCCGAAGTCGAACCTCCGATCCTGGGTTGCTTGCTTGGAAGCCTGACTGCTTACCTTGTCGGTTACCTCCTTCGACAGATCTCCTAGCTCGGCGACTTGAGGGACTCCTACTATAGGGTTTGTATCGCACTTGGCCAAGCCCGAAACTACAAGTAAGCTTCAGGTGAAATTGATACATTACCTTGTGCATCTCCACCGGTTGAAGACACCACCCCTGAATGGAGGAAGCGTACTTCCAGAGAAGATGTCACATCTACCTATGAGAAAGATAAGGCAAGTGAAGACGATACCACACCTCGGTACTTAGAAGTTTCGCGATTACTCAGCGGCTTGGATCTTGCAAGTCCCCAACCGAGGAGCCTCCCTCACTCGGGAACTTAGGGGAGCACTGTTTGTACCATACTTGACCAATCCCGAAACTACTTAGCACCGGTCAACGTTATACCGTCAAGGATCCAGAAGAGCTTCCCTTCAACCAGGAGGCCAATCACAATGCGACACGTGTCGACATCAGAAGCCAATCACAGCGCGACACGTGTCAACATCAGAAGCCAATCACAACATGACACGTGTCAATGTCAGAACAAAACTAGAAACTCTCTTCTATAAATAGGGATCATTCTCCCACAATAATCTCTAATGTCATTTTGTACTAAACTATTCACTAGAACTCACAAAATGAGAGCTTGAACCAATGTATTTGTGTAAACCCTTCACAATTAATGAGAACTCCTCTACTCCGTGGACGTAGCCAATCTGGGTGAACCACGTATATCTTGTGTTTGCTTCTCTGTCTCTATTCATTTATATACCTATCCTCGCTAGTGACCGAAGCAACCAAGCGAAGGTCACAAAACCTGACACTTTCTGTTGTACCAAAGTCCTTACTGATTTTGTGCATCAACAAAGTTCAAAAAGGTTTTGTTTATATATGATCCATGCACCCAAACAAATTACCAAAGTTGTATTTTTGTCAGTATTAATTAAATAAACCCTAATTTTTATGTTATTAAGAAGGTTCCTTACGAGTCAGCCCTCAAGCAAAGTATTTGGTATTAGTCGTGACTGATAAGAATTAGGGTTAGCTTTATTTTCCCTTTTTCTTTTGGGCTTTTACTGCAGACTCCAGCACCCTGTAAAATTTTGTTTCCCGCGGCTTTCTCACTGGCATATTATAAATATCTTGAAAGACGTATGTGGTTTTTCAAATACCACACAAATCTCATCCAACAACGAATTCTCGAGGAGGCAGCAGATACATAAAAGTTTTCCTTCGTTGAGAATGTCACCGACGTCATTAGAAATTCCACAATATTATTGACGTTTCAATAAACATATGTCAAGTAAAGAGCAATAATCATAAGGATATGGGCGATGCTACAACTACCATCTACTTCGAATCATATTTTGTAAATCATAAAATATGACAATTGCGATTATATTTCTTGTTTAAATCATTAAAGAATATATTCAACCATCAACCACAACGTAGCCTATAAAATATGGTTTAAAAACATGGTCTTCCTAACATTTTCCTAAGTGTATATATTAATGGTTGATATGATGCTGTGTGGTTGGTCGCGACAAGTTAGGTTAAGCTTAATTAAGAAAAAGTTTATAATATATATATAACATGAAAAACGTTCCAAGAAAGCAACGCTTGCTTATCTGATAGAGAACGATCATCTCTTCCTTTGATTAATTACTTACAATTATATATGTAAAGCTGATAAAAAATCACAAAGTATCTGGTGAATCACACACACACACATAAACGAAAAGATCATTCAAAGTAGATCACTTACACCTCAAAGTGGAACCATATCATCTCCAGGAATTGCGCAGAGCAGATGATTAGGCCCTATATATTATGCCTTAAAGAAAAAGAGAAAGAAAAAGAAAAGGGAGAGTACTCCTTGTTTCATCGATCTTGCTCAACAATCTTGCTCAATGTTAGTTTGTAAAGGGCTCCTTAGTTCTGTAGGTTGCAGCCAGTGTTTAACCATGGCAAAGAAGTGCATACCCGAAATTTTGTCCATGAAAACTTTATTAAAACAACAATTATGTCAAAGAAAATCAGCGTTTAACCATCTCGTTGTTATCCTCAAAACGACATATTTGTTAGAGTATATAGCCAAATAAGATAAGGCAGTTAGAATTGTTGCTAAGTGTGAGATTCAGGTAAGGCAGTTAGCTCAGTAATCTTCTATATAACTGTATCATTGGAACCATTGAATCAATCAAGAAAATACAAGTGAAAAATCGTTCTCTTTCTCTCTCTAAGTTTCCTCTGTTTCATCCTTCTTCTTCTATAATCTCTCTGTTCTTTTCTTCCTGCATAATGCTTAACATGGTATCATCGCCTCGCATCGACCTGGCGCTTCCGCACCTCAATCAAAACATTTCTTTCTCTTCTTTACCCTCTAGTTTGCAATCTGTTGTGTGATAAACAAAACAATTGGCTTCTTCCGATCTCCATAAAGCTTCAAGAAATTGTTCTTCGTTTCTGCATACCAACTGTTCGATAAATTGTCTCAGTGAAAGAATTCTATATAACATCAACAATGGTGACTGCTGATCAGTTAAAGATCGTTCAATCTGAAGGTCCTGATATTGTTGTTACCCCTACTCTTGTAAGCATTAAGTTTGAGAAATACTTTCGATCACGAAGTATTGTATGTGTGGTTGCACTGTCTGCAAGAAAAATATCTCCGCCATTTCTCATGTTCTGAGAATAACCACAGTTTTTATCCATGCTTTCTGAGTAAATGGAATCACAGTTAACAAACAATTTATAACAAGAAATTTACATGCCACTTTTATTGAATCTGAAAAACTAGTTTTAGACAACAAGTTCAGCATAATAAAAGTACATCAAACATAAACAATTTAGTCGGACCGATATACTTCATTCCCCATTTCCATAATGAAGTCTGAAACATCGAGGTAAGTTGAGTCAAATTGCCCTGATAAATCAAACACTGGATCAGGTATATCTATTGGTTTAGCCTGGTCGAGGAAGTTAGTCTCGACTCCCTTCCCCTTGAGGGAGGCTTGATACAACTCCACCAGATGTTTTGGGGTACGATAGGTACGCGCCCAATGCCCATTGCCACCACATCTATGACAGGCTCCATCAGAGTTCCTGGAAGCATTGCTCATATGAGCTTTGCCTTTGTGGCGATTCACATTTTTGAAGCTCGGGCCAGAATTATGCCTCTGAACCTGGTTGTGAAACTGACCACCATGGTTCTTGCCTTTCCTATTCCATCGACCTCGTTTGTGGCCACGTCCTCGTTTATGATAATCACCACCAGAGGATGTGGCGTTCACTTCGAGGGAAGCAGCATTCACTTATGGGAATGGTGCAGATCCAGTAGGTCGGGAATTATGGTTTTTCATCAGGAGCTCATTGTTCTGTTCGGCTACCAGGAGCACAGATATCAGCTGGTTTTATTCAGTGTAGCCTCGCGCTCTATATTGCTGCTGCAGGAGCACATTATTGGCATGAAATGTGCTGTAAGTCTTTTCCAGCAACATTTCTTCAGTAATGGTATCCCCACAGAGCTTCATCTGAGAGGTAATCCTGAACAACGCAGAATTGTACTCCGCCACTGATTTGAAATCCTGAATTCTCAGGTGAGACCACTCATAGCGAGCTTTTGGAAGAATCACCGTTGTCTGGTGATTGTATCTGCTTCGCAAGGCCTCCCAGAGAGCTAACGAATCTTCAACCGTTAAGTACTCACTCTTTAGTGCCTCATCAATATGGCGGCGAATAAAGATCATAGCCTTCGCCCGATCTTGAGAAGATGAGCTGCTTTCTTCCCTGATGGTATCTCCAAGATTCCCTGCTTCCAGATGGATCTTGGTATCAAGTACCCAGGTAAGGTAATTCTTCCCGGTAATGTCCAGGGCAGCATATTCAAGCTTAGCCAAGTTCGCCATTTTCTTTTCTGAAAGAAAATGAGATGTGTAAGAACTTGCAGTAATATGTATTCCTAGAGGAATGTGATGTTAGAACTTCTGGTTCTTACAAATTTTTCGTTTTGATCTTCAGGCCAAAATGATAAGCACTCGAAACTTCTGGCTCGAGATTTTCAGGATGAATGAGAAGGGCGATTTTACCGCACCATTCTCATTGAAAGAATGTAACATTGAATGGGTGATTAGTCCGCACCATTCAAGTAGTAAGTAAATTGAAATACGCAGAGCAGGGTGGGCGATTATACCGCACCACCTAAAATTGCAATGAAATTAAATAACAGGTAAATTTAAATTTGGAGAGCAAGGTGGGCGATTATACCGCTCCACCTGAAATTTGCAGTGAAATTAATCAACAGGTAAATTTAAATTTGGAGAGCAAGGTGGGCGATTATACCGCTCCACCTGAAATTTGCAGTAAAAGTAGATCTGCAGTCCAAGATAGGCGATGATACCGCACCATCTTGGATCGCAGTAGGATGAAATTTGCAGTTCAAGATGGGCGATTGTACCGCACCATCTTGGATCAATATAAATACTGGGTTAGTAATCAATATCCAAACCAAACAAGTAATCAAAGATGTATGTAACCGCTAGTTGGAGAACTACAAGCAGGCATGGAGCAAATAGTTCGTCGCGAGGATATACCGCGCAATTGAGGCAGAGGAAGAAGATGAACAGGAAAAACCTTAGAGGAAACATTTTTTTTTTTTCGTTCGGCGGAGAGAAATGAGAGAATAATTTCCCTTTTGTTTAGTGAATGTAAATGAGACATGGTTATACTTAGAGACTCGTGCTGATAACGTATTATAAAAATGTAAAAGTTATAGAGAGATAACCTTTACTCGGGACAGAAACGAAGCAGTTGCAGAGTATTATACCAACACAAGTTGTTGCAGAAGAAGTAATGTATATTATTACTATTAGATATTTTCTCTTCCTTTTTCTCTCTGCTTTGTTGAACATTCGTAAAGCTCTATTTATAGAGCATCATCATGGAAACAAACAAAAACACTGTTAAACATATGACATGTTTACTGTATGCATGTGGGCATACATATTATACTATTTACAACAAAAAATGTAATCTCCAAAAGAAGGTTCCAAGGCAGAGATGATGTTAGTGGCATGGGCATATTTGCATGGAGAGGCATGCCTTGCAACTTTTTGACTGCCGAAAATTAAGAGAAGTCCGATATTTGATTCTCTAGTCTTTACAATGATGTGGATATTCATGCACAAAATTACAAACTAATAAAACTGTTTTGTCGTTAAGTGGGGGATATTTCATATTTGTGTACGACTTTCACCCGTCTCTAAGTTGTGACAAAAAAGGGGATTTTATTAGGATCCTTATCTCTCTGTCTCCGGAGGGTCCCAAACCTCCGAGGCTGGTAATCAATGGAACCCAATTAGTCCTGCTAATTTCTTATACGATCCGTTAACACGACAAGTAAACGATACGAAAATAACGGGTTTCGGGTCAACACGATAACTAATCAGATCATTATCGGGTCATACGATAATAACCTGTTAATAACGGGTCCTTAACAGGTTTACACGAGAGTGACACGCGGGTAACCTGTTTTGACACAATAAGAAAAAAAGTTATTTTGATTATTTTAATTTTTTAAACTACTAAAAAAAACTTACTATAAAATACAATAGATATAATGAATATGTATATATTGTTTATTAATTATTATTCTATATAAATTTTAAATTTGAAGTTTTATTTATTTATTTATTTTTATAGTATATTATAGGCAAAGATTGAGATTAAAAATCGTAAAACACATTAAAAATAAAAATATCAAGTAATTTAAAAATACCAAACACATTAAAAAATTATATTAATTAATTTACATGTGCAAAAAATATGCAAACACTCGTAGTCGCATCCTCTACGCTTTGAGGATAGGTATATGATCGTGTGAATTTTTAAAACCATACAAACTCTCATGAATAGTATTTT
Organism: Malus fusca; assembly: GCA_035220775.1. Taxonomy (NCBI): domain Eukaryota; kingdom Viridiplantae; phylum Streptophyta; class Magnoliopsida; order Rosales; family Rosaceae; genus Malus; species Malus fusca. The sequence goes on from CM069071.1 coordinate 5,994,626, forward strand.
TAAGGGGGTTCAAAATAAACAAAATTCATAATCATTAATGTATAAGTCTGAAAGATGTGAAAGCATAAACGTTCATAATTGCATCCTCAACGCTTAGACGATGGTTACATGGTCGTTTAGATTTTTAAAACCCTCTAAATCTCATGAACAATGTTTTATATTTGAGTGCAAAATTAATACTAATTATTGTAGAAGTGTGAAAAATGTAATCACTCGTAATGAAAAGCTTTATAACTTTCACGAAGGGGTCAACTCCGAAATTTAGTATGTATATACTAATTTAGTATTATGTTTTACATTTTTTTTTTGTCAAATTATGTTTTTCATTTTCATTTTTATTGATTTAAAATATATTTTTCTTAACGGGTAACGGGTCGGGTCATATTACCCGATAATATTAACGGGTTAATTTCGGGTCGGGTCATATTACCTGTTTACTTTAACGGGTATTACACAACACGACCCGTTAAGCTATCGGGTATGACACGAAAACAACACGAACACGAGAAACACGACACGAATGCCAGGTCCCAATACAATTGGGCCCCCAAGATGTAGACGCTCTGGCCTTCCGTGTAATTCGTGCGCACTAGGCGGCCTAAATCTTGGTTGCACAATAAAATGTCTCGAATTTCTTGAGTCCCCCGAATCACATGAATGTCCGGCTAAAGACCCGCTGCGTTGGGATCCAACTGGGGTGAGTGAGGTTGAAATACAGGAGATGGACCTAGTGGGATGTTTTTGGGTCTTGGACGGATGAGTGACGTGGTACCACCACCTGCATCACTTGGAATTCTTGCATGGCAAGAAACAAAGCAAGGCACAACACAACCACCTCTAGTCTCAGTTAAGGGCTTCGAATTTATACAATAAAAGATGCGAAAAACGGCAGCACAGTAGATATAGCAATTACAATTCAGAAACTGTATCCAAAATCCAACCAAGAGCTCAAATGTATACATTTGATTTGACCAACCCCACTCCCACTCATTCATTCTTTCTATCATAACATAATATAAAAGGTCTTCCTCCTACACGAAATGAGAATTCCCAGAAGAAATACAAGATTTAACAACAATTCAATTGTCCCAAGAAAAAAACAAAGAACTAGATAATGTTCACCCCTGCATCCAGAATTTCCGGTCCACAAAATGACTCCTCAATACGATCACGCCTGCAATTAAAGGACGAGTATGAGAAAGCGGAAGGAGGATTCAAATGTCACAATAATCAGATTTCTGAAATGAGATTGTCGGCCAAATCATGCAGCACGAAAGCCCTGCTGCGATATGGTTATAAATAAGTACGGTAATTACACACATTTCACTCTAAAGAAATATAAACCAGTGGACGGGGAACTAGTTTACCTTGTTAGCAATGTTGTTGGAGAGCCAATCGAGCCCCTCATATAGACCCTCCCCGGAGGTTGCACAGGTGCTCTGAATGTACCTGGAAAACCACACATTGCATGTTAGACCTATAAAAGGTTAAAAAAATTGTATCACACAAGGGGAAAGAAGCCCATCAAGATTACCAGTGACGCTGTCTCAGAGAGTGCAGGCCAAGCTTATCAGTGATTTCAGCAGCATTCATTGCATTGGGAAGATCTTGTTTGTTAGCAAATACGAGCAACACAGCATCACGCAGTTCATCCTGAAAACATAATATTCCAATTACACAAAATAATGCAACATAAATAACCTGTTCTGATGTCTCCATTATCAATTAGGTAAAACCTTTGAAAGTGAACATGCATCAACAACATACTAAGCTAACTTCAGAATGCTGCCGCTTAAGTCACTGCATCTTTATCGTCTTTAATTAGATAGAAAACCTTACGCTGTGTTCATATAAACTACAAGTTTCAGCCCATTCATAATCCTAAATCTCATACCCTCAAATCTGGGAAATTCCAGAAGTTGAAAGGATGAGATTTTAAAACATATCAGCACAGAATACACGGTACGCAAACAAAGCCAAATAAAATTTCTTTAGCAACATGACAACAAACCTCATTCAACATCCTATGCAATTCATCCCTTGCCTCAACAACACGGTCTCTGTCATTGCTGTCCACAACAAAGATAAGACCCTGTGTGTTTTGGAAGTAGTGCCTCCACAATGGTCGGATCTGAAAGGAAAGAAATACGATTTACCAACTTGTCACCTACAATTTTCAAAATCTTTCAAAGTCTTGTAGACAAAAACAAGTAGAGAAAACTTTCGGAAATCATCAAAATCTCTTTAAATAACTTTACATCGCTCAGAAACATGAACTAAACTTCATACCTTGTCCTGACCCCCGACATCCCAGACAGTGAAGCTGATGTTCTTGTACTCCACAGTCTCCACATTAAACCCTGTCAATCAAGTACTCTTTTATTCATTCTACAATTGTATAATTTCAAAAAATTTAAAGAAAAATAATTAAAAAGCCTAATGAACTTCATAAAGGAACAGTCTCTACAGAACATCGAAATACCGCTTCTGTTATGTTGTGACAAACTTATCTTTAGTTGCAAACTCACAAAATGATTAAAATAAACATTGTTGCTATCATATCAAGCAAGAAACAACATTCTCTTTCAATTACAAGCTACGCCTCCCAACCATAAAAAATCACATTGGAATTATAGTGATGTGTTGCCATCCAAACCATTTAGCGTCTTGGAACACAAGTTTCGTTCCATCAGATCAACCATATCAAACATTAAGATCAACATTTCTTACATCAAACATTAAGATCAACATTTCTTACACAAGTAGATTAGAATGTCAATTAATTGCAGAAGAAATGGTGAGGAATATCATCACATGCTAAAGTCTCTACACATTCTACAAAGCTGACATAACAATGATGAGCACACAATTGCTTGGTAGGGGAAGAAGGAACTCACCAATGGTGGGAATGGTTGTGACGATCTCACCAAGCTTGAGCTTGTAGAGGATGGTGGTCTTACCGGCGGCATCAAGACCAACCATCAGAATTCGCATCTCCTTCTTGGCAAAAAGCCGGCTGAAAAGCTTCGTGAATGTAAGCCCCATTTCTGGCTACGGATCCCTACATATCGAAACACCAACTCACTTACATCACAGATCAAACAGATCAAACTCCGGCAAGGCCAAATGTAAAACGCTCTAAAGGCAATCATTTGCAAGTTCATATTATCTCATCCAATAACACTTTGACGCATTCAAACTAGTAACTATGCGCCATGCAGCATCAGATCAAGCAGATCTGGAGTTACAGCATCGCAATTTAAAACATTTGCGATGAAAAGTTGGAGCATAATCATAGAGATCCGAATGATTCGAATCAGAGTGAAAAATCAACACAAATCTCACGGAATTAAAGCAATTTACCACACTAAACACAAATGAACCTTAAATCTGACCGTAATTAACGAAATTACCGCGAAATCCAAAACAATTCGAGCGCAAAAGTACAGAAATCCAACGGAGAACGGTGAAAATGCGATGAAATTCAGAGAAATTCGAGATCTGACAGTCGGAATTTACCTTCGATGAGCTTTCGCAGAGGGATCTTGAAGATGGAGATCGAGGGAGAGAGAGAGAGAAGGATACGGAAGTTTTGAACCAACGCGTGAATGTGTAGAGGTGAGAATCGTCAACTGGGGGTTTATAAACTCGACTATTTTTTTCGTAATTGGCTTGAAGTACGAAAATACCCCTACAATGCTAATCCTGCGGGTGACACTGTGTGTCCAATCAGTGCCCGCCATGTCACTGGTGATTTAAAACGACGACAGATGCGCCATCGTCGCGTCCACATTGTAAACAATGTTTTGTGTTCCGTAGGGTTTAATGCAATGCAGTCGCCACCATCATCAACGGACGTCGTTCAGTACTACGATTTGTTAGTATTTTTCTATGTCTAATATATACCGGATGGTTTGTGCGGCTACAAATCTAACAGTTAAATACGTTTCACTACAACATAGACTAGTGTATGCTAGAAAATCCCTCTTGATAGATTGTTAACGTCTTTCACTTTGTGTCTGAGTCTTGTCGCGTGCCTTTGTATCTATACAAAGTAATAACTAATAAATAATTAATTATCGGACATTAAAGTGATTTATTGTATGAAGAAGAAACATGCAATTTATATTTCTGATCTACAAGTCCCACAAGTTATTCGCTTTTTTATGCGAAGGTGAAAGAAAATAAATGTAATTTATAATTTTATTTACATAAATATATGCACAATAATATGGGCTGCCTCTTTTAATTTGCATCCCATGCCCCCTGGGAGCAATCCACTGTTTCTTCAATCATATGCCCGCCTTCATCTTATTTAGCTCAGATCTGAACCTGGAGACAAAAAATAATGAAATGCAATAATTCAAGATCTGAAAACATAATCCAACTCCAGCATCATTACCACACACGTTAAGATAAGATGAACTTTTATGCAGAAAGTGCAAAACTGCAAACAAAAACGAGGGACGTGGAAATTACCGATGACACCCAACTTGTTTCAGGGATCAGCGCCAGTATTGAGCCCACCGATGAATGGTCTCAACCATTTGAGGAAACAATGCGCTGACACTCTCATTGATCAAGTCCTGGAAGAAATGTATGCAAGCTTCATCGTCCAAGTCCAACCGGAACTTCTCCTGGAGCTATACATATCAAAAGAGTCGCCATCAAAACAAACACTAGATTTACAATCACAATGATTATAATTGCAAAAGAAGTCACCTTGAGGATGCCTTTTTCAGGATCTGAAGCTATGTCAGGAATGTTGGAACCCGCCATTAGGTGAAACAGGTTCAAGATTAGGTTACTGGATTTCCTAATAATGTTGTATGCTTCGCAACAGTAGGTTTTGAACCTTGTATAGTACTGGCTGCACAAGTAATATAATTAATCAAACCTTGTGTATTCCGGTATGCTAATCTTGCACCCATTATGATATGGATTTCATGCCATAAATCTAATGCAACCCCATCTAGCAAACATGATGAAAATAAAAGCAACACAGAGAAAAAAATTAATCATTAAGTACCTTTCAGCTCCACCCATAGCCTCAACCATTTCTTTGCAAAGCTTCATTGGCGGTGGAAACGGCTTTGGATCACGACCCAGAATGAAGCCAAAATCAACATGGAAAAGACGTCCATCATCCACAAGGAGAAGGTTATCAAGATGCCTACAATGGACAATTTAATGCTTTAAAATATGCATTTCTGTACCGCATAAGCAGAACATCAGTCGTGCAGATAGAATACTGTGTCAGGCCAAAACAAAAAAATGATTGACTGTGAATGGTTGACTATACTTATGCCATTGGTAGCTATATAGAACTTGAGGAAAGAAAATGACCCTCATTTCCAAAAACTTGAATGATGCTTATAACTTTTTTATGCCTTGTTTTGTCTTTCTTTTCTTGAGAGAGAGAGAGAGAGAGAGAGAGAGGAAGTTCAAAGCATGTCATCATCTTCAAATCCTCACCTGTCTCCAATGCCCAGTATATATGTGATAACAGAATAGCCAGCACAGCTTTTTATAAATGTTTCCAGACAGGTAGCAGTAATACCAAATGGTCCATGCTCATCTGGATGAAATTTCTGCAGGTAGCTTGTAATGCTTCTATGCTCTGAGAGAATCTGGAAAAGAAAACATTTTACCATATATCATAAATTTAAGAGTCTAAAATCAAGATACAACAAAACAAGGTCATCAATTAATGTAAGCATTGAGATGACATCACTATCTATCAGGAACCTTTAAAGGATTTAATACCTGTGCTAATGAGCGGGATGGTATGAATTCTAGCATTCCTTCATCTTGCCCAGTCGCAAGAACTCTATAAGGAGTTAAGTGCAGATCAAGATTTTCCAATTTCAGCAATCGATCCATGAGATATACCATTTGAACAACCTACAGGAAGCACAGATCCACTTAATCAGAGTTCTCAAGTGTGTGCATGCCACAGCCACAAGGGTCTGTGTGAAGGAGAATACTTACTAATTGGTCTTGGCGGATATCATCCCCCTTCTTAAAGATAATTTTGCAACTTCCCCCATTTGCTGCTCGGAAAGTCAAACGCAAGGGATGCAGTGCACTTTTGAATATTGATGACTCAGATGGCACGATCCCAGTGATGAGGACTCCTGGAGCCAGTGGTGATCTTATTGGCTAGAAACATCACAGACCAACATAGTCAACACACAAAGATACAATTGGTGAGGCTATAGGAATTGGTAGTTTAATAGATAATAAGATCAGTAGACAAGGAACTTCAACCAAAGTATTACCTCTTCAAAATACGTAAGTTCACTAAGAAGACCAGAAAGCAGTTGTCTAAGCTTTTCAATCTTCTTCTGGGTATTGCCGCGTACATTTCTTACATCTCTCATTATTGAACACAACTGTGCAGTCAATTCTGTCTGGCGCACCAAACTTTGCCACAGTTTAAATCCATCTTCATCTCCTTGCACACCAGCTGGCAACTGATAAAAATTTGGATACGGTTTATTTCCATTCTGGCTCCAGCCAATGAAAAACTAAGAAACGCATTATCATATTGACCAAACCGATAGGTAATCCCAATAGCTACATTTGATGGTTGGAGAATCTACATAAATGTTTATGCTATTCTAAGGATCCAGATTCATACCAAATCAAAACAGACAACACAAACGACCACATCACGGTAGTTTATGAACTCTCACCTTCATCATATTCTCTTCCAGAATTTCGTAGGTACAGTAAAACCGTTTGGCATATGCTGGATCATGAAGTTCTACAGCAACATACCAGCGTAGAAAGCTAGCCAACTCAATGTTTCGTAATGCTGTCAGATCAAAAGTATCATCAGGATGCCTTTAAAACCTAGATACTGTGAAGAACTGAAGTGTAGCCTTGCACATCCATGCACACATCCCAAAGAAAAACGTTACAAGTAGCATGAGGGTATGTGCATGTGCATGCACAGTATACAGATGTGAAGATAGTATCTGACCACATACCACGTTGCACAAGGAAATGAGAAAGGCGAGATTTATCAGAGCGCTCAAATCGAAGAGCCTGAACCAGTTGAAGTAAGTAACACTGGAGCTCTTCATCGTCAGCTCTTTCAAGAACACTGACAGCATATGCACGAACCTGGTAGGAGGTATTAAAGTTGGGCATTAGTCAGTTTCAAATTAAATGTGTAAAAGATTTTAAATAAATCAATGATGGAGTGCTATATGCATCACTGCATAACACACTTTTCATCTCCCAGATCAACAGAGTTATTCTTATCTAGGACATTGTATCCCATTGCTCAGCATGACAAAGAAAGCATGGAATTTGTAGGTTGTACTTATACAACAGATGCAAGATGCAATTCCCTCTTTTCTTCATGATCTTATTCTTATATTCGGCCTAATCAGTAATCAGCTACCATGGGTTTGGAAGGAGCACAATGGCAGAAAAATTTATATGGTTAACTTCAAATACTTGTGATTAGGATCTGAAACTTGATTCTAACAGGAGTACGAGGTTAAAAAAAAAAAGTCCTACAGGTAACAGTTGTATGACAATAGAGAATAGGTAACAGCAGCTCAAGTGTTACAGACATGCCCACCTCTTCACTTTCAAAAACAGGAGATAGCAGCTCTAATGCGTCACAGACATCAATCATGCTCCATTTGCCCATCAGTTCTAATGCTTGTTTTGCTTCCTGCAAACAAATGAACATGGAATTCTTGAAAATCTAATCTATTTCTTATTCCTTAGTGATAAAGTTGGAATAAACAAGAAAGAGCAAGCCAAGTACATGAATGAGAGATAGCATTCCAAATATAAAATCTGTTCCTTGTCAACTATAGAGATCAGCAACAGTCCGCACAAAAGTAACTTCTCATGTAAAAACTATACCAATGATTGATATTTTGGTATAACACTAAGCATATTGCCAAAAGTGCAATAATCCTAATTGGGACATGGATAGTCACATATGAAGCTAATAGCTGGCCTGCAGCTTACTAGTGATGAATCAGAGTTGGACCGAAGTCCTAAGATCAGCTACACAAGCTCCCTTTATATATAAGCAATAGAATAAGCTGGAAATAAGAAGTATTAAAACAATTTTACTACAGGAGTTAAATAAAACTGCATGCAGTAGTAATATGGCACATGAACTAATGGTTAAAGAGGAAAATGATGAGAAGGAAGAACAAAGAAATGCAGACCTGAACATCACTCCATTCAACACATCTGAGGAACTTTGTGAGGGCCCTCTTCTCTGACATCAATGAGAAACGAAATTTCCAGAGGAGCTGCCTCTCATCGCCACTCAAAGTCCTTGTTGGTGGGTATTTCAAAATCCCCTGTATTGACCTACAGGAAAAGGAAAACAATTATATACCTCCAGCTTACTTAATAAAAAAAAATCAATCAGAAGAACATATAACAGTGATGTTGAAACAAAAGAATATGGCAAGTTGAGAAGACTGGTCCATCTACAATAAGACACTAACAAAATCCAATGGTAATTAAATCAACCATTACACAACAACTGATCCCAAGTGAGAAGTATCTGCCTATATATAATTGGTACCATAAAAGTAGAACAGAATTCCAGCCAATTAATCAGCAACATGAGTTTGTATGAACGTAGTTGTGACAATAAAAATTATGAAAACACCGTTAATCAACATATGAACCTTTAGAGTAAATTTCAAACTTACTTTCTTTCATTGGAGCTTGGTTTGAGATCCCTGTCAATGATACCACGTGTTAAACTCCTAGCAAGTTTTAGTTGCTTGTGCTCTGATGGATTTATCTTTCCCACTTCCGGGTCCCAGACTGTGACAATTTCATTTGTTGAAGCTATTGGGGATGGTAATAAGAAATTTGTCCCTGATTCCTAGATTCCAATAAATAAAGGTTAGTGCTAGGCAAAATCATCATCCACAGAAAATAACAACTAAAAGCTAGTTACTTATTTCAAGATGTGATAACAATAAATCTTGAGTTTCAGCGTAAATGAAGAGTTTAAATAGCAATATAAGTATGCATTTGTGAAAAATAACACCAACTAATTAAATATCAAAGTCTAACCAGATAGTTATAGCTAAATATCAGCCAACAGGTAACTTTGTCAACTTCAGATTAGTTGCAGACTGGGGTTACCTGGAAAACAACACGATGTTCGAAACTACAGAAATCGACAACCAGGTATAAATGCAAACTTCCATTTTTAGAGCTTTCACGTTCCTTTATTTTCTCCATAGCTTTAAAAGCCAGGCGGTCCAGCCAATCAACACATTGGATCTGCCCCCTCTCATACCTATTCACTAGCTTCTCCAAGCGTTCCAACTCCCCGCGCTCATGCCTGGGGACCTACAAAAAAAATTAAACGAGGGATACATAAACAAAGCTAAACCAATTAAGGAAACTCAAGGAACAACGCTAAGGCCCCTATCTGTAACTGCTTGAAAAGAAACAATCAGAAACCTTTCCAGGAGTAGAAGTAGGAAACGACCCGTCTGCTACTTTTCCCTTCCAAAGCCTCAGCTTTTGCTTCCCAGTTTTGAGTTGCTTTTTGCTATTAAAAAGAAGAATTGTAGCACCACCAACCAACCCTTCATCCTTCCCACATGAAACATCCCAAACCTATAACTCCACCGAGAAAGAAGACATCGAAATCAAATTGGAATCCTTAACTATTAGTTTAATATACAAGGGATTGCAGAAAACCCAATTGTTTAAGATGTGAAGTGAAACAGGAAACATACTGTCAAAGCGAGTTGTGAGTGACCGGTTAAGTCTCGGTATTTCGTACTCAGAGTAATGAGTTCGTTCCAACAAAATAATGGCCCTGAAGATTCCAATCTAGCAGAAGATACAAAAATTCAAAATCTATAGAAACAGCATTGATGCAATTGAACAAAGGAGAAACCAGTGAAGGGGAAAAGAACCTTGTCCTAGTCGGAAGCCCAAATGGAGCACCATCAATGTACAATGCGCACTCCACATACAGCTCTGGCCTTCTCTCTTCTGTTGCGGAAGTGGGGTCAACGTCTGCGGTGCGTAAAAGAAATTGAATTGAAGAACGTTGATTGAGTAAAATAATTTCTCGGGAACCAAAAGGAAAATCGAGAGAGAACAAGTACCGGAGCTAGGGGACTTGGGGGGAGGCAGGGCTCCTTCTAGCCGTTCGATCCGGAAGGTTGCTGGGAGGTTGATGTCGCAGGACAAGAAGAAGCGGAACTCGTTCCCGCTCATCGCTTCTAGGGTTTTAGGAGCTGTTCCTTCTCATAATTTAGGGTTTTGCGGTTGCGAATTGAGGGAGAAAATCGAATTCGAGTTGGGTGGAGGACGTGATTTTGAAGCAGAGTTTTCTGAATCGAGGTCGCGTGAGCAATGCGAACTCGGAGGAGTTTTTGCAGAGAGCAGAGATTGGAGGAGGAACGTTGCCACGTCAGCTTGAAGCGGGCGGAGTTTTGGGTCGTTACTTTACTGGGCTTTCTTTTTAAGTATGGTTCACTCCGAAGTTCATGCTCACTTTTTTCTTTTTCTTTTTCCTTATTTTGCATTATTTTTTTTATTAACTACAATTTTTTTTTTGTCAAACGGTAGACTTTTTAAATACGAATAGAAACGTTTACATTTTTCGTTAGAATATTAAATAAAAACTCCAGACCAAAGCATCACAATGGAAAGCACCTTCATGTGAGACAACATATGAGGCCACAGCGTGAGCAGCAGCATTTCCATCCCGGTTAACAAACACAAACCTCACCCTTCCTTATTGAGATACCAACAACCCAATATCATAAATAAAGCACTCCAAAGTAGCATCAATCGCATATTCCCCATTAAGCATTCGAATGAGCGTCTGAGAATCTGATTCAACCTCCACATCCTGACATCCCAACTCAATACGCACCTGCACCGCAACACGTATTGCTGCAGCTTTTGCCATTACCGTTGTACTAAAGATCAAAACTACATATTAATAAAACATTGTTTGTCAACCAAAAACAAATATAATTACTACTATACCCTTTTAATACAAAACTAAAAGAAGATATTAGAAAAGAAAATAATGTGGGCATTAAAGTAATTTTGTACAAACAAATTTTTACTTCTATTTTTCTAAAGCTCACATCTATGTCACTTTATTACTACCCCCTTCAATTCATTCACTCTCTCTCTTTCTCTCTTTTTCCTAACTACCAACTCCTATTTTTTTTGGAATGTCTGTCAATCTGTTAAAAACAAATAACTTCTCTCATAAAAAAATTAGAATACAATATTTAAAAAATATATTTCTCAACACACAGAGTGTGTGACATTTGCTAGTATATTATGATTGTTGTTTTGCTTTTGAACTTTTTTTGGAATGCAAATAAAGTTAATAAACTCAAGCTATCAAAGAGTTATGTTCTCCCCCTTTTATTTTCATTTTCATCAATAAACACACAATAAAAAAATTAGAAAGTATAAAATCTATTTTGTTTACTGATAAATCAAACATAGTAGATAAATGTACAAGGGTAGCTAGCATTCGAATCACCCAAAAATGAAACTGCAAGAGTAGTTTAAAATATCGCCTACAAAACAAACTAAATGAGCAAGAGATTTGAACAAATTACATTTCCGGAGCCCGAAAACCTAGTCAAACTCTACGTGAAAGGAGGCTTCTTATTAGATGACAAAGCAACTTACAAGTGAAATCAGCCATAAATCTATTCTCCTCTCCACCAACGTCTGAACTTCAAAACCAAACCATTTATCCGAAAAGGGGTCCAAGTCTGCTGGGAAAGTGCTCAGCATTAAGGTCTCCTGGGAAACTTTGAGAAATCTGGACGTCTGCGCTGCATATAAGCCGTCTTCCCCTCGTTACCTTCCTCAGTGCCATAGAATAAGAGCGTGGCATCTCCAGCAAGTTGCTGCATTGGAAACATTGGTTAAGTAGTTAGCACATGCGTATATGAATAAGACCGTGGCATCTCTAGAAATATGGTTGCTAACTGAAGGTACCTGCAGTCCAGCATGACCGTCGTCAACTGCATTAAGAGCAGACTTCAGCACCCGAAGCGCGGTTGGGCTGTTTCTTAGCATTTCTCGACACCATTTAACCGTTTCTTGCTCTAAAGTCTCCAGCTGGATAACCGAATAAAACAGTGAAAATGCTATCTTCTGCAAACTTTTAGTGATATAAGGCTAATTAATTTTCAAGGAAAATGTCATTTGTATTCAATTCATAGGCCATACGATAAGATTTGTGTCGCATTGAGAGTGAACTTACTGGTACAACAGTGTTAACAAGTCCCATTTTCTCTGCTTCAGCAGCTGTGTAAAACCTTGCCATAAACCACATTTCTCGTGCTTTTTTAGGCCCGACCTGATTGACCAAAACCATTCATTACACATACTAAGTTAGAGCAATATGAAACAAGTATTTGCATAACACAAGTCAGACTTGAAACAATTCCTACCAAACGGGACATGATGGAACTCCCATAACCAGCGTCAAAGCTTCCAACCTGCAAATGTACAAGTTGCAAGGTTTCTGTATGTTAGCATGCTGCTCTCACCCATTCTTAGATTGAAGATGAAACGAAGATGAATGATTGACGGTGATTAAAAATCAAGTTTGCGAAGTTTAACCAGAATTAAGGTATATGATACGAGCACCTTAGGACCGGTCTGACCAAAAATAGCATTGTCTGCTGCAATGGTTAGATCACAGACCATGTGTAATACATGTCCTCCCCCAACAGCATAACCAGCCACCTGATAAACCATTTAACATGAACAACAGTTAGAAACGAGATTATACATTCCCTTATTTAGGGTGGTGGTAAAGCTTTCAACAACCAGAAACGTTTAAGTTTCGCAGCTCTCCAACCGTCCAACACCAAAGGCCTAAAGATGTTGAGAAGGGCATACCATGGCTATTACTGGCCTTGGAAGACGTCGAATCTGGACCTGAACATACCAATTTGAGATGATTTATATACCAGTAAGAACATTTATGTTACAGAATCGTATAAAGATATAAACATCAATGTATATATATACCTGCAAATCTAACACATTAAGACGGCCAAAATCATCGTAATCAGAATAACCATCTTTTCCTCTCAAGGCCTGATCACCGCCACTGCAGAATGCTTTGGTTCCCTAAAAACACCAAATTACCAACAAAACAGTGTAAAGTTGACATATTTTCATCATGTTACTAGCCACTAATCCTAAACTTTTTGTTCGTACCAATGTACCCTTGTCGTCAATTATTCCAACAAATTTGTCCGTTAAATTCGCTGCAGATTAGTATGTTTCAATTCCCTCTTAATATTTTCTTATAGCTCAACTATCCGACTCAACGTACTTGCTAATTAGTAATTTTTCGTTACAAATGTAACATTTTGTTGGCGAATATCTGTTAAAAGTTGATTACGTGCATTCCAAGTGACAGAAGTAATGGAAATTTGTGACGGAGCTAAATGTTAGGATATTGGCGCGAAAGAGGGTAAGGACGTACCTTCCCGGTAAGAATGACGACGCCTATGGAGCCGTCGTCCCTGGCATCATTAAACGCGCGAATCAGCTCCTTCACAGTCTGCGGCCGGAACGCATTTCTTCTCTCCGGCCTATTAATCGTAACCTAAGCACAAAAATCACGAGATTTAGACACATCAAATCGCATTGATCTCTCAGTATTTAGGATTCATCAATCAAAACCAGCCTGAGGAGCCTGACCTTTGCAATGGCTTCGCCGACGGCTTTCTCATATATAATATCAGTGAATTCATCGCCGGAAACGTCTCGAGCATTTTCCCAAACAACTCGGTGAGTCGAGACCTCGCCGTGGGTGCGGTGGTAGCTGTCGTTCATGGAGGCGTTGGAGAGAGAAATTGCGGCGGAGCCGGGAGATAAATGGGCCGGAATGAGGTGGTTGGCGATGGAGGCCACCCTCCTAGTCGCGGTGATCATGACGTCCTTCTCTAGGCCGTCTGCCATTGAAGGAGAACTGGATAAGGATCAAAGCTTCGGACTTTGGAGGTGAAAGATGAGACATTTGGATTGGATAAGATATGGCGCGAACAGCGAAACGGTGCGTTTCTTCAATTTCTCATGCGGCGTCGTTTTTGGCGCCAAGCCCCTAGAGGTGAAACTGCCGTTGCAATTCGCAAGCATGTTGTGCGCATTCAGGATTTCAGTTTGCAGAAATCAAATCAGAATCCAGGGAAAGGACGAAAACGGTGCGTTTTCAGACTTCTTTTGATAAATTTCTTTGCATTTCATATGATTTATCAAATTGTAAGATTGTACTGATTGGATTTCATGCTTTAATCTGCTGTTATTAAATGAAGTGTTAATTAATCTTCTTATTTTGTACTAATTTATCTGCTTATTGTGCTATCTGTAGTATGTGTCTTGAATACTGATCTGGATTTCAATTTCAATCCCTAATCTGTTAGAAATTCTGATGCGCGAGATATCTCCCGGTGTCTGCGAGATATCTCCCGGTGTCTACAACACTATTATAGAAAACTGAGAGATACAAGTGATGGTGTTGTACAAGGGGATGTATCTTGATCCCGAAGGACTTAAATGAAACAAGTATTATGCTAAAAAGTTAAAACACCTGACGACGTGTGATAGATTAGGGATCCCAAAGTGGCGAAGCATATGTTTCATGTAAGTCTCTCTTGTTAATTGTTTAGCCATTTGCTTATGTTGTTTGTACTTTTTTCAATACACAATGTTGAATTTGCTTGCTTTTGAAGCTGTGGAGTCACTAGAACGTAGACAATTCATGGAAGTTCTGTAATTATGTAATCTTGTATAACAGCAGGATATAAACGTAAGCCTCTAACAAAGATGACGAAGAATTCCTGTAAAACTAGGACTGCCAAATTATACACACACTATACCAATTACCAATTACCAAATACGTTGATGGTGCGAAAGGGGTCAGGAAATCATGCCGACCACACAAAGTGAATACACCATCATCATCAGATATACATATATAGATATATACTTAGTACTAAAAATCTCAACACGCATCGTGATTTGAATTTATTTGGTTGCCTGATGGCTTGCCAAGCAGTAAACAACCAATGGGTGGGACTGTTGGGGTTCTCAACTCCCCAAACGTCTGCCAGCAGAAGGGGTTGTACAGGTGATACTTTTCTTGCAATGGCTTTAGCTGTATACCATTTAGTGTTACGTCTACGCAGGGTAGGCTGTCACTACAGGCAAAGTGTACTGGTTTTACGGTGTAAGTTCCTCTTATTCTCTCGTAGGTGATCCCCGATAGAGCCACAGCTGATGTTTGGTTTTTGCATGTGGTTTTGTCACAGTAGAATTGGTCAATCACAATGGGGAGTTGAACTTCAGAAACTTGAATGTTTGAGAACAGCACTCCCTGAACAGACCCTGATCCACCCTGCACATTTAGGATTCAGTTATATGAGTAAAAGAAAATGGTAAGTTGTCAAAGCTTTAGTAACTATTTTGACGTGTCGGAAGAGCCCAAAAGAAGACGTTTTTTAAGGACTCATTTCTAGCATTACTGAGATAGTTTTTCAGTCGACATTTGAGTATTCGATGCAGAAGAGAGTTCTATGTTAAAGTCTAATAATCAGCAGGAAGGATGTGTTAAAAACTTTTAGGTGAATCCATACCTGCCATGTCTTGACTCTGACACCATTCATCGTGTTGTGCATCATGATGTCTCGAACGGTAATGTTTGAAACACATGCTTTCGTGTTGCCCTTTCCTAAACCTCCAATGCTGATTCCATGCCCTGGTCCACAGTTCACGTTGTGTATATATACATCCGAGCATCCAGTTTGTATGGAAATACAGTCATCTCCTGCACAAATCATTAGAATTGAAACGTTTAGTTCAATATTTATCCATGACAGTTATACTAATCGACTTGGTTTTAAGTCTCTGCCTATTTCATGCTTGTCCGTTGTTCGCAGTTACTGTGTAAATTTGATTAATCAGTGTTAGTTCTTATGAATCATTGTGATGTGAAGTGCCATGCTTGATACTTTTCCTTCTTATCTTTTATCCGTTGTATGTGGGCCGTTTTTAAGTTGAACTGGACAGAAGGGCAGGGGAGTTGAGTAGTGTTTCTTGCGTCCGATGATGACAAAATATTGATTGAGTTGTTGCTGTCATGGGTTTGAGACCTAATCCTAATTTTGGATAGACCACTGATGATTTAGGGTGTGAAATGCATCATCATAATAGGTTGCTATAATTCTTGGAATGTAGCAGATTGCCTGCTGCTACATGTCAAATTTTTAGTGGTCGAGGATTGTCAGATGGAAGATGCCAGTACGTAATGCTGCAGGCAGGATAAGATTGCTCATGGAATGATCCCCAAAGGAATTATCGTAAGTGTGGAATATGTGAGTCCGACACACTGCGCCGCAGTAACAGTAGATATCGAAGAGTAAGGTGTATAGTTACCGCAACCAAGAGTGGTGGAGTGGATGAGCACTCTTTGGGAGTTCTGGAGGTGAATTCCATCTGTGTTGGGACTGTCCCCAGGGGACGAGACGCTCATATCATGGACCAGCACTCCCTGGCAGTTGTCGAATTTGAGATGGCATTGGGGGCTATTCTGAATCGTTATGCCTGTAACCGTGACATTAAAACTCCCATAAAACCGCAGTGCCTGCACAATCAACAAAATACAAAAACCATGTTACTGAAACTGCAGGTCAAGATTCAAGATCACATAAGCTTCAAGGTTTTGGCACACAAGTGGTCCTTACAGTCGGTTTGATGCTTGGCATTTTCCCGCTCAGCTCGCTTCTTATCTGCCACAGATGTCAGCCACAGGATGCTGATTAGTTTAAGCTCGATGATCACGAAATTTAACGTTCAAATCTGGTGTGAAAATTTAGTTTAGTTTAGTTTAATTACCGGCATCGGCGGGCGTTGTTGGACTGAGCTGTTTAGTGGCACAATGAGCTTGAAATCATCATCTATAGGGTCTCCATAGGGAGTGTCCTGCCACCAAGGCGAGCCTCTTCCATCAATCACTCCCTTTCCCTGTACTGTGATTCCATTTAGCTTTGTAAATTCAAGCCATTGCATCAGGCCTTTGCCCCAGGATTCTGAGTCCGTCGGCGCTAGTATTGTGCCATCTAGCTGAAAATTCATAATTTCGTATATTAGACAAAAGACGAAAATCATAATAAGTGAATAATAACGTTGGTCATCCACACAATGCGTACTGAATCCCATTAACCTTCTGGATTGAAGGAGTTATGTGAATTGTGCAATTACTTTTACTTTGATATTTTTTTTATTTTACTTTTTTGGTTTTTTTTTTAATTTTTTCCACCCTGTTAGACCATCTCCGATGGTTGGGCTAAAAGTCAAATATTTTAGCCCGGAAAATTTAGCTTTTAGCCCAGAAACAGCTTTTCTGCTCCAACCGTTCTAGCCTAAAATTTTAGCCCGAGATTATTAAAGAATGAATTTATGCTATTTTTTTTTAGTTAAATTAAATTTAAAAAAAAAAATAAATAAATATGTAGACTATCGTAAATTAATTTTATGAACATTTTAATTTAAAAAATTTTAAATTCCAATAAATATTGAAAAATTATAATTCTGATTTCTGGGCTAAATTTTGGGGGGAATCTGGCCTTGGTTTAGCATTTAGCATTTAGCCCAAATTTTCCCCTTGGGTTGGATTGAGTTTGAGGGGAAATTTTGGAGGGTAATTTGGCTTTTAGCCCACCATTGGAGTTGGTCTTACACCATCTCCAACCCTTGGGCTAAAAGCCAAATTTTTTAGCCCGGAAAATTTGGCTTTTAGCCCAGAAACATCTTTTCTGCTCTAACAATTCTGCCCTAAAATTTTAGCCCAGAATTATTAAATAATGAACTTAGGCTAATTTTTTTCTTAAATCAATTTTTTTTTTAAATAAATATGTAGATTATTGTAAATTAATTTTATGAACATTTTAATCTAAAAAATTTTAAATTCCGATAAACATTTTGCATTTAGCCCGGGGGAAAGCTGGGGGGTATTTGGCCCAGAAATAACATTTGGCATTTAGCCTAAAATTTTAACATGGGTTTGAGAGTGTTTGGGAGTGTAATTTGGCTTTTAGCCCAAGTTTGGAGATGGTCTTATCGTGTATATATGTATTTTTACCTGAAATAAAATGTTTTTCTGGCAGTAAGGGCCGGAGAATGAGATGGGGCCCACAAGGAACTGATAACCGGCTGGAACAATGATGCTTGATGCCTCGACTTTACAAGCAGCGGCCCATGCAGCTTGGAATGCCTGCGTCACACCATAACAAACCCCCCCCCGTTAGACGTTATACAAACTACCGTATGTAAACTTTAACCGTAGAAAATACGGTTGGTGTTAATTTGTTGTGAAGAACAGTATACAATTATTGTTGGAATCGTGACCCAACTGCCGTAACGAGAATAAAATTTGTTCAGTGGGCCCAATGGGCCCCACCAGTTTGGTTTGTTCTGTTGTCACTGCCCTTTAACCCAGGCAGTTGATTAAATTTTGTTGAAATAAGATAAACCAGATTATATCAAGTAAGATCATTTTTAATTCTCGATTTACTTTTAACGTTCGAAATCCAACAGTTCTCTGGACCGTTGGAACATGGGTGGCTTACTAGTGCAATGGCACAAGCCAAGGCAATTCTTGCAAAGGCAACTGAAGGGCACAAGCGCTTGGCCTAATTGCGTTCCATAGTTTGCATTAGTGGACCACCTTTTTTGGGGCCAAGGGCAATTCAATTGGCCTACCAATTAGACCATGGATGGAGACGCTCTTATATATTCTGCCGTTGAGTTTAGTCACTTTATTATAAACGGTAATTATTAAATATTTTAGGTAAGTCCTTACATAAAAATTAAACTTAGTTAACTAAACATTAAAATTAATTAACCTGACCACAATACTTTAACTATAATTTGGGTAAAATTACCAAATAATCCAACCCAACCCTTTAAGAAATCAAGTGATCCAAAAAGGCAAAAAGGCAAAAAGGCAAAAAGTTTGCCAAAATAATGATTTTGTTTCTCTCAATGGTTAAGTGACTACCATTCATTTACGCTACAGCTAGGAGCATGTTGGAATTCCTTGTCATTTTCATGGAAATATCATGAGCTAAATTCGTAAACGTAGCGGAAAATACTTAACTTTTTACATGTTTTTTCTCGTTGTTTTGTTAGTAATCATTTTATTATACGTGTTAATTTATAATTTGCAACTAATGAGAACCGACTTTGTAACTGTAAGAAGCCAAACAGGATAAAGCTAGCAACATTATTAATCAAAGCTCAAATTATGAAGATATTTTGATTAACCCTTGACCATGATTGATTAGTTCTTAATTGACTACGGAGTAAAATTATGATGAGCTTAAACAAACTACAAACCTTTGTGTCGTCGGTACCGCCGTTACCCTTAGCACCAAAATCTAGCACATTATAAGTGGAGGGACCCTTCTGTGGTGGTGGTGGAGCTTTATATTGAGGTGGCGATGGTGCCTTGTTATGAGGTGGAGGCTGTGCCTTGTTACGAGGTGGAGATGGTGCCTTTTTATGGGATGGGGGCTTGGGTTTTGATCCACTACCGCTGTGGTAGTGGCCGCCGCCGCTGCCGCCGTGGTTGCTTTTTCCTTTTTTCTTTGAAAGAGAAGCAAAGGATGCCCTGCTTTGCCTCCAATGCCGGCCTCTTCTGCCCATGCAAGCGTCGAAATTCGACGACCAAACCAGAAATGCAATTACTAGCATGAATGTGATGCTTCTGAAACTGAACTCACTCATTTCTGCACAATGTGGGGTTGTGGATGAGAGAGGGAGAGAGAGGGAGAGAGAGTTGTGTGAGAGGACTGGTTTAGTTTGGATAGAAAGAAGATGTGGTGGCTGTGTTTATATAGAATTGGAGCATGCAAACAGATGGAGACAAACATGCATAAGCTCTAATTTGATAATTCTAGGAATTTATAAATTTATTAATTTCATTCTCATTTTTATTTCCTTTTGTTCTTTTATTAATTATCATGTTTTCTTTTTTGTGAATTATAGTTGGTATAAAATTATAGTTGGAATTTTGTTTTGCCTCACATGCCAAATATTGCAGCTCTTTGTTGCAACTCATTCAATTTCCTAATGCTTATGTGAACACATGTTCCATTTAAATACTCCTTGTTCAAATCTTAATTAATTAGTCGTAATGAGCAAACCATGGATGTTAATTTGGATGTTAATTTGTTTCTTTATAGCACGTGTATTTTTGTTAATACCGTATCCTAGATCTGTAATATATCAACCGAGTCGAGCATTCATTTCAATCATGTCATTTTTTCCACTGTGTTTTCTTTTAGTGTTTTTCTATTTGCAAGACTATATTTTATTATAAACCATTTTAACTTATAGGGTGGAGATAATAGATGTGAACTCGCCAACGGAAACACTGACCTAACTAACTAGCTTAACCTGCATATGCATAGCCCTATAGAGTTAAGGGGTAGTAAAATATTTAAGAAATAGTAGATGTAAACTCAAATATAAGGCAACGACAACAGAAATACTGACTCAACCAACTAGCTTAATCTGCATATGCATAGCCATATAGAGTTAAGGGCTAGTAAAATATTTAAGAAAAAATAGATGTGAACTCAAATATAAGGTTACAACAACGAAAACACTAACTTAACTAACTTAACTTGCATATGCATAGCTCTATAGAGTTAAAGGGTAGTAAAATATTTAAGAAAAATATATGTGAATTCAAATATAAGGCGACCACGACAAAACGCTGACTTAACCAACTAGTTTAATCTACGTATGAATAGCCCTATAGAGTTAAGGGGCAGTAAAATATTAACCTAGCAGAGGGAGTGGGGGATTCAAAAGGCGAAGGACACACGTGAGTGGGAATAGGTGTCGAGGCCCGGCACTGATTATAACAGCACTTTATGATCACATGCAACCTTCACGGGCTCTTTCGGTCTCTCCTCTCTGATTTGTCCTCTTGACTTGCACCCAGGCTAAGGATTTTGCTGCTACAAATTTCTCTATAATTTCATTTTTTTAAATTTAATTTAGTTAAAAGTGTTGGATGGGGTGTTTGCCTGCACTTTTCTCGTATTTTTATATAATCAAAATTATTTAATCCAAGAAGGATTTAATTAAATCCCGACACTTCCGTAGTCCTTTAACAACTGATAATATTAATTAGTGAGATTTCACTTTGAGAATTCAGACCATATGAAATAGGGAGTTTTAACGAAAAGCTCACGGTACTGTTCACTTTAACGAAAAACCATATTTTTACACTAAAAAAGCAAACATGGTACTATTCATTTTACCATTTATTTTGTCCTTATTATTAAAACTCAAAATTTTCAAACATTTTTCATTAGTTTTCCTTATGAAATACTCATCACTTACAATATAATAACAATTAGGCGTAATAATAGTTGATTTTTTCGGTGATTTGCGTGTTTTTTACTAGAAATAGAATTTTGAGAGACTTATTTGTGAAAGAATCCTTAATTTTAGGCATATAAGTTGAGAAATAATGTAAAACCCAGTGCGCCCATAGTTTTGCCTTTTCCGTTTATACGGAATTCTGAAGGAAGAACAAAAGAGTACTAGAATCCAGTTTGTACGACCATTATTGGGTAATAATCTTTCAACTTACAGTGGATTGAGATCCTTTCCGGATCTTACACTCTGTAGGCCACGGAACGAAAAATTTGAACCGTTCAAGAGAAAGAGAAATATGGGCGTTTGATAGAGAAATTGTGTGTGAAGTGGACCAGTGAGATAGGCTAATGTGGATCACATAATTTAAATTGAACAGTCTAGATTTCTTGGTACGTGGACTCCGAAGTATGAGATCCGGAGAGGATTTCAATCCGTTTCTTTCAAGTCACATGCTCAATACTTGCGATGACAATGAGTTTGAGAGACGGATAATAAAGATTACGTAAAATTAAAATAGTAAGAAAGATTTGGTGTTTAACTTAATATTAAAACTAATTGGGGTTTAGAAACATCATCAGCTTCGATAAATGATCATATTACTGTACATGTGCGCTGGAAGTCTTTGGAATAATATTATTAATTATTATTATAGGAAACTGCAGTATCGTTGGTGAACTTTGATTCGTCGCCCACAATTACGGAAAGACAGATTTGAACTTAATTAATTCCAAGAAAACGATGGGAATGCAGTTGGAATATTTTGTGGGAACAAAACATTATGGTGATATATATATATCTGTTTCTGTTAGTTTCTGTTGAATTATTTTAGTTGTTGTGTGTCTCATATATTTCATCAGATAGAGCTAGCTAGCTATAGCAATTGAGGAAAAACACGAGGCCATGAACGTCCCCACGTTTGTTATACTCATATCCGTGGCTATGATGAATTTACAGAGATGCCAGAGCCGAGAAGCTGTTAGCAGTAACATGCACACCTCAATTTCATCACCCACAACTCCTTGACCTCTTCTTCCTTGCCCGTCCCTTTCCCCATTTTCCTCCAAAATTGCTCTCCCCCTCTCTCATACATTATGCTTTCCTTGCTGGAATTTATCGGTACCCAAAAAAAATGATAGGATAAGAAGAACGACGAATGACTTGTGTGATTTATTCTCTTTCGTACTCTTGTCTTTTTAAACAAGCGATGTTGCGGAAGAGGAAATTTGAGTTCAGGAGTTGTAAAGGTAATTAAGTATTATTAACCAACTAAGTTACTATTCCGTAACGTTTACTAAAACAGAAATAATAACCAATTATGAAAAGAAACAAGATTTGTATAATTTGTGATCATCTTGTAGCGTTATTTGCACTGAACCGTTAAAATTGTTTAGCTGTCATGCACATTTTTCCTTTTGTCATCGACAAATATTAATTGATCTTCGCACCCAAAACTATATTACGTACTCTTAATTTGTTGGAAGATGAACCTCTCCGGATCTACTTTGTGGGGATCTTAGAGATCCCCACATCCTAGTCGTTCATCATACATTGTACGATCATCTTTCGTTAAGTAATATTTGTGTTTAATTTTAAATAAAAAAAATCAAAAAATTTCTGACCTCACGATGCATAATGAATGATTAAGATATGATAATGTGGGAATCCCTAGGATTCAAATCCTAATTCGTTGGCTGCAGTGCATATCCATGCATATATACACACACACACACATATAACCCCAAGATAATCAAACAAAAAGTATATACGTCAAACGTCAAATGAATCCCGATAACTGAGCAAACTATTTTAATTACTGTATTATGTATATGTTTCTTACACATAATCAGAAACAACATACATGATACATACACATAATTCAAATATATATGTTACGTATCTTCATTTTTAATCCCTTTTTTTGGCTGGTTTTGCATGCTTGCCATTTTTTTTTTTTAAATTTTGTGACACAACTATGAGTGAATAAGATATAGATACTGGAAAAGTAAAGGGGGAAAATATCGGTCTATGCAACGAGAGATTTTTTAGTATGTCGAGAATATTGTCGGATATCGTAATACAAGTGGTTAAATATTTAAAGAAAAATTACAATCACATGTGTTATGACACTCAGTGTATTAGAGTTGTTTTTTTTTTTTTTGACAAATGATAAATTTGTAAGATTAGATGTTACATTAATCACCGACAAAGTTCAAACCAACATCATCATACAAGGACTCAATCATTTCTACCATTGTGATAAAGAGCCACTTGCGATGTACTAGACATGTTCCCGGCACATTAATTTTCTTTTCACACATGACCTTCTTGATTAGCCGTCATTTAGTGCTTACATTAAATTTCATGCTCTCGTGAACTTTGATTTCTCTTGTGATCAGAGCTCCATCTCCATGCGCAGCCCCTGCCAGAGATGATTAGGGTTTCTTTCCGTCTCTTCCATTAATAATTAATTGGAGAAAATGTTTTGCTCACTCACCAACGCATAAAAGATTTTATGCATTAACTGCCACGTGACAATTTTCATGGAACACCTAATTAAATCATTTTCACCCGAGGATTAGTTCAAACCTTTAAAATGTAGTAACTCTTTTTGGTAAAATAGCTAAAATGATGAAAATACAAAATTTAGAAGAATTTTATGCTTTCATTATATATCGTCAAATACTTGATCGATTATATTTTAAATATTTGATCAATATATCGTTGTTATTTAACTTTATCATTTTAACATAAGAATTTGTAAAAACTTCATTTCAACAGATTTTTAATTTTTTTCTGCCCTCGTGACTTAAAAGACAAATAATTATGAGAGAAAAAAGCACTTTGGCATCACCTAAATTATGTTATGCTGGCCGCTGAAACTCGGAAGCTTCATGTTTGATTCCATATTTTGGAGCTGGTGGGTTTAGGAGGGCAATGGTACTAATGTACAATTTACAAGCACTAATCAGTGTTAATACAGTTAATCATGATATAAAAGATAGATAAATATGATTGTTAAAAAAGGGGAAAAAAACCATATGATTCTCTGTCTCTGTACAAACTTCAACATCAGTACATCACCATCGAAATTACATGCTAGTTGCACAATGTGCAACAGTAATCGAATAGGTCCAACAAATAGCAATCACCAGATTGAAATTAACTTGTAAGCAAAGGGTCACGGATCTTTCTAATTTTTGGAGCTAGCTAGCCAGCTCTACCTGTATATATATTATATGAAATTAAGATAATATTAATTAATTAGATCATTATTAGATCTAAACTTCCCCCATTGGGGTTTTCAGTTTTCTCGTTGTTGACATGTTGTTGCTTGCTGCTAGGCCGGTAGGCCCTGCTAAATGCTGATGATGTTATGGTTATGGATGGCCGGCATTGTTAAGCATGTGAATTATATTTCCAGTTTGGAAAAGTTCTTTTATTTGCTATGTTATGTTGAGAATAAATCTCACATCTAGAAAAATAAAGGACATTGTATTTGCTTATAAGTAGTTTGGCTATTTTATGTTGAGAATCAATGTCAAAGTTAGGCAATGTTAGTCAATGTCAAAGTTAGGCAATGTTAGGCAATGTTAGGTATGGTTGTGTGAAAACATAATTAGGTGCAATTAATGTGTTTTGTGTGGTAGTAAATAATCTTAGTTTAATTAAGTAGCTTTCATTTGGTTTGCTATAAATACCCAAGTCCCCAAGCCTTGTAATTCATCCAAAAGAAAAACAAAGCTAAGTGCTAAATAAGAGAAGCTTTGCTAATTAGTGTTCTTGTGAGCTTTCTTTAGAGTGTGCTTTATTTTCTTCTTCTTGGATCATTAGAGTTATCTTGTATACTCTTTTTGTTCAACAATTGGTATCAAGAGCCAAGTCGGTCAGGGATCGTTCTTGGTAGAGCATTGGTTGTAAAGTCTCTTGAAATTCCGAGTATGCTCTGTGGTTGCAGTTTTGACTGATCTTCCACATCAGAAAAGATTTCTTGAGATTATTGCTGGGGTTATCACAAACCTTGAGAGGGAGCTTCTTTGTGTCGAGAGTAGTGTATTACTCTGCACGGTAGTCACTCAAGCTTGTTCGGTGTAGTCAAAGTCTTGCCGATACGATGGGTGATCTTCAAGTTGTTGGAGGAATCAAGAAGCTCAACAACCAAAACTATAACACGTGGGCAACGTGTATAGAGTCTTACCTTCAAGGTCAAGATTTGTGGGAGGTTGTCGGTGGTAGTGAAGTTACACAACCGGCAGCGGAAGATGCTAACGGCGTCTTGCGGAAGTGGAAAATTAAAGCAGGCAAATCAATGTTTGTCTTAAAGACCACAATTGATGAAGAAATGTTGGAGCACATTCGGGATGCCAAAACGCCAAAGGAAGCATGGGATACTTTTGTCACACTCTTTTCAAAGAAGAATGATACAAGACTGCAACTTCTCGAGAACGAGCTGCTATCGATGGCGCAACGCGACATGACGATTGCCCAGTACTTTCACAAGGTGAAGTCGATATGCCGCGAAATTTCAGAGTTAGATCCAACAGCTCCTATTGGGGAAACCAGGATGAAGAGAATAATTATCCATGGTTTGAGACCCGAATATCGTGGGTTTATTGCCGCTATACAGGGATGGCCGACACAACCATCACTTGTTGAGTTTGAAAATTTGCTTGCCGGTCAAGAAGCTATGGCCAAGCAAATGGGAGGAGTTTCGTTGAAGAGTGAAGAGG